>LR738714.1:433542614-433705035 GCA_902687465.1 Secale cereale
GAGATGGAGGGGGGTCGAGATCGAGTGTCCTCATGAATATTCAATATTTTTTCATATTGAATATGAAAAAATATCATCAAATTTGAAAAATATTCATGAATTCAAAAAATTCCCATGAAATTTAAAAATATTCATGAGTTCAAAAAGTGCCCATGAAATACAATCGAGAAATGAAGGCTACAATTTAAATACAATCGATCTTAGCTAGCTAGCTATCTTTTCACAATGTTCTTGCCCTTCTTTTTCGCAAATGGAGGTCTTGTGTGGAACGGACGTCATTTAGGTAGGGTGGTCCTGCTTCTTCTTGTGGTGCATGTTGCTACTTCATCGTCGTCGTCATGTTCCATCTTCGGGTCGCCGTACTTGTCGAAGTCTTGCTCATTGGCGACTCCATCCATTCCGATGATCTTCCTTTTGCCTCTCCTCACAACAACACGACTGGGCTTTGACGGGTCGGTAATGAAGAAGCATTGGTCCACTTGGGAAGCCAGTACCCATGGCTCATATTTCGCGGTGACGTTTGCGCCCGCGGTCTTGGATTTGGCTTCGGGTATAACCATGGTGGTGAAATAACGGTCTTCTTTTAGGACTCTCTTGGCCCATCTGACACGGAACATCGGGACCTTCTCTCCAGCGTAGCTCAGCTCCCAGATCTCCTCGATCCTTCCGTAGTATATTTCCTTGTCGTTACCGGTGTAGGATTCCATCGTTACCCCGGAGTTCTGATAACCATCGCTCTTCATGTCCTTGTCCTCGGTGTAGAATGTGTAGCCGTTGATATCATACGCCTCATAGGTCATCAGGTTGTGCTCGGCGCCCTGTGACAAGGCGAATATGAGTTGTTCTTCCGCGGAAGAATCCTCATGTAAAGGGTACGACAGAAGCTTCTGCTTGAACCAAAGCGTGAAACATGAGTTGTGCTCTTTGATTAAATCTCCGTCCGTCCTTTGTTGGCCTCGATCATTGTACGTCTATGTGTTGTAGCGCGACTAGGTTTGCTCTTTCAAAGTCGGCGAGTCGACCCTCAAAGTCGACATGCATTTCGCAGCGACCCTCACGGTGACCCCATCCAGCGAGCCTGCCGAGGTGCCTGTTGACGGGCAGACAACGGGGTTCTCGATGCCTAGATAATTCGTGCAGTAGGAGATGCACTCTTCGGTCGGAAAGCCCCTGGCTATGCTTCCCTCTGGACGTGACATGTTGCGAACGTATCCTTTGATGACACCATTCATCCTTTCGAACGGCATTATGCTGTGCAGGAACGTCGGCCCGAGTTGGATGATATCCTCCATGATATGGACCAGCAGATGCACCATAACGTCGAAGAATGCGGGCGGGAAGTACATCTCAAGCTCGCATAGTATCACCACGATCTCTTCCTGTAGCCTTCTGAGTTGCCTCACGCCAACCGACTTCTGAGAGATGACGTCGAAAAAGTTGCATAGGCCAAATAGCATTTCACGGACGTGCGCGTCCATGATCCCACGGATTGCAACTGGAAGTATCTGCGTCATCAGCA
This sequence comes from Secale cereale, assembly GCA_902687465.1. Classification (NCBI taxonomy): domain Eukaryota; kingdom Viridiplantae; phylum Streptophyta; class Magnoliopsida; order Poales; family Poaceae; genus Secale; species Secale cereale. The sequence goes on from LR738714.1 coordinate 433,544,134, forward strand.
CGTGACAGTCGTGAGACTTCATCCCGGTGAACTTCTGCTTCGCTGGGTCTAGGTATCTACTTATCTTCCCCGCGTAACCGTAAGGAAGTTTTACTCCTACGAGGCAGGTGAAAAACTGCTCGATCTCCTCATGACTTAGAGTGAAGCACGCGGGAGGGTAGTCATTTCCGGTCTTCTTGGCCTTTTTGCCTTTGCGACGACTTTCTGTGTCCTGCTTCGCCTCATCATCATCATCACTAGCGTGAAGCTCCTCCCTGATGCCCATTGATTTCAAGTCTGCCCTTGCTTTTGGCCCATCTTTGGTCCTCTCTGGCATGTTGAGCAGTGTACCAAGCAGACTCTCGCACACGTTCTTCGTGATATGCATGACATCAAGGTTGTGAGGCACACGGTGGATCTTCCAGTACGGCAAGTCCCAGAAAACAGACCTCGTTTTCCATACCTTCGCCAGCTGCTCTGGCGCCTTTCGCTTCTTTCCCGGCTCTGGCGCCTTTTGCTTCTTTCCCGGCAGTGGGCAATCTTTCCAATTTTTCAACAGCTCGTCTATTTCCTCGCCGCTCCTCGTACGCGGGCGTCTTCGGGGTTCGGTTTCACCATCGAATAAAACCTTGCGTTTTCTTCACAGGTCATCGTCGCGAAGCCACCTTCGATGTCCCATGAACACGGTTTTCGAAGACCCGGGATCTCTATCTAGCTGGCGATATGTTGTGTCATCCATGCACCTGACGCATCCAGAAAATCCGTGGACCACCTGCCCTGCAAGATATCCATAACCGAGATAGTTGTGCACCGTCGTGAGCAGTGCGGCTCTCATAGGGAAATATTCTTTCTCTGCGGCGTCCCACGTATTGGCTGGCGTTTTCCACAGTGTGTCTAGCTCCTCTTTCAGCAGCCCTAGATACAGATTGATGTCGTTCCCTGGTTGTTTCGGCCCTTCAATTAGCATACTCATGTGAATGTACTTCCTCTTCATGCACAACCAGGGGGAAGGTTGTACATCCACACAAACACAGGCCAGGTGCTATGTGTGCTTCTCTGGCTGCCAAATGGATTGACTCCATCGGTGCTCGCGCCCAGCACGATGTTCCTTGGATCATTCCCAAATTCTGGGTCTTCGAAGTTCAACGCTTGCCACTGGCTCGCATCCTTAGGGTGACTCAGCATCTTGTCTTTTTTATTTATCTCCGGATCATTTGCGTCATCTTCTCGCTTCTTCTCCTCCCTATCCACGTGCCAACGCAGGAGCTTTGCTACCTTAGGATCCGCGAAATACCGCTGCAGACGAGGAGTGATCGGAAAGTACCACACCACTTTTCGAGGAGCTTTCTTCCTCTTCTTGTATCGAGTGACGCCGCACACCGGACATATGGTAGACTCCGCGTGCTCGTCCCGATAAATGATGCAATTGTTCATGCACACATGGTATTTCACGTGCGGTAAATCCAGAGGACACATGATTTTCTTCGCCTCCTCGAAACTGGTCGGGGACTTGTTCCCCTTGGGAAGACGTTCGTGCCAGAATGACATGTTCTCGTTGAAGCATGCGTCGGTCATTTTGTGTTTTACCTTCATCTCCAGAGCCATGAGCATTACTTTCAGGTGGGTATCCTCGGGCCTGCATCCTTCATACAATGGAGTAACCGTGTCTATCTCCAGTTGATCCAGCTTGGCTTTCTCTCGGGCGGCAGCTCTTGCGTTATCCGTCTGCTTGAGAAGCAGCTCTTGAATATGAGGGTCCTACACCCAGCCCATCGATGGTCCAACGTCGTCTGCTCCGCCGGCATCTTCATCTTCATGACCATGCCCTTCGTCTGCTCTGGCATCTTCCTCATCATCATGTCCTGCATCTTCTACATGATGACTATGTACAGCATCATCGTCGTGATCATGTCCTGGAGATTCTTCGTCTTCTCGCCCGCCCGAGCCACGGTGGTTGTCTTGCTGCCCTTCCTCATTTCTTGCCCGAACCCCATGGACGACTTCGTAGTCATCTTCATCACCTTTCCACCGATAGCCATCCATGAAACCACGCAAGAGCAGGTGGTCCCGCACCTGCCCGGAATCCGGGTCCGCAATAAGGCTCTTCAGCTTGCATCTTCGACACGGACATCTTATCTCCGTCTCGTTCTTTTGAAGCATCTCAGCCTTCGCGGAGCTCAAAAACCTATTCACGATGCCTTCGGTCATCGTGCGGACTATGGTCCCGTGTGGGGTAGAGCAAAACGATATTTTAGAACCAAGAAAAAATTTGGCATGACTTTCCCTAAAAATAGGACCAAAAAGAATGCATAGTGCCAAAATTCTCGCCGAAACGGAAATGAATCAACATTCCGGCAAAATATTGGCAACTATCGCATTTCAAATACCGGTACCTGCAAAAACAAACATATATGCAACACCACAAACATATGCAACACCACGAACATACATAGATCTAGCTAGGCCATAAAAAGTGTATGTGCACGTTGTTGGAGGGAGAACAACATAAAGATAGCTTCCCCCCTTACTTACCTATCAAAAAAGGTAATTTAACCACTTAATTTGGATGAATCTATGGTGGAAATGAGGTGACAAGGAGGAGGCAGCCGAGACAAGCTTGGAGGAGGAGGTGGAGAGAATGAAGTGGGGAAAGTGAGTGGGTAGGTTTGGCTGTCCAAAATATCTTGTTGGTCCCAGGTTACTAATGGCGCACCACCTCCAAATGCGCCATTAGTAACCGAGGTTACTAATGGCGCACCTGCTCGTGGTGCGCCATTAGTAGTTTTGCAAAAAAAAATATACTAATGTCGCACTGTGGAATAGTTCGCCATTACTAGTTTAAACTAGTAATGGCGCACTATGCCACAGTGCGCCATTAGTAGTTTTGCAAAAAAAAGAAAAAAAACTATAGTAGTGGCGCATTGTGTGGCTGGTGCGCCATTACTAGTTAGAACTAGTAATGGCGCACTGTGCCTGGATGCGCCATTAGTATGTTTGGAAAAAAAATTGTTACTAGTGGCGCACCATGTGTGTCTTCCACACTAATGGTGCACCTGCACATGGTGCGCCACTGCTATATAGTAGTGGCGCACCACATGTCAGGTGCGCCATTAGTATCCATTTCATCTATAGCCCTTTTCCTAGTGACTTGCCATATACTCCGCTCCTGGTGAGCTTACTAACATAGGTGTCATAAGTACTTTGGTGGGAAACTTATGTCTATCCATGAATCCCCTTGAAATATATGAATGCGATGCACCAGTATCAAAAAGAACTATTGCGGTAAATGACTTAACCAAAAACTTACCGACAACTGCATCAGGCTACTCTTCAACCTCCTCCACGTTCACGTGGTTCACTTGTCCCCTGTTGAAAGGGTTGGGCTTCTTCCCAGAGCTTCCATTGTCGTTCCCATTCTTCGCTTCAGGGCACTCAGTGGTGTAGTGTCCAGTCTTCCCGCACTTGAAACAGGTAATGTGACCTAGATCCTTCTTGGCGGGTGTGGCTGGATTGGAGCGGTTCTGACTACTGCTTGCTCCATTCCCATTCCCATTCTGAGGGCCATTGTGGTTATGAGAACTCCCTCCATTATGGGTGGGCATAGCGAGACAGAGTACTAAACTCATCTACGTATTGAGCCACAATACGATTTCCTTGGCGCAAGTTGTGAAACTCATGCTTCTTCATGCTCATAGCCCTAGTTGAGACATGGGTGGTGCGAAAAGCTTGCTTTAACTGATCCCAAGTGACATTGGCTATAGGGAAAGTGGCTGTGTAGTTCTCCCACCACGAGGCTGCTGGTCCATCCAATTGATGTGCGGCAAGACGCACCTTCTCAGCATCTGTGCAACCTGCGGTGGTCAACTCCCTTCAAATCTTGTGTAGCCAGTCATCAGCAACTATTGTCTCGATGCTACTGGAAAACACCGGCGGCTGCAACCTCAGAAAACGGGCTAGGTTGTCCACTGGTGGTGGTGGAGGAGGGTTGTTGTTGTTGTTGTTGTTGTTGTTGTTGTTGTTGTTGTTGTTGTTGTTGTTGTTGTTGTTGTTGTTGTTCTGGTTCTGGAAACGAAGTTGCATCAAAGTGTTCTGCTGCTGGATCAACTGGGTGAGCTCAGGGGGAACTCAAATCCGGGATCACGTCTCGGAGGCATCAGATGGGTTTTGAGGGGATAGATTAGAATAGAATGAGGTCTAAGGGGAAATCACTACCCATATGCACATGAGACAAACACAATCATATCACACCAAATAAATTTCAAGCAAGGGCATACAATCGGTCTAGAACTATCGTTACAAAAGTGCCCAGACTTCTACTATATGGGGAAAAACTACTACTCATATGGTGGCCATCTAGAAATTTTGATCGGTGGAAGATTCCATGATATCTGCTCCAGCTTCGTCTTCATAGTCATCATCACTACTGATGACCCACAAGTGTAGGGGATCTATCATAGTCCTTTCGATAAGTAAGAGTGACAAACCCAACGAGGAGCAGAAGGAAATGATAGGCAGTTTTCAGTAAGGTATTTTCTGCAAGCACTAAAATTATAGGTAACAAATAGTTTTGTGATAAGGTAATTGGAAGCAAGTAACAAAAGGTAAAACTAAATAAGGTGCAGCAAGATGGCCCAATCCTTTTTGTAGCAAAGGACAAGCCTGGACAAACTCTTATATGAAGGAAAGCGCTCCCGAGGACACATGGGAATTATCGTCAAGCTAGTTTTCATCACGATCATCTGATTCGCGTTCGGTACTTTGATAATTTGGTATGTGGGTGGACCGGTGCTTGGGTGTTGTCCTTACTTGGACAAGCCTCCCACTAATGATTAACCTCTAATGCAAGCATCTACAACTACAAAAGAAGTATTAAGGTAAACCTAACCATAGCATGAAACAAGTGGATCCAAATTAGCCCCTTACGAAGCAACGCATAAACTAGGGTTTAAGCTTCTGTCACTCTAGCAACCCATCATCTACTTATTACTTCCCAATGCCTTCCTCTAGGCCCAAATAATGGTGAAGTGTCATGTAGTCGACGTTCACATGACACCACTAGAGGAGAGACAACATACATCTCATCAAAATATCGAACGAAGACCAAATTCACATGACTACTAATAGCGAGACTTCTCCCATGTCCTCAGGAACAAACGTAACTACTCACAATACATAATATTATTCATGATCGGAGGGGTATTAATATGCATAATGGATCTAAACATATGATCTTCCACCAAATAAACCAACTCGCATCAACTACAAGGAGTAATCAACACTACTAGCAACCCACAGGTACCAATCTGAGGTTTGGGTACAAAGATTGGATACAAGAGATGAACTAGGGTTTGAGAGGAGATGGTGCTGGTGAAGATGTTGATGAAGATAGCCCTCCCCAAGATGGGAGAGTTGTTGGTAATGACGGCGGTGACGATTTCCCCCTCTTGGAGGGAAGTATCCCCAGCAGAACAGCTCTGCTGGAGCCCTAGATTGGTTTCCGCCAAGGTTCCGCCTCGAGACGGCGGCGTCTGGTCCCGAAAGCCTCCTTATGATTTTTTCCAGGTCAAAACACCTCATATAGGAGAAGATGGGCATCGGGGGGCCATCGAGGGGCCCACGAGACAGGGGGCGTGCCCAGAGTGGGGGGCACGCCCCCCACCCTCGTGGACAGCTGGTGCCCCCCTGGTGATCTTATTTTGCCAGATATTTTTTATATTTTCTGAAACGGAGTCCTGTGAAGTTTCGGGGATTTTTGAGTTGTGCAGAATAGGTTTCCAGAGTTTGCTCCTTTTCCAGCCCAGAATTCCAGTTGCCGGCATTCTCCCTCTTCATGTAAACCTTGTAGAATAAGAGATAAAAGGCATAAGTATTGTGACAAAACATGTAATAACAGCCCATAATGCAATAAATATCAACATATAAGCATGATACAAAATGGACGTATCAACTACCATCAGGGTCGGAGTCGGTGTCGTCGATGATGATGTAGTCTTCAGAACGAATCTCCGTGGGTTCGCGTCTTCTCCTCCTGGCGCGGTCTCCCATGAATACTCCTAGCTTCCTTGTCAGATCGTCATTCTTCTCCACAAGTATTGTGATTTCCTCCTCGTATCCGTCACGTGAAGACTTGAGTTCCTCTTCTAGCTCCTTGTTCCTCGTTAACGCCTTCTTTAAGTGTATCATGCCTGCGCACATCTGGTGCTCCTGTCACTGAATGTGATGGTTTAACTCTTGGATGAAAGCTGCAATGGACATGTCCCTCCTGGTACTGATCATGTCCCATTGCTCATCTCGGCGCCCACATATCTGGTAGATAGTGTCCTTCAGCTCCTGTTTGTAGACTTCTCCAATCCGTCCCATAGCAATGTGGGCTGCCATACTCTTGCCTAGGCTCCAGGTTGGTGCATCAAAGGAAAACTCTATGGGCTCAGTGACTGGCATGATTGTCCTCCCGGGAATTTGAACTTGAATAGTCCATCGCTCCTCTTCTGGTAAGGTGGCGGTGTAGGTCCGGTGAAGCTTGGTATTCCGATGTTCGGGTACCTAGTGAATTCCTTCAAGTGTCGTCCAAAAGGTGAGTCTTCATCCGGTTGGGTGAACTTGTTCCTTGAGTCCGCCGTCCTAAAGAGTAGAAAATGGAGAGGAGTCAGAAATGAGTAGAGAAGAGTGACCTATGGCTCATCTTAGTGGTCGTGCCCCACATTTAGCGTGTGCTCTTATACCATCTTGTAGCGACCACGATCCAAATGGACAGAAGCCTCTGTGCTCTGTGTCATCCCTGGATCGGTAATGCTGACACACATAGTACTCGAAGGATTTATAATAGAGTGGCAATCACACACTTATTACATCGAATGTCTCAAAAGAGAACTTATTACAAAATATATGGCATAAGGCCATCTAACATGATAACAACGAAAGGCTTGGAAGATAAAGTGAGTCCATCAACTCCAACGGCATAGCTGAGTGCATGACAAAACGACCTAGCGCACCTTACTCTTCTTATGAAAAGTCTGCAACATGATATGTTGCAGCCCGAAACGGGTCAGCACATGGAATATACTGGCAAGATAACAGAGTAGAGCAAGTAACAGGTAAATTCTATCACTACATGCATATATGGCTGGTGGAGGGTCTAAGGTTATAGTGTTTTGCATAAAGCCGATTTTTTCCTACAACAAAGGAATAAATTTTATTTTAACTATCATGGTAGTTGAAACATCATTGAGAAGGTTCCTCCAACTCAATCCCAATTAAAGTAATCATTATCAACCCAACAAATTAGTTTTAGAGTGATGAGAACAAATCAAAAATTCAAGTACCAGATACTCAAGATGTCCATAACCGGGGATAGGGCTAATCATGATTAGTTTGTACACTCTGCACAGGTTTGCACACTTTTCCCCACAAGACTCGATCTCCTCCGTTGGATTTCTTGCACTGCATGGTGTTTGAGAAACGGATGACCGAGACACACTCTTTCAGAAGCATTTACTCTTTACCCTGGGTGGACCCGTACACCTACTTTCCCCTACATCAGCTAGTCCACCACTGGAAGAACTCACACAACATACTCAACTATGCTAGAGCCCATAATGGCATTGTGGCTGCACACGGAAGTTTCTAGCATGAATAATCTTATGATCCCTTTGAGCCTGGGTGGCATTCCATAGGATAATCACACGGGTCCTCCGGGATTTCCTAGGATAACACTGGATTCTCTAGGTGCCCTACAACCAATCCACCCAGATGTGTTTTAAAGTTGCCACCTTAAGTTGAACCATTAATTACCAATCTCACATCTGTCATGGATACTCTCAAACCCAAACCATGTCTACGAGCATAGCATGGCAACCTAAGCATAACATAGAAGTAACTCCCAGGGGTTTGATAATAAAACAGGTAATAGGTTCTACCTCATCATATGCTTCCCAGACCCACATGTTAAGAGGTCCTACTCATGCAATGTGTGAGGGCTAAAACTAATGCATAAAAACTAGGTAATAAAGGGGTATGATGAATGTGTTACTTGCCTTGTTGACGATTCGCAAAACCTAGGGACTCATAGTAGCACGCTTCGCACTCCGAGAATTCTATCGCAAACAAACACTAGCATACATAAGAAACCAAGCAATGATGCCCGGGTAAAACTCAAATAAGAAGATCTAACCAGAAAGTTCAACTGAAAAACTCTGGTTTCCAAAAAGAAACAAATCAAACGGAGCAACGAAACTCAAACCATGAAAGAAACAAGATCCGTTTACTAAATTGTACTAAAGTCAAATTTTAAAGTACCAAAATCATGTTCAAGTTGGTTAAACAGAAAGAGGGCTTCGAGACGAAGATCTAGGCGCTTGTTTCACCTGATTCTGACTAACGAGCGAAAAGATAAACTAAAAAGAAGACCAGGGCAGAAATCGCGATCGAAAATAATCGCGGAAAAACCCTGAAAAAGAAAACGAGACGAACAGGCTAACGAACGGACGTTCGCTGTCTACGGCTAACTGACGAAAAACGTTCGTTGAAACGAACGAACTGACTAACGTCCACTAAACAGCTAAACCGAGAAAAACGGAACCGATTTAGGTTTTTTTTTACAAAACCGGGGCTTTTACCTAAAACTGAAAAAAATGGCGGCGAACCGACGAACGGCGGCGGCTCCGGCGAAGCGAGGCTCCGGCGAGGTGGGGCGGCTTCGGGCGGCGGCGGTAGCAGGCGCGGCGGCAGCGGCACTCGGTGCGGGCGGCGAAGCGAGCGGCGGCGGCGGGCGGCGTACGGCAGCGGCGGCGGTGAGGCACGGCGCGGCGGCGGGGTGAGGTGGAGGTGAGGGGGGCGCGCTATTTAAAGGTGGGCGGGGTGGCTTGGGGGAGAGGGCAAGGCGGCAGGGATGCCGGGTCGGCCACGGTGGCGGGCGTGCGGCCAGCGGACTCCCGCCCGGAGTCAGGAAGGCAGCGGCGGCTCGCGCTGGGCCGGCGGGGCTTCGGCCCAGTCGGTCCGAACTCTTTTTTAAAAAACTGGTTTTGCCGAAAAAATCCTGGAAAAATAAATAAAAATCTAAAAATGCCAAAACAATTTTTCACCATCTAAATAAAATATTGAGAACAAGATGAACATTTTCTTGGCCCTAAAATGCAACTTTTGAAATATGCACCTTTTTCTAATGGAAATAAAATAGCAGAAAAACCAAATAAAACTATTTATTTGATTTTAATATTTGTTCCAATATTCCATTTAGTTTGGAGAAGTCATATTATCTCCTTTCATTTATTTTAATATGAAATATTTTTGGAGAGAAAAATAATTAAACCAAATGATCCTTGTTCCAATATTTGAAAAAATTCAGAACTCTCTCTGTGGGTCCTTGAGTTGCTTAGAATTTCGATAATCGCGAAACGAAAAGCAAATAAAATATGATATGCATATGATGACCTATGTATAACATTCCAAATTGAAAATTTGGGATGTTACACTAAAATTTAGTAATTAAGCATAGATGGAGGTGAGGAGGCGTGTTCAGCCGAGCGTGAAGTGGGCGGCGCAGTTCCCCATACGGCTTTAATGCAGACGAGGGAGAGGGTAGCGGTTCCCGAAATGTTGAACGACTAATGATGCATCCTCCTTCAATTAGGAGGACCGGGAAAAGAGGCAGCACGATGTGAATGCAACGCAGTTTGCGCTCATATAAAGGCGCCCCTCCATTCGAATGCATCTACCACATCGTACGCACCTAAGCATTTGCCTAAGCACCTACACTAAGCGCAAAAGTGCTCACTCCAGACCCATGGCAGCGATGCGCACGAGCGGCCAGCGGATGTGCCAGATGGTCCACAACGCAGGCCTACGGCATGGCACCGAGGGTCGTCTCCAGACGATGTTGGCGACCGGCTGGTAGATGGCCGCCGCCGACGCCAGCTATGACTCTCAGTTGGACCAAATGATCGTTGCCACCACCAACAAGTTCACCGTCGTCAAGAAGCTCGTGGACGACATCGCCGTACTCCTCCAGCCCGCGCGCCCAGGCTCCTCATTGCCTGCCACCCTAATCGGCCTCCATGGTCGGAACCTCTTTCAAGCACTGGTGGCCCTGCGACTGCCCGCCGATGCCACAAAGAATTTCCACCTGGAGGTCGCGCTCGCCATGAGGCGCCTCACCCTGCAGGAATTCGTTGACCTACACATCCACGTGTACGAGCAAATCGTGTACATAGGTATCTACAAGGCCAGTGAGGACGCTACGATGTTGGCCTTCTTCAACCGGCTGGAAGCCTTGGATGCCTTTTCTGATAAGCACCTTGACCTAACCACTAAAGCCGCCGCTCATTAGCCGCCAGTCGGTGGCCCGACGCACTGAGTTGAGGAGGAGGAGGTCATACGTTGATGGATGCATCTTTCTTCTTACTTCCTGTAACCACCACTGCGATCGCATCATCGTGGCCTTAATTCTTATTTGATATTGCATTCTCATTCCAATCAATACAAACATGTGTGGTCCCTTTGCTGGAGACAAGTACAAGGTGTTCGGCATCGACCTCCAGTACACCGCCGGTCGTCCCGACATAGATCAGAAGGTTGCCGTCGCCCAGTTGTGCGTGCGTCATCATGTCCTTATCTACCACTACTGCATGGCCACAGAGCCTTACAACCGTTTCAACAGGTTTGTCAACAGAATCGACTACAAGTTTGCCACGATGGAAACCACCGACGATGTAAAAGCGCTCAGGGTTACGGGCTTGGCCTGCCAAAACCTTGTCGTAATCCGTGAGCACTACAGGGTCTGGGGCAGCACGAAGAAGGACTCCCTGGTTGAACTCGCCTCGGCCATCATCAACCCCTACTACGAAAAGATGAAACAGGATGCCCAGAGAACAAGTCCCGTATCCTGGCACAGGGCCTGGATGCGGCAACTGGTTGAACCTCACCTCAGGTTCGCGGCAACCGTCTATGTTATTATCAGTCTTCGCACACATTTTTTTATTACAGACATGTTTGCCGCGTATCACACACATCTTGTTTTATGGGACAATTACATTTGAGCCCCTAGTTGTGTCACACCCGTGTGTTTTGCCCCTAAATTCGAAAAACCCTCGTTTCTGTCCAAGCTCGTTTGCTCCTCTTATCCTTTTGCCCTTTGACCATTTGACCGCAACTTTGAAAACTTCATAACGAATTCATACTAACTCAGAAAAATGCAAATAATATATCAAAATGTTCGAAATAACATCACCCATAAGTACATGTCATTTGCATTCATGACAACAATGATGAAAAGTCTATACCTCAGTTTGAGATCATATGATTTTTTTTGGATTTTCAACACGTTTGTCATGAATGCAAATGACGTGCACATATGGGTGATGTTTTTCCGAACATTTTGATATCTTATACGCATTTTTCTGAGTTAGTATGAATTTGTTATGATGTTTTCAAAGTTAAAGTCAAACGGTCAAAGGGCAAAAGCATAAGACCAAACAAACTTGGGCAGAAACGAGGGTTTTTTGAATTTAGGGGCAAAACACACGGGTGTGACACAACTAGGGGCTCAAATGTAATTGTCCCTTGTTTTATTGAACTGTTTCTGTTCTCTTGTCTCAACACAAACAGTTCATCCGAGTTAACCGCATGCCGTACATCGCACACACCTTGATCTGACTGACTGTTTTCTTTTGTGTTGCCTAATCACAAACAGTTCATCCGACTGAACCATATGATGTACATCACACACACCTTCATTTGGCATCCTGTTTCTTTTGTTCCTCCTCATCGCAAACAATTAATTGAACTGAACCGTATGCCCTGCATCGCACACGCAACTAAAATCTGAACCGTGTTTGATGCATCCGTCATCGCAAACGTTTTGCACCTTTTTTGACGGGTTTTTTTGCATCGACGTTTGCGATTATTGCATCGCACACAGTTTCGTTGAAGGATTTGTGATCGTAGTATCGCGTTAGCAGCATCCTGCAGTAGTGCTAGTGACATTGCTCTCAAAATAAGCAAGTGGCATGGTGAACAAATTACAGTTGGGGAACGATTAAATTACAATATTTATATTCATGTATGATCATTCATGGTATAATCTCATATAGGCATTACGTGAGTAATAAGTAGACAATTAATCCTACTACCTATACAACTAATGCTCCACTCAAAGACCACTATCCAGCATGCATCTCGAAGTATTAAGTTCACAAGAAACAGGGCATTGCAATAAGCATGATGACATATGTAGATAGTAAAACATCAATCAATATGATGAGACAACATCATTTTATCCTTAATGGCAACAATAAAATATGTGTCTTGGCCCTTATTCTCACATGGTTAGAGCACCGCAAAATTGAACCCACTACAAAGCACCACTCCCTCTGAAGTAAACCCATCAAACTTGGCTAGATCAGAGAGCATGCAAAGCTAGTAAATTACACAACACGAAAACCTCAAAAGATTCAATTGATTTCAATTAACAATCTGGTCATAAAGTGACAAACCATCGTATCCTAACAAACACACGACCGATTACATCAAATTGATCCCGGCCATGTGAGGCAGCTCAGGTGAACATGCTATTGAAGATCCGAACATAGAGGGAGTCATCTAGCTACTACTATGAACCCTAAGGTCCTAATGAAACCACTCACACATAGTCATGGAGGCAGCATGGTTGATGAAGAAGCCTCCAGGATTCCCCCTCCGGCAGAGCTCCGGAACCGGCCTCCAGATTAAATTTTCGCGTTAACAGGAACTTGTGGCAGTGAAAAAAATTCTTCTATTTTTTTTTGACCATACACAGTAGGGCAAAGCCCCACTGTAATTTTTTTATTTAAATGAGGAAAACAACAGGTCTTACAAGGCTTGAGGTAAGCCCTAGAACAAGAAATGAAGAAAGAAAAAGGGAGAGATTACAAAAATTAAAAGAGAAGAAAAAAGGAAAGGGGCAACAAAAGAAAACAAACAAAAGGAAAACAAATTACATCAGATGGTCTAGCCAAGCATTATACAAGTTGACATGCTTCCACTTCATTCTGCATCTCAACAAATTAAGTTCATGAAAATATGTATCCTTCCATTTTTTTTAACGTGTTACTACTTTCGCCTGAACTTGTGAGTATAATTAGATTACATCCCTTAGGCCTTGTTCGGTTGAGGTGGATTTTGAAGGGGATTGGCAGGGATTGAGGGGGAATAAATTCTCTACAAGCCAAAATCCCCTCCAATCCTCTTCAATCCCCTTGGGTGGAGGATTAACCGAACAAGGCCTTAGAGTTGTGGTTTTGTGTTAACTCAGTTTTAGCCTATGGTGGCTCCAATCATTTTCTAGCTTACTGTTGAGTTGGTTATTCTGATTTTTGCCCTACTTTTTTAGTCAAATGAGCAACTCTATTTTCTTCTTAACGATATAGAGAGCTGTTGCCTCAGAAACGAACAAAGCTAACACCTTTATGCCAATCTTCTCAAAAATGGTCAAGAAAGAGTACATATTAAAACATGGTTTGACAGAGAGTGTATATGCACACGTTTTCACAGCAGTACAGAAGAAGTCCATTATCCTTTTCTTCATAATAAGGCTAGTCCAACCTATATGAAGATGACACGTGAGCATGAGTCCGTCGTACGCATGCAAAAAGAAATTTTACAAGAGTCCGTGGTACACATGCAAATAAAAATGTACCAAGAGTAGGCATGCAAAATTTGAAACGGCGTTGTCAAAGTTATCCCGACGAAGTTCTCGCACATCACTGCTTTCTGTCCGACAGAGTCGGCATCTTTGAACACGTTTGTTTTTCAACTTGTGCCAAACCTAACTGCTACATCTGTTTTGCAGATACTAGCCGGGATCATTTCCTTCTGGTCCCTGAATTCTGTTGATGCCCTTTCGCCTAGCCTGGGCGTGGGATCAGAAAGTGACGCGCCGGCTACTGGATCGCAGCGGTACCATCCAGATCCGGTACGGCACCATCGTTGTTAAGGCATGCCTTCTGAATTTGTCCTCAGTTGTATTCCCTCCGTCCCAAAATAAGTGACTCAAAAATGACTCAACTTTGTATTAAAGTTAGTATAAAGTTAAGTTATCTTTGAGTCACTTATTTTGAGAGGGAGGAAGTATCATTGTACGTGTTCTACATCTATCGCCTTGGGCTGCACGCCAGCTTGGTGGTATCAGAAAGTGGTCTCCGTTTCTCTGCACTTGATTTTCTCGCCAACCATTCTCAGGGCTCCTACTACATGTAATGCAACCACTAGCCTTCTCTCCAAGCCAATTTTTTTAGAAGATCAGGGGAGGGGGAACCCCCACCCCCAGTTCCATTACTCTCCAAGCCAATCAATGATAAAGTCCATAAACTCCAGACTGTCAGAGAACATAATAGATACGTGGTTGAGATGAGATTATGCGACTACTCGATAGGCTAAAGAATGCTCAAAGCACTAAATTAGAAGCGTGGGTGAAGGAAGTCGGAATTTTGAAGGGAGAATGTGGAAGTAGATGGGCGTCAAGACTTTTTTTCTCTGCTTTTTCTTTCGACAAGGAGGGTGTCAAGACTTTTCTGCGCCGGTAGAATATATAATCTGCGACCTTATCTGAATGTTTGGTGGGAAGAGAGCACGCATGCCGGCACGACCGGTTTAGCTGAACAATGGGCTGTGTGGTGCTGCTACCTCACTGCTAGTGCTAGTGCAGTCGTTGGAACCAACTTTCAGTACTAGCCAGTTAAGCAATAGCCATCTCTCTAAGCTTTAGGTCAACCACGAGATCGATCTCTCTTTCTCTCACCAACCCTGCTCGCCGGTGGGAAGAGAAAGAGAGATGCGCACCTCATCTGACGCTAACCGGTCCTCAATGGAGTGGGCTCATGCATGGACAAAGAGTTGTTCTTGTTTGGTGGGTGAAAGCAACGCAGGGCTCCTGGTTTGGCATAGCCAACTCAAGAAGCAACCAAAGCAACAACCTTCTGATTGATGGGAGCTTTAAAGCCTCCTTTGATTCATTGGAGATTTATTGCTTTGATTTCTTTCGGGATGACTAGGCATCGGTAGTCAAGGCCAGAGTGCTTCGTGCCATACGTGTGACAGTTATCATTTAAAATAATTAAACTACGTCAAAGACATTGTTCTCCGAAACCTGATTTACTGCTTCTTTCTCTAATTCACTTCCTGCATGCTACTAAAAGAAAGCTATATAGGACAAATGTACGGAAGCGGATTTGTAGAACCTGGGTGCTCCACCCCCGTATGAACATTTTTTTTAAATACCGAGAAACTTGAAAAACAATCTGGAATTTTGGGATATCAAACTTGGGTGTCCGATGTACTTCCGTGTGAAATTTTGTGAAAAATTACCTGGAAACTTATTCGTGGTAAAAAGACAAAAAAAATCCTATGTGTATAAATAAACTGTTTTGATGGAATTTTGTTCGGATAGTACTTCCTTCGCCACGGATACGTTTCCTGGTATTTTTTTCATGAAACTTCGCACGGGAGTAGATTGGGGACCCAGGTTTGACATCACCAAATTTCAGACTATTTGATTTTTGTTTGGTATTTTTACATTTAATATTCGTATAAGGGTGTGGAGCACCCAGGAGCTCATGTGTATTTTCCACAAATGTGCCTTTGAATTTCCGCTTTTTTCCCTATACAAAAGAAAAGGAAGAACGAGGGGAAAGGTGGGTCTGTCCTCTGCTGTTTAATGTTGTTGATTAGGGATTAGATCCAGCTTTGCGGCAAGATAAAGGAATATGCATATGCTGTTAGTGCTAGCTAACAACCCAGATGGTTGGTTCGCTGCATATGGCACTAACTGGGGGCACATGATGCACCTAATTAATCTAAACATGCGCAGCATGACACACATCACGAACAAAAAATGTTGTGTCTATATCTCTCTGACAGACTAGCATAATTATTCTTAGAAGCCTTATAACAATTGATGTAAAGTCAATGGAAGTGTTCTGTATCAAGGGTATTAATTCAGTCTCATAGGCACAAGCACGCAGATGCAGGTAGTGGTGTGCCACTGAGATGCAGGTTTAGAAGATGAAATATTGTTTTGTCAATTTATGTGTCGTTTGAACCCATATTAAATAGAGCCTATACATGTTCTAGCTTCTCAATTGGATTGTACGGAGAACCATTATTGCAGAGACAATTTATCCATAATTTCTTCTGAATGAAGCGACAGTTCTTACTTGGTCGTAGGTATCGAATGAATGGATTAACATGACATTTCATCTTCAGTCTTACACTTGTTTTTTCAGTTCAATGATTCAAAACAGGGGGCCTCTAGATAATGCTCTACATGTTTTTTTGAAATAATAATGCCCCACATGTACCATTAGCTGTCTTCGACTGTGTGACTTGTACGCACCTTCCATCAATAAGTAGCCCGCTCATCCACTGACCAAGACTTTGACAGGTTAATCACCTCATCTCCCTGTTGCATAGAAGTTCCTTAGAACAAATCCTTATAAGCATTATAATGTTACTGGTGAAAGCCTTCAAATATGTTTACTAATAAAGTTATCATTACGTCATTGAAGCTTAGCTGGAACCCTCTGCCTCAAGACTCGGTCAGAAGAAGAGATCATACCATTGGGGCAACCTCAGGCAGTATGTCGTCGATAGCTTGTTTGAGTTTATTCACTGACTAGTAGCTCTTGTTATTGTCTACAAGCAAGCTGTGGTTGGTAGATTGCATATTGTAAAATTGTGTTGTTTTCAGCATTCTTGGGACCCATCACTGGCATCTCACTAATTCTCGGTGAATGAACAACCTAAGGTTGATCAGAGTCGTTCAATCAGAATAAGTTGAAACATCAATTAATTATGAAAAAAAAAATCATTTATACGATAATGTCTAATCCAAAAACATGATCAGCCTCTGTACTGTCCTGTTTTCTTTTGTTCCCCTGTTTTGCCCATTGGAAACCTTGTTTGGTGCGGGGTAGCAAGCGTGGTAGGTAAACAGCAAAGTTGTCCAGATCTGTTGGGTTGCCATCACACTATAATTTGAGGAGAAAAGTTTTTGATCGGTCCAATATACTACTAACAGTTAGCGGATGAGAACATGAGTGCACGACCAACCACTATTATGTCACTGAAACTCTAACACAGATTAGGTGAACTGAAATAGATCTGCATCAGGTGATGCACACATCTATTAAAAATAAATCTGCATAGGGGGAAGCTGCCCTGCTCTAATAGCGGATTGGAACAGCAGCACATCTCTTGTGCGTCACTGAAGTCTCGTATGCAGGTCAGCCATCACCCATTAATCAACCAACCTAACTTAAAGTCGGACTTCAATTTCAGGCCAAACTTACAGAAAGCTGCGGCTGTTTTGTTCCATATATTTGAGTCGCCACACTACAAGACCAACGTAGCAATGGTGACCGGATAAGGGAAGCAGATGATGCCGAGCCAAGTGGCTGCCTTTGATTTCAACCCGAGAGGGAGAGCCAAGCTTGAAAGCGAATTGGGCATCTTTTAAACTACCAGCACGGTAGCTACCCAACTACAATTCTTTCTCGTCATGCTGTTGTCGCGTGTGGTAGGTAGGAGTGGCGAGCCCATGGGCGATTGGCTTCGCCATCCATTTGCGCGTTTGTGCTTGCCCACTACTGGCATTCATCATTATCATTACTGCGACTTGAGCAAACAGCATTTTGCCATACTTAACTGTGCTATAGCAAGCATGGTTTTCACTTTCAGCGCAATTTAATCGAAACTTCACAAATTTCATTACTATCTACTTTGTTGAGTATATTTGTTATGACCGGCATATTAGGGGTTTAGCCCAGTGGGTTGTGGCCCAAGTTATCTTATCATTATTAGGGGCTTAACCCAATTATCTTATCATTATTAGGATCGTTTGCTTAGGAGTCAAGTAAATCTCTCTATATAAGGAGAGGAGATGTATCAATCTAATCAAGCAAGAAGCAATCATAATTGCTCGGCTTCCTTAGGGAGCCGGGAGACCTAACCCTAGCCGCCTCTTCTCAGCCGCCACTGCCTCCTCGCACGCGCACGACAGCGCCCAGCCGCCGGCGACTGCGTGCCCAGCCGCGCCCAACTCCCTCCTTTCCCTACGATCTCTGCCCTAGACCCGGCAGAACCCTAGCTCCTAACACCTTGGTATCAGGTAGCTCAGTTCCGATCATGTCTTCGCCGCCGCCCATCCCGTCGCTTCCGCTGCCAACCGCCACCATCGCGCCGCTGGCCTTCTCCACCGCGCCACTGCCCATCACCACCGCGCCGCTGATCTCCCCATCCGCACCGTTGCCGGCCCCATCCGCGCCGCTGGACTCCACCACCGTCCAGATGCATCCCTCCACCGCGCCCCCGGCCGCCGTCTTCACTCCGGAGCAGATCACTGGGGTCCTCAACGATCTCGTCACAACCGTCCAGGGGATCTGCCTCTACTTGGCCGGGCCCTACGGGCTGCCGCTGGCCGCATCCCCAACCATCGCCACCGGGCCGATGCTACTGCTGTGGCAGCCGCCGCACCCGGCGGGCTGCGCCACGCTCGTCGGGCCGCTGCAGCCACAGCTGCAGCTATCGCCGCCACCGCCCTGGCAGCCGCCGCCCCCATGGACCGCCGCGGCGCTGGTCGGGCCGCTACGGCCCTCGCTGCAGCTGCAGCCAGCCCCCGCCACTTCCCCGCTCTGGCCACAATGGCCAGCCGCAGCCATCGTTGTTTCCACGCAGCAACAGCCGCCGCTGCAGGCACCTCCGCCGCCCAGCACCGGGCCGCCTACGACCGCGCCGGCGGGCGTGCCGATTCAGCAAGTGCGGTTCCCACCCTCACCGTCACAGCTTCCAACCTGGTTGGCCGGGACGTCACCGTCGCCAGTCTACACCATGGCCGCGGACCAGCCGGCGCCCTCCCTGCCGTACGGCGGGCCCTCCAGTTCCACGAGTTTCCACGCTGGCTTCGACGGGCCACCGCTTTCCAGCGGACCACTTGTGCACACCGGACCGACGCCATCCTCTTCGCTGCTCCGTACCGCCGAGCCGTACGCTCATGGCGGTCATGCTCAGACACCGCCGCGCTTCGCCAAGCTCAACTTCGCCATCTACGACGGCGCCGAGGACCCCCTCAACTGGCTCAACCAGTGTGAGCAATTCTTCCGGGGGAAACGCACGCTCGCGTCGGAACACACCTGGCTCGCCTCATATCACCTTCGGAGCGCCGCACAGACGTGGTACTACGCCCTCGAGCAAGACGAGGGCGGCATGCCCCCATGGGAGCGCTTTCGCGAGCTATGCCTTCTTCGCTTCGGGCCGCCGGTACGCGAGAGCCGGCTGGCAGAACTCGGCCGCCTTCCCTTCACCTCCACGGTGCAGGACTTCGCCGACCGCTTTCAGGCCCTGGCGTGCCACGCGCCCGGCGTGACGGCTCGCCAACGGGCCGAGCTCTTCGTCGGCGGTCTGCCGGATTATATCCGCGTGGACGTGGAGCTGCAGGGACCCCAGGACCTCCAGACGGCCATGCACTACGCCCGCGCGTTCGAGTGTCGCGCGGTGGCCATCCAGCAGGCATCATCGTCCCGGGCCGCTGGGCCGCCACCCGGGCCGGACATTCCCGCGCAGGGTCGGCCTGCTCAGGTTTCCGCGGCACCCCTCGCTGCAACCGCGGCGCGCCCGTTCCGTCGGCTCACCTCGGCCGAGCTACTCAAGCGTCGCCGCCAAGGGTTTTGCTTCAACTGCGACGAGCCCTACACGCCCGGCCACGTCTGCCCGCAACTCTTCTACCTGGAGGCTGCAGACTACATTCCGGATGACGCCGTCGCCACCGACTTGGCCGCCCCAGCTGTCGCGCAAGTGTTTGACGCTGGTTGATCACCTCGAGGAGTTCCGCAAGCGCTTCCCCACCTTACAGCTCGAGGACGAGCTGTTTGTGCAGGCGGGGAGAAGTGTTATGACCAGCATATTAGGGGTTTAGCCCAGTGGGTTGTGGCCCAAGTTTTCTTATCATTATTAGGGGCTTAGCCCAATTATCTTATCGTTATTAGGATCGTTTGCTTAGGATTCAAGTAAACCTCTCTATATAAGGAGAGGAGATGTATCAATCTAATCAAGCAAGAAGCAATCATAATTGCTCGGCTTCCTTAGGGAGCCGGGAGACCTAACCCTAGCCGCCTCTTCTCAGCCGCCACCGCCTCCTCCCACGCGCACGACGGCGCCCAGCCGCCGGCGAGCGCGTGCCCAGCCGCGCCCAACTCCCTCCTTTCCCTACGATCTCCGCCCTAGACCCGGAAGAACCCTAGCTCCTAACAATATTAGCAATATTTCGGTTAATTTAATCCATGAATAAATCATGAGCATGCCATCGACAGAATTAATAATATACTGATTACGATCCAGATAAACACATATTATGCAAACAGTAGATACATCTACACGTAATGCTAGTACGGCTAACATAGAAATAAACTGGAGCGGGGTAAGCGGATTATACCATTCAATTGACCAGGCAGAAGCCGCGGTGGTGGCGGCAGCAGCGGTCTTCTCGGCGGCGAGACAGTCGGCTTCGTTGGCGATGGACAAGGTGACGATGAAGACAACGCGGACGTAGACGATGCAGTGGATGTGGACGACCGACGACGAGCAGTCATGTAGGAGATGCTCCCAAAAACCTAATCACCCCTCTCCCGTACAGGATTTAGAGAGGCGGGGTTTTGGAGGCATGCTCTCCCGTCAACCGTGTACCTGATGGACGGGATGGGATCACCGGCGGGAGCAGCCACAAAGGAACGAACGGTGGGGCGATGATACGTCCAAAACGTATCTATAATTTCTGCTTGCTCCATGCTTCTTTTGTGTGATATTGCTATGATATTTATGCACTTCCATACACTTTTGATCATATTTGGACTAACCTATTAACTCAGTGCACCACAGTGCCAGTTCCTGTTTTCTGCTGTTTTTCTATTTCAGATTTCCCTCATATTAAAAGTGCTCCAAAAATTCCGGGAAAAATACAAAAAAAATCAGTACAGGAAGCTTCGAGAAAAACCAAAGTGGGGCCAGAGGGGAGCCAGGGGCAGCCCAGGTGGCCCCACCCCTGGCCGCCCAAGGGGGGCGCCTGGGCCCCCCTATCCGCTTCTGGTGACCCCCTTTGGCATATATACTCCTCGTGTCCCGAAACCCTCGAGGACGGAACCCTTTTTTACAATCTCGCCTCTGTTCTGCCGTCGCCGCGCTTCCAAGATCGGGAGCACCAGGAGAACTCTTCCCGGCACCCTGCCGGAGGGGAGAACCACCACCGGGAGCTTCTCCACCACCATGGACGCTTCCGGGATGAGTCGTGAGTAGTCCACCTTGGACCATGGGTCCATGACCAGTAGCTATGTGATGTTCTCCTCCCCTCTTTGTTCTTCATGGATTAGACCTCGTGAGCTGCCCTATATGATCGAGGCACATATGTAATCCTTATGCTGTTGCTCTGCTGAGTTTGCCAGGATCCGATGGATTATGAGATTATGTTCAGATTGTGTGTGAGTAATATATTTGATTCACCTCTTTTATATTTATGTTCTTGAGTAATTCTTGCATGTTCTCCGTTGCTGTTTATTGCTTTGGCCGAGTAGTAGGTAGTAACTCCAAGAGGGAACGTTATGCTTGATTGTGGGTTCATGTCCCCTGATGACTAGTTTGAGTGACAGAAACATGAGTCTAGGGGATGTGTTGTTGCCACAAGGGGGAAAACAACGGTGCTTGTACTCGCGGGTGCAAGGATTGTTTACTTTACGCAGAGTTCTTTTAATGCAGTTGTCTGTTGCTTTGAGTTTACACTTTGGGTGGGATTCGCAACTTAATACCAGCGAGATGTTCTGGATAGATATCTCAAGGTGGATGATTAGTAGTAGATGCAGATGGATTTCGGTCTACTTGCCTTGGCGTACCGCCCATGCTTTTGAGCCTCTACCTTTCTTTACAGCATAGTTAGCATTGGTTTGTGCACATAATCCTGTCAATTGCCCAGCTGTAATTTGTTTACCTCGCTTAGTTGTTTTATCGTCTTTTGGGAGAGAGACATCACTAGTGAACATCATGGGACCCCGGTCCATATTACCACCACTGATCACACCCTATATTTACTTCCTGTCTTTATTTCCTAGTTGCAGTCATACCTATCACTATTATCTCTTGTGTTTGATCCTTTGTAAACAGCAAGGCCGGAGGGATTGACAACCTCTCTGTACTCGTTGGGAGCAAAGTTATTTGTATCTGTGTGCAGGTCCTGTCAACCGCTGAGTATCTGGCGCCGTTAGCCGTTGACACCTTCTTGTCGACCCTCGGAGTCTCACGGGATTCGATCCTTGGTATCTTGCCAAGGGAAACTTGCCGTTACGCTACATCTCAAACCTTCCACTTGGGATAACCAACGAGGGGCGAGAAGCCATCAAGCAAAGTTTCTGGCGCTGTTGCCGGGGACTCCACTCTTCAAGATAGGGGAGTTGCACACTATCTTTTATCTTTGCTTTTTAGTCTTGTTAGTTTACCTTTCAGTTTTTGCTTTAGTGTCCCTTACCAAAAATCACAAAAATAGTTATCTTGCTTGCTGTTGCTATGGGTTCCACCGAGAACACCAAGTTGTGTGACTTCACTAGTCATAACAATGATGACTTTATCTGCACGCCTATTACTACACCTGCCACTTCAGCACCTTCTTATGAAATTAAACCTGCTTTGCTGAACCTAGTTATGAAAGATCAATTCTCCGGTGCTGGAGATGATGCTGCTTTGCACTTAAATAATTTTGTTGAGCTCTGTGATATGCAAAAGTACCAAGAAATAGATGGTGATATTGTTAAGCTTAAGCTTTTTCCTTTCTCCTTGAGAGGAGGAGCTAAAATCTGGTTTCAATCCTTGCCTAGGAATAGTATAGATTCTTGGGACAAGTGCAAGGATGCCTTTATTGGGAAGTACTATCCCCCTGCTAAAATTATCCAACTAAGGAGTAACATAATGAATTTTAAACAATTGGATAATGAACACGTTGCCCAAGCTTGAGAACGCATGAAATCTCTTGTCAAGAACTGCCCTACTCATGGTTTGACTACTTGGATGGTTATCCAAACTTTTTATGTAGGCTGAACTTTACCTCGCGGAACTTGTTAGATTCGGCCGCGGGAGGAACCTTTATGTCAACTACACTTGGTGCTACCACGAAACTTCTCGATGAGATGATGACCAATTATTCCCAATGGCACATCGAACGCGCTCCAACAGGTAGGAAGGTAAACTCTGTCGAGGAGATTTCCTCCCTAAATGAAAAAGTTGACTTGATCATGTCTCTACTTTCCAAGCAATCTTCTATTAATCCTCATGATGTTCCTTTAAATTCTTTGATTGCTCAAGATCAAGTAGATGTGAACTTTATCTCTAGAAACAATTTCAATAACAATGCTTATAGGAGTAATTTTGGTAGCAACCCTAGACCGTTCCCCTCTAATTCCTATGGGAACAACAATGCTTATCCTAGCACCAAGAACTCCACTTCTGAACTAGAGATTATGCTTAAAGACTTCATCACTACCCAAAAGGCCTTCAATAAGAGTGTAGAAGAAAAACTAAACAAACTAGATAATCTCTCTTCGAAGGTAGACAATTTAGCCCATGAGGTAGAGTTGCTTAAAATTAGAACTTCTCCTCTTGAGGAGAGGAAGACCACTCCTATGAATGATATTCAAGTGCAAATTAATGAAAACATTAGGATGATGGCTAAACTTAAAGAGAGATGGGCTAGAGAAAAGGATGAAAGAAGATAGAATTAAGAGCCTTCCTACCCACCACACTGTTGCTACTATCCAAGTTGTTGAGGATATCCAAACTCTTAGCACCCAATGCACTCCTAGTCCCGTTGGACCTATTAATGGTGATGCTATGACCTCAACCGTAGAAACTCCTATGACCATAGAAGCTACCAAACAAGTGAGCCTAAAGGACACCACTACCACTTTACTTGATAGTAGTGACCTTGATTTTGATAATTGCACCCTTTCTGAAGTTATTAGTTTTCTTCACAAGATGTCTAGAGATCCCCACACTAGCACACTTAATCTTGCCTTCACAGAGCATATTACTAATGCTCTCATCAAATCTAGGGAGGAGAAGCTTAGGGTAGAAGCCTCCATACCTAAAAAGCTAGAAGATGGTTGGGATCCTATGATTAAAATTAAGTTGAATAACTTCTCTTGCTATGCTTTATGTGATGTTGGAGCTAGTACCTCCGTTATGCCCAAAAGAATGTATGATATGCTTAAATTGAAATCTTTTGATCCTTGTTCTTTTGGTGTTCGTCTTGTTGATTCTTCCATAAAGAAACCTTTGGGGAAGATCAACGATGTTCTTATCATTGTCAATGACAATTATGTTCCCGTTGATTTTACTATTATGGATATTGAATGTGAACCTTCATGTCCAATTATTTTGGGACGTCCTTTTCTTCGCACCGTTGGTGCTATCATTGACATGAAAGAGGGGAATATAAAATTCCAATTCCCTCTCAAGAAAGGAATGGAACACTTCCCTAGAAAGAAGATTAAGTTGCCTTTTGAGTTCGTTACACGGGCTAGCTATTCTCTTACTCTTGATAAAACTTGATATTCTCTCTTTGCATCATGCCTAGCTTAAAGGCATAAAAGAAAGCGCTTTTGGGAGGCAGCCCACAACGAATTAGGTTTTATTTTTGCTTTTGTTGTGTCTTGATGTTGTTACTATAGTAGCATCATCATTGTATCTTTTCTTTTCAACTTTGTGCCAAGTTTAGCCTCCGATTTGCAAGAAAGTTCAAAAGTTGTGACGTGCAGTCCAGAAAACAGATTCTGTCCTTGGACAGAAAACTTCGTATAAAATCACCAGATCATCTTTTTGATCTGAATTTTTTGACAGCGTGCTCTATACAATTGGCTTTCGGTCGTCTGTTCTGAGTTTTTTGATTTGAGTTGCAGAATTGCCCCGAAAAAATTATTTACTACCTGCTGGTCTGTTTTTCACAGATTCTGTCCTGTTTTGCCTTTTCTTCGTTTTGCAAACCTTGAGCTTGCTTTTTCTTTGCAAAAACCTTTTGGCAATCTTGAGAAACAGTAGCTCTTCAATATTATTCTTATTTCCAGCAGGGAAAAGTTATTTTATTATGGGTACTAACCTCGCTAATCAGATTATGATGAGTTATGTATGAAGGGAGTTTTCAAGTGTGCGAGGGAAGATGATAAAAGAAGATCCAGGAGGGTCAAACGCTCAAGCTTGGGGATGCCCCCATGCACCCCGAAGAAATATTCAAGAAGACTCAAGCGTCTAAGCTTGGGGATGCCCCCATGCATCCCCTTCTCCATCAACAATTATCAGTTTGTCTTTCGTTCCACTATATTCTTATCACTTCATGTGTTATGTGCTATGCTTGGAGCGTCTCGCTCTTAGTTTCCTTTTTAGTTTTCTTTAGCTTTGCTTGCTGTTCATAACAAGTTAGAACCCAGCTTTCTTTGTGTGGGAGAGAAACACGCTCCACTTCAACCTAGAACACAACATAGGATTTTCATGCTTATTTTTGCTGTGTGTGTTCTTTGTCTTTCCATAGCTACTGTCATGTTTAGCTCTTAGTTTTCATGCTTTTCTTTTTAAAGAGCTTTTGTTTAGTTGGTTGTTGAACTCTCTTGAGTTTTCATGTTTATCTTGTTAAGAGAGTTTGCCTGTTGCACTGAGTTGTGTGTCTTAACTTAAAGTAGGTAATTGAGGTTGCTATTTAATTTTAGTAGTAACTTGCAATAGTTTTGAGGTATTGCCATGAGTAATGTCTGAACTTTTGGTGTCAAGAGCTTTAGCCTATTAGTGATAGATGTCGTATTTTGGGCAATCCGTGTTTATTTTCGAAAACCTACAAAATAGTTGAGAACTTTAGCTACTAAATGGATCACTAATCTTTGGAGGGATCGAATATTAGAGTACACTCACGTACCATGAGTCGAGGATGCGCAAGGATAACCAAATCCCCATACACGTCCCCTCGGGGTACTTGTCTCCTTGTGAACCTCCTAATTAGATTGAGAGTTACCGATAATAAGTGCATGAGTTCTTCGGACTAATGTGAGTATTCGAAAGTTGATACTTCCACCTAGCCATATTTTTCTAGCCTCTTCGGTACCGTGCATTGCCCTTTCTCACCTCGAGAGTTGGCGCATACTTCGCCGGTGCATCCAAATCCTTGGCACGATACGCTATGTCATCATAAGCCTCATTATATCCTTCCTCAAAACAGCCACCATACCTACCTATCAAGGCATTTCCATAGCCTTTCCGAGATACATTGCCATGCAACATCCATCTTCTCATGACTTGATATTCATGTCATACATGCTTTTTGCTTGATCGATGAGCCGCATGCTAGTTGGGCCTTGCCCTAATCATTGCTACATGATGCGCTAGTATCATTGCATATCCTGCTACACTGGCAGAGGCATACATTTGCATACATCATGATAGTTTCATTTTCTTTATGTTGAGTACTTTTGTAAAGTGTGAAAGATCTTCTATACTTCTTGTAATATATAGAGTGTTGCCCCTAAAGTGAGGAAAAGATCCCAAAGAGGACAAAATCAAAAGATCCCAAAGAGGACAAATGAGAGTTAAATAGAAAGAGCCATTGAGGCCACAAAAAAATAAAAAAAATAGAAAAAAGAGAAAAAGAAATAAAAAGAGAGAAGGGGGCACACTACTATTTCCTTTTGAGAGATCCACACTCGTACTCCATCTTATACCTTGTGCTCCATAGAGATTATCATTCATGCATATAGCTATATGGGGACCTTCACACTATAGAACTTGGCTTGTATATTCCAATGATGAGCTTCCTCAAAAGAGCTCTAGGTCTTCTTGAGCAAGCAAGTTGGATGCACCCCCACTAGTTCCATTGGAGAGCTTACCTTAGCTCATATTTGCATCTGTTGCATGGCAATCCCTACTCCTCACATCATATCTATCATTTGGCTTTCTCTCGCCGATGATATTCCTCATTGTTGTGAGCCTTTCACACCCTTTTTGTCTTCCCCCTCTATAATTTTTCTCTCTTTGCCATCCTAAGTGTCGACTTTCTTGCTTACGCTCATCCATTGCATGAGTGCTCAAAATATCGAAAGGGAGTGGATCATTTTGACTTGTACCTGGCTGACGGTCTGGGGATGAGTCAAGATAAGATTCCAAAGAAGACCAAGTGTGAAACTTTAGTAGATTAAGTTCTCAACAATACAAAAACTATGTTTTACTCTCTCATATATCCCTATCCCCTTTCTTGCACGCAAACACCATTTGGAGACATTCGAGTCACGGACAGCGAGAGCTCTTGCACCTTTATGTTCTTATGTTACTTGTTACAATGCTAATATAGACTCTTGCTTGTTATGACTTGAATTGAATTACATGCCTTGATTGCTTTACTTAAAAAGTTCTTATATGGTTGATAGCATGTCACCACAGAAATTATGCTTGTTATCATTTACCTACTCGAGGACGAGCAGGAATTAAGCTTGGGGATGTTGATACGTCCAAAATGTATCTATAATTTCTGCTTGCTCCATGCTTCTTTTGTGTGATATTGCTATGATATTTATGCACTTCCATACGCTTTTGATCATATTTGGACTAACCTATTAACTCAGTGCACCACAGTGCCAGTTCCTGTTTTCTGCTGTTTTTCTATTTCAGATTTCCCCCATATTAAAAGTGATCCAAAAATTCCGGGAAAAATACAAAAAAAATCAGTACAGGAAGCTTCGAGAAAAACCAAAGTGGGGCCAGAGGGGAGCCAGGGGCAGCCCAGGCGGCCAGCCCAGGCGGCCCCACCCCTGGCCGCCCTAGGGGGGCGCCTGGGCCCCCCTCTCCGCTTCTGGTGACCCCCTTTGGCATATATACTCCTCTCGTCCCGAAACCCTCGAGGACGGAACCCTTTTTTACGATCTCTCCTCTGTTCCGCCGCCGCCGTGCTTCCAAGATCGGGAGCACCAGGAGAACTCTTCCCGGCACCCTGCCGGAGGGGAGAACCACCACCGGGAGCTTCTCCACCACCATGGACGCTTCCCGGATGAGTCGTGAGTAGTCCACCTTGGACCATGGGTCCATGACCAGTAGATATGTGATGTTCTCCTCCCTTCTTTGTTCTTCATGGATTAGACCTCGTGAGCTGCCCTACATGATCGAGGCACATATGTAATCCTTATGCTGTTGCTCTGCTGAGTTTGCTGGGATCCGATGGATTATGAGATTATGTTCAGATTGTGTGTGAGTAATATATTTGATTCACCTCTTTTATATTTATGTTGTTGAGTAATTCTTGCATGTTCTCCGTTGCTGTTTATTGCTTTGGCCGAGTAGTAGGTAGTAACTCCAAGAGGGAACATTATGCTTGATTGTGGGTTCATGCCCCCTGAGGACTAGTTTGAGTGACAGAAACATGAGTCTAGGGGATGTGCTGTTGCCACAAGGGGGAAAACAACGGTGCTTGTACTCGCGGGTGCAAGGATTGTTTACTTTACGCAAAGTTCTTTTAATGCAGTTGTCTGTTGCTTTGAGTTTACACTTTGGGTGGGATTCGCAACTTAATACCAGCGAGATGTTCTGGATAGATATCTCAAGGTGGATGATTAGTAGTAGATGCAGATGGATTTCGGTCTACTTGCCTTGGCGTACCGCCCATGCTTTTGAGCCTCTACCTTTCTTTACGGCATAGTTAGCATTGGTTTGCGCACATAATCCTGTCAATTGCCCAGCTGTAATTTGTTTACCTCGCTTAGCTGTTTTGTCGTATTTTGGGAGAGAGACATCACTAGTGAACATCATGGGACCCCGGTCCATATTACCACCACTGATCACACCCTATATTTACTTCCTGTCTTTATTTCCTAGTTGCAGTCATACCTATCACTATTATCTCTTGTGTTTGATCCTTTGTAAACAGCAAGGCCGGAGGGATTGACAACCTCTCTGTACTTGTTGGGAGCAAAGTTATTTGTATCTGTGTGCAGGTCCTATCAACCGCTGAGTATCTGGCGCCGTTAGCCGTTGACACCTTCTTGTCGACCCTCGGAGTCTCACGGGATTCGACCCTTGGTATCTTGCCAAGGGAAACTTGTCGTTACGCTACATCTCAAACCTTCCACTTGGGGTAACCAACGAGGAGCGAGAAGCCATCAGGCGAGTGCGGAGGCAGATGCGATTTGTTGCGGCAGCTAGGGTTGGCAGACGCCTCACATATATAGGCATGGTTACATGGAAAGACGTGAGCTGGACCCACATCTGAGTCGGTAACAACCCACGGTCCGACATCTCAAATCATGACTCTTCTGTCCGGGACTCTCTATTCCTGGCCGGCAAAAATAAGCACATAGGTGTGAGCTCGGCTCGGCTCATTCCCGCAACCCGCGGTGCATCGTGACAAGGCGGGCGGTGGAGGAGGAGCACGTGAGAACCACTTCTCTTCTCAAGCTCTAATAGCATGTCAAAAAAATCACTTATAAGGAGGTCAAACTTCTCTCTAACTAGCAGTATAAGACTAAATTTCCCACCACACACATTGTCATATAACCCCACATAGGCCCATAGAGATTTTCTGAATTTTTTAGATGGGCCCAAGGCCCACCCTATATTTCAACAAGCCCCGACCAGATCTCAAGGGCCATTTTGTCCTCTGTTTCAAACATTGTTTTTATATACTAGTATTTCAATGGAGACCTGTTAAAGTTGAGCTTCACCTAGAGCAAGTAACTATACTCATTCACAACTAAACAATGGATTATGTCTTGATTTTTAGCTTGGCGTAAAGAAGTTTCACCACAAGTCTAATTGGTATTAGACTATCAAAGTTTGACCCCTTGGAGGAGCATATTAGTCACACACTTGGTTTATTAATGAGCTAGAGATCACCCCAATCTTATAGAGTGTGACCAGCAGTCGGATTCATATAGGTATGTTCCTCCAAAGATCACTCTGTAGTTGTAGGATAGCATCTTGTTTATATAAGCTTTGGAGCATATTAAGACAGTAGTCATCCTACCATACAGTACTGGCTTGTTTTTCCCAGGTCCTACTTCATGGGATCTCCAATCACATAGGTTGGGTTACCACCATGACAACTCACGTGGGTCTCATACCCATCTCCCTCGATGCATTTTCTGTCACAACACGTGATAGCCCTTCAGTAAAGGGATCTGTCAGATTCTTAGCCGACTATATATAATACAACGCATCACTCCAGAGCTTCTTAAATGCCTGATAACTTTTATTCACATTCTTATGTGTTTGTTAGACTACATGTTATCTTTTGAACTCTTTACCTTGACAATAACAGTCTGATTCTCACAGTTCATAAGGATAGTGGGTACTGGCTTTTCAACCACTAGCAAGTCCATCAAAAGATCTCGACGCCATTTTGCTTCGACAACAGATGTTTCTAATGTTGTTAGTTCTTCTTTCATTGTCAACCTCGTTGGGATCATCTTCTTTCAAGACATCCAGGAAACAGCGCCACCTCCAAGGGTAAACACATACCCAGTTGTGACCTTCCTCTCAGCAGCATCAGACATCCAATTCACATCACTTTACCATTCAATTACTGTTGTGTTGGAAATATGCCCTAGAGGCAATAATAAAAGTATTAATATATTTCCTTGTTCATGATAATCGTCTGTTATTCATGCTTGAATTGTATTGTACGGAAACAGCGATACATGTGTGAGTATATAGAGCACAATTGAGTCCATGGCAATCCTCTAGTTGCCAGCTCGTTGATCAACTGATTCTCACGGTTTCCTGATCATGGACATGGGATGTCAGTGATAACGGGATCACATCATTAAGAGAATGATGTGATGGACAAGACCCAATCCTGAGCATAGCACGAGATCGTATAGTTCGTAATGCATAAGCTTTTCGGTGTCAAGTAATTATTCCTTAGACCATGAGGTTGTACAACTCCCGGATGCCGTAGGAATACTTTGGGTGTGCCAAACGTCACAACGTAACTGGGTGGCTATAAAGGTACGCATCGGGTATCACCGAAAGTGTTTGTTGGGTTGGTACGAACCGAGACTGGGATATTGTCACTCCGTATGACGAAGAGGTACCTCTGGGCCCACTCGGTAATACATCATCATAATGAGCTCAAAGTGACTAAGGAGTTAGTCACGGGATGATGGATTACGGATCGAGTAAAGAGACTTGCCATGACGAGATTGAACAAGGTATCGGGAATACCGACGATCGAATCTCGGGCAAGTACCGTACCGATGGACAAAGGGAATAACTACGGGATTGAGTGAATCCTTGACACGGTGGTTCATCCGATGAAGATCATCGAGGAACACGTGGGAACCAACATGGGTATCCAGATCCCGCTGTTGGTTATTGACCGGAGAGTCGTCTCGGTCATGTCTACGTGTCTCCCGAACCCGTAGGGTCTACACACTTAAGGTTCGGTAACGCTAGGGTCGTAGAGATACATGCACGTGGAAACCCGAAAGTTGTTCGGAGTCCCGGATGAGATCCCGTACGTCACGAGGAGTTCCGGAATGGTCCGGGGGTAAAGAATGATATATAGGAAGTCCAGTTTCGGCCATCGGGTGATCTCCGGGGGTCACCGGGAGTGTCCCGGGACCACCGGAGGGGCCCCGGGGGTCCACCGGGTGGGGCCACCCATCCTGGTGGGGCCCCTAGGCCGCAAGGGGGAAGTGGCCATCCCTAATGGGCTGGCGCACCACATGGGCCCTCCTCCCCATGCGCCTAGGGTTGAAACCCTAAGGGGGAGGGGGCGCCACCTTGCCTTGGGGGGCAAGGATTCCCCCCTGGCCGCCGCCCCACCCTGCAGATCCCATCTGCAGGGCCGGCGCACCCCCCTGGCCCCCTATATATATGTGGGGGGGAGAGGGCAGCCGCACCCTTGCTCCTGGCGCCTCTCCCCCTCCCGTCACACCTCCATACTCCCTCCGCAGGACACCGACGAAGCCCTGCCGGAATCTCCACTGCATCCACCACCACGCCGTCGTGCTGCTGGATCTCCGATGACCTCTCCTCCCCCCTTGCTGGATGAAGAAGGAGGTGACGTTGCTGTACCGGACGTGTGTTGAACGCGGAGGTGCCGTCCGTTCGGCGCTAGATCATCGGTGACGAAGAACGCGAAGAGTACGACTACTTCATCCACGCTTCTTCGAAAGCTTCCGCACGCGATCTACATAACAGTATGTAGATGCACTCTTATTTGCTCGTTGCTAGGTGTCTCCTTAGTTGGATCTTGGTGAGAGCGTAGAATTTTTTTGAATTCTGCTACGTTCCCCAACAGTGGTATCAGAGCTAGGTCTTATGCGTAGCATCTTGCACGAGTAGAACACAAAACAGTTGTGGGCGTTTGAGTTTGTTCAACTTTCTTGCCATTACTAGTCAATCTTGATTCGGCGGTATTGTGGGATGAAGCGGCCCGGACCAACTTTACACGTACGCTTACGTGAGACTGGTTCCACCGACAGACATGCACTAGATGCATAAGGTGGCTGGCGGGTGTCTGTCTCTCCTACTTTAGTCGGATCGGATTCGATGAATAGGGTCCTTATGAAGGGTAAATAGAAATTGACAAATCACGTTGTGGTTTTGGCGTAGGTAAGAAACGTTCTTGCTAGAAAACCTATAGAAGCCACGTAAAACTTGCAACAACAATTAGAGGACGTCTAACTTGTTTTTGCAGCATGTGCTATGTGACGTGGTATGGCCAAAAGAAGATGTGATGAATGATATATGTGATGTATGAGATTGATCATGTTCTTGTAATAGGGAATCACGACTTGCATGTCGATGAACTTGACAACCGGCAGGAGCCATAGGAGTTGTCTTAATTATTGTATGACTTGTGTGTCACTGAATAAACGCCATGTAATTACTTTACTTTATTGCTAAACGTTAGCCATAGTAGTAGAAGTAATAGTTGGCGTGACGACTTCTTCGAGACACGATGATGAAGATCATGATGATGGAGATCATGGTGTTGAGCCGGTGACAAGATGATCATGGTGCCCCGAAGATGGAGATCGAAGGAGCAAGATGATATTGGCCATATCATGTCACTTTAATTGATTGCATGTGATGTTTATCATGTTTATGCATCTTTTTTACTTAGAACGACGGTAGTAAATAAGATGATCTCTCACTAAAATTTCAAGAATTGTGTTCCCCCTAACTGTGCACCGTTGCTAAGGATCGTTGTTCCGAAGCACCACGTGATGATCGGGTGTCATAGGTTCTAACGTTCGCATACAACGGGTGTAAGCCAGATTTACACAAGCAATACACTTAGGGTTTACTTGACGAGCCTAGCATGTACAGACATGGCCTCGGAACACGGAAGACCGAAAGGTCGAACACGAGTCGTATAGAAGATACGATCAACATGAAGATGTTCACCGTTGATGACTAGTCCGTCTCACGTGATGATCGGACACGGGCTAGTCGATTCGGATCGTGTATCACTTAGATGACTAGAGAGATGTCATTCTGAGTGGGAGTTCATTAAAATTTGATTAAGATGAACTTAATTATCATGAACTTAGTCTAAATTCTTTACAATATCTCTTGTAGATCAAATGGCCCACGCTCAAGTTTCCCTCAACTTCAACGCGTTCCTAGAGAAAACCAAGCTGAAAGACGATGGTAGCAACTATACGGATTGGGTCCGTAACCTGAGGATTATCCTCATAGCTGCCAAGAGATCATATGTCCTTGAAGCACCGCTAGGTGATGCACCCGTTCTCCCGGCGACCAAAGACGTTATGAACGCCTGGCAGTCGTATTGTGATGATTACTCCCTGGTTCAGTGCGGCATGCTTTACAGTTTAGAATCGGGGCTGCAAAAGCGTTTTGAGCACCACGGGGCATATGAGATGTTCCAAGAGCTGAAAATGGTTTTCCAAGCTCATGCCCAAGTCGAGAGATATGACGTCTCCGACGCATTCTATAGCTGTAAGATGGAGGAAAACAGTTCTGTCAGTGAGCACATCCTCAAGATTTCTGGATTGCACAACCGCTTGTCTCAGCTGGGAATGAATCTCCCAGATGAAGCGGTCGTTGACAGAATCCTCCAGTCGCTCCCACCTAGCTTCAAGAGCTTCGTGTTAAACTTCAATATGCAGGGGATGGAGAGGTCCATTCCCGAGGTGTATTCAATGCTGAAATCAGCGGAGGTGGATATCAAGAAAGAACATCAAGTGTTGATGATCAATGAAACCACTAAGTGCAAGAAAGGCAAGGGTAAGAAGAACTTCAAGAAGGACGGCAAAGGAGTTGCCGCGCCCGGTAAGCCAGTTGTCGGGAAGAAGCCAAAGAATGGACCCAAGCCTGAAACTGAGTGTTTTCATTGCAAGGGAACGGTGCACTGGAAGCGGAACTGCCCCAAATATTTAGCAGACAAGAAGGCTGGCAACGTCAAAGGTATATTTGATATACTTGTTATTGATGTGTACCTTACCAGCGCTCGTAGTAGCTCCTGGGTATTTGATACCGGTGCGGTTGCTCACATTTGTAACTCAAAACAGGAGGTGCGGAATAAGCGGAGACTGGCGAAGGATGAGGTGACGATGCGCGTCGGGAATGGTTCCAAGGTCGATGTGATCGCCGTCGGCACGCTGCCTCTACATCTACCCTCGGGATTAGTTTTAAACCTTAATTTAGTACCAGCTTTGAGCATGAACATTGTATCTGGATCTCGTCTTATGCGAGATGGCTACTCTTTCAAATCGGAGAATAATGGTTGTTCTATTTATTTGAGAGATATGTTTTATGGTCATGCCCCGCTGGTCAATGGTTTATTTTTGATGAATCTCGAACATGATGATACACATATTCATAGTGTAGATGCCAAAAGATGTAAAGTTGATAATGATAGTCCCACATACTTGTGGCATTGCCGCCTTGGTCATATTGGTGTCAAACGTATGAAGAAGCTCCATTCAGATGGACTTCTAGAGTCTCTTGATTATGAATCATTTGACACGTGCGAACTATGCCTCTTGGGCAAGATGACCAAGACTCCGTTCTCCGGAACAATGGAACGAGCAACCAACTTGTTGGAAATCATACATACCGGCGTGTGCGGTCAGATGAGTGTTGAGGCTCGCGGAGGCTATCGTTATGTTCTCACCCTCACAGATGACTTGAGTAGATATGGGTATATCTATTTGATGAAACATAAGTCTGAGACCTTTGAAAAGTTCAAGGAATTTCAGAATGAGGTTGAGAATCAACGTGACAGAAAAATAAAGTTCTTACGATCAGATCGTGGGGGTGAGTATTTAAGTCATGAATTTGGCACGCACCTAAGGAAATGTGGAATTGTTTCACAACTTACACCGGCCGGAACACCTCAACGTAACGGTGTGTCCGTACGTCGAAATCGTACTCTGTTGGACATGGTGCGATCTATG
The DNA here is from genome assembly GCA_902687465.1 of Secale cereale. Classification (NCBI taxonomy): domain Eukaryota; kingdom Viridiplantae; phylum Streptophyta; class Magnoliopsida; order Poales; family Poaceae; genus Secale; species Secale cereale. Next base: position 433,579,563 of record LR738714.1, read on the forward strand.
ATGTCCCTCACCGATTTTCCGCTAGCTTTTTGGGGCTATGCTTTAGAGACTGCCGCATTCACTTTAAATAGGGCTCCGTCGAAATCCGTTGAGACGACTCCGTATGAACTTTGGTTTGGCAAGAAACCGAAGCTGTCGTTTCTAAAAGTTTGGGGTTGCGATGCTTATGTCAAGAAACTTCAACCTGGAAAGCTCGAACCCAAATCGGAAAAATGCGTCTTCATAGGATACCCAAAGGAAACGATTGGGTACACCTTCTACCACAGATCCGAAGGCAAAGTCTTTGTTGCCAAGAATGGATGCTTTCTGGAGAAAGAGTTTCTCTCGAAAGAAGTGAGTGGGAGGAAAGTAGAACTTGATGAGGTGACAGTCACCCCTCCTGAACCTGAGAGTAGCACAGCGCAGGAAATTGTTCCTGAGGTGCCTGCACCGACAAGGGAGGAAGTTGATGATAATGATCATGAAGAAACAGATCAAGTTACTACTGAACTTCGATGGTCCACAAGGGCACGTTCCGCACCAGAGTGGTACGGCAACCCTGTCCTGGAAATCATGTTGTTAGACAATGGTGAACCTTCGAACTATGAAGAAGCGATGGCGGGCCCGGATTCCAATAAATGGCTTGGAGCCATGAAATCCGAGATAGAATCCATGTATGAAAACAAAGTATGGACTTTGGTGGACTTGCCTGATGATAGGCACGCCATAGAAAAAAAATGGGTATTTAAGAAGAAGACAGACGCGGATGGTAATGTGACCATCTATAAGGCTCGGCTTGTCGCTAAGGGTTATCGACAAGTTCAAGGGATTGACTACGACGAGACTTTCTCTCCCGTAGCGATGCTGAAGTCAGTCAGAATCATGTTAGCTATTTGAAAGCACATTTGCTCTCCGGGTGGTTTTGGTAATTAATGACAACATACTTTGTGGTTGGACTAATACTTTTATCAAGTATGTTTCAGGAAACCCAATCACATTGGTATGGCAAGATGACTGAAGAAGTGGACCCCTCAAATGCTAAGACAAGCATTGGCAAAAGCTCAAGACTCTATTTTTGGTTTAGTGATCAAAGATCACATTGAGTCCATAGGAAAAGCCAATACTATTAAAAGGGGATGAGGTTGTGTTAATGTTCTTGTTGCTCAAGTGCTTGGTGATCTAACTCCCTCAACTATCAGCACTATTCACTACTTAACACACACCCATAAGTAATCTCGGTCAATCCAACTCAGTCCCACCGAGATGAAGTTATTTCTACAAACCCTAACATCTCGGTCACACCGATTTCTCCAACTCAGTCCCACCGAGATGAACCACTTCTGCCATATCCCAAACCCTAGAAAAATCGGACTTACCGAGTTTGAGATCGGTCACACCGAAACTGGACTGCCAACCTTCTGTTACCACTTCACATCATATCGGAATATCCGAGTTTGCATTATCGGTCTAACCGAAATGGGCAAGGTTCTGTCTTGACTCAAATCGGTCACACCGATAATTCATTTTCGGTCAAACCGATTCTGGCATGTTCTTGCTCTTTCTCAAATCGGTCTAACCGAGTTTTCTTTCTCGGTCTCACCGAAATCTCCAACGTTCATATCAGATGCACTTTCGGTCTCACCGAGATGGTATTTTCGGTCCCACCGAAAATCCCAACGTTCACTATATTTGAACTTTCGGTCTAACCGAGTTTTCACTTCGGTCTGACCGAGATTGGTCAAATGTGTGTGTAACGGTTGGATTTTGTGTGGAGGCTATATATACCCCTCCACCCCCTCCTCATTCGTGAGGAGAGCCATCAGAAAGTACTACCATTCCTACCATACACTTTCTGAGAAGTGAACCACCTACCCTTGTGTTGAGATCAAGCCATTCCATTCCTACCATATGAAACTTGATCTCTAGCCTTCCCAAGTTGCTTTCCACTCAAATCTTTCTTCCACCACAGCCATATCAGTGAGGAGAGTTGAGTGTTGGGGAGTTTATCACTTGAAGCACAAGAGCAAGGAGTTCATCATCATCAACACCGTCTATTACCTTTTGGGGGTGGTGCCTCCTAGATTGGTTAGGTGTCGCTTGGGAGCCTCCGTCTTGATGATGTGGAGTTGAACCAAGATGTTTGTAAGGGCAAGGAGATCGCCTACTTCGTGAAGATCTACCCCGAGTAAGGCTAGTCCTCCGTGGGCGTAGGCCGTGATGGAATAGACAAGGTTGCTTCTTCGTGGACCCTTCGTGGGTGGAGCCCTCCGTGGACTCGCGCAGCCGTTACCCTCCGTGGGTTGAAGTCTCCATCAACGTGGATGTACGATAGCACCACCTATCGGAACCACGACAAAAATCTCCGTGTCACCAAACTGCGTTTGATCTTCTCCACCTCTCTTTTACATGTGCAATTTACTTTCCGCTGCATATACTCTAGAATTGCATGTGTAGGGTGTTACTTGAACTGATCTTGTTTGTGAAACTGCCAAAAACATTGCATGATCTAAAGGCAGATTTTTTATATTGTCAAGTAGTCTAATCACCCCCCCTCTAGACCTACTTTCGATCCTACAACATATATATCATTGAACTAATATTATCTTGAGAATCATTTCAGAAAAGTTCGATGATATGGGTATGGAAATGTCTGAAGAAGTGGACCCCTCAAAATGCTAAGACAAGCATTGGCAAAAGCTCAAGACTCTATTTTTGGTTTAGTGATCAAAGATCACATTGAGTCCATAGGAAAAGCCAATACTATTAAAAGGGGATGAGGTTGTGTTAATGTTCTTGTTGCTCAAGTGCTTGGTGATCTAACTCCCTCAACTATCAGCACTATTCACTACTTAACACACACCCATAAGTAATCTCGGTCACACCGATTTCTCCAACTCAGTCCCACCGAGATGAACCACTTCAGTTGTTTCTCCAAACCCTAGCTTCTCGGTCAAACCGATTCTGAGTTTCGGTCTCACCGAAAAAGGGCTGCCAACCTTCTGTGATCACTTCACATCAATTCGGAATATCCGAGTTTATATTTTCGGTCTCACCGAAATGGCAAACCCTAACCTTTGACTCACTTCGGTCTCACCGAGATGGTATTTTCGGTCCCACCGAAAATCCCAACGTTCACTATATTTGAACTTTCGGTCTGACCGAGTTTTCACTTCGGTCTCACCGAGATTGGTCAAATGTGTGTGTAACGGTTGGATTTTGTGTGGAGGCTATATATACCCCTCCACCCCCTCCTCATTCGTGAGGAGAGCCATCAGAAAGTACCACCACTTCTACCATACACTTTCTGAGAAGTGAACCACCTACCCTTGTGTTGAGATCAAGCCATTCCATTCCTACCATATGAAACTTGATCTCTAGCCTTCCCAAGTTGCTTTCCACTCAAATATTTCTTCCACCACAGCCATATCAGTGAGGAGAGTTGAGTGTTGGGGAGTTTATCATCTGAAGCACAAGAGCAAGGAGTTCATCATCATCAACACCGTCTATTACCTTTTGGGGGGTGGTGCCTCCTAGATTGGTTAGGTGTCGCTTGGGAGCCTCCGTCTTGATGATGTGGAGTTGAACCAAGAAGTTTGTAAGGGCAAGGAGATCGCCTACTTCGTGAAGATCTACCCCGAGTAAGGCTAGTCCTCCGTGGGCGTAGGCCGTGATGGAATAGACAAGGTTGCTTCTTCGTGGACCCTTCGTGGGTGGAGCCCTCCGTGGACTCGCGCAGCCGTTACCCTCCGTGGGTTGAAGTCTCCATCAACGTGGATGTACGATGGCACCACCTATCGGAACCACGACAAAAATCTCCGTGTCACCAAACTGCGTTTGATCTTCTCCACCTCTCTTTACTATATATGCAATTTACTTTCCGCTGCCCATACTCTAGAATTGCATGTGTAGTGTGTTGCTTGACATAATCTTAATTGCAAAACTGCCAAAAACTTTGCATGATCTAAAGGCAGATTTTTAACTTGTCAAGTAGTCTAATCACCCCCCCCCTCTAGACCTACTTCTTCGATCCTACAATTGGTATCAGAGCTTTGGTCTCCATTGCTTTGGTTTACACACCATTGGAGGAAGATGGACGTGTCTACGGTTGGGAGTGTTAGCCATAGAGTGCCTGTTCTTGATGGAAGGTTCTATAACTCTTGGAGGTCTGAAATGCTTAGTATCTTTAAATTGTACAACTTGTGCAAATATATTGAGACCCCTTATGTGCCTCCTGTTGATCCCTTGCACCCTACCATGGATGAAGAGCTTGATTTGCTTCGTAACCTTAGAACTGTAAATCTTATCATTAGAGGGTTACCTGATGACTTGCTTAATCTTGTTACAAACTTTGAGTGTGCCTATGCTATGTGGAAATTCTTGGAAGAACTTTATCCGGACTACTCTTTGAGAAGTCTTGATGAAATTCTACACAAGACTATTGAATTTGATAAGTTGCACCCCAATGATCCTAACTTTGATAAATGCTTCTTTGAGCTTCGTGATCTTATGAAAAAGAAGGGTGATCCCAGTCTTATCAATATTATCATTAGAAATGCTCTTGCATTGCATTCCGAAGATTATTGTTCCATTAACCAAACTAATGCAAATACTTATCAAATTGACCTAGGTGTTGATGATGAACAATCTATGGGTCAATATGATGATGAGCATGAGCATGATGATGATTACTCCGATTCGGACACCGAGCTAGACAAAGTCATGAAGAGTCTCAATCTTATGGCAAATATGAGAGACTACATGTCCGGTGGAAAAGAGTGGATTCTTGATAGTGGATGCACCGATCACATGACCGGAGACAAAGACATGTTTCGAGAGCTTGCAAAGAACGATGGTCCACGCAAGTATGTGACTTTTGGAGACAACTCCAAGGGTAAGGTACTTGGCCTTGGTAAGGTGGCCATATCTCATGATAGCTCTATTCAAAATGTCATGCTTGTAGAATCTCTTGGATACAATTTACTTTCCGTGTCTAGATTAGCTGACTTTGGATTCAATGTGCTATTCACCAAAGTAGATTGCCAAGTCTTTCGTCGTGATAATCAAAACATGGCTTTTACTGGTATTCGTAGAGGTGATCTATATATTGTTGATTTCACTAAGAAAGCCCAACCTAGAGCTTGTTTCATTGCTAAATCCTCTAAAGGTTGGTTATGGCATAGAAGGCTAGGACATGTTGGTATGCGTAATTTGGACAAGCTAATCAAAGGTGATCATATTCTTGGTGTTAAAGATGTTTTCTTTGACAAAGATAGACTTTGTAGTGCTTGTCAAGCAGGAAAACAAGTTGGTGGAAGTCATCCCGTGAAAAACATCATGACCACAAGGAGACCGCTTGAGCTTCTTCATATGGATCTCTTCGGTCCCAATGCTTACAAAAGCCTTGGTGGTAACTCCTTTGGTCTAGTTATAGTTGATGATTATTCCAGATTTACGTGGGTATTTTTCCTTGATGATAAATCGCAGGTTCAGAAAATCTTCAAGACCTTTGCCAAAAAGGCCCAAAATCAATTTGAGGTGAAGATCAAGAAAGTTCGGAGTGACAATGGAACGGAGTTCAAGAACGCCAATGTAGACTCTTTTCTTGATGAGGAAGGGATTCTACATGAGTTCTCGGCTACGTACACTCCTCAACAAAATGGAGTTGTTGAGAGGAAGAACCGAACGCTCATAGAGATGGCAAGAACGATGCTTGATGAATACAAGACACCGAAGCACTTTTGGGGAGAAGCCGTCGAGACAGCTTGTCATGCCATCAACAGGCTTTATCTTCATAAGCTCCTTGGCAAGACATCATACGAGCTCCTCACCGGTAACAAACCCCAAGTGGGATACTTTCGTGTCTTTGGTTCAAAATGCTATATCCTTGATAAGCATCGTCGGTCTAAATTTGCTCCTAAATCTCATGAAGGCTTTCTCCTTGGTTATGGATCAAACTCCCACACCTACCGTGTCTACAACAATTTCACCCGAAAGGTTGAAGAGACGGTAGACGTGAAGTTTGATGAATCTAATGGCTCGCAAGTAGAGCAAATGCCTATTGATGTAGGAGACAAGGACCCATCGGAAGCTATCCAAGATTTATCTATTGGAAAGATCCGTCCCATGGAAGTGAAGGAGAGTACCTCATCCACATATGTGGAGCCACCTACCTCACAGAGAGATGAACCTCAAGGCAACATGGAGGCCTCCACAAGTGGAACTCATCAAGATGAGGAGATGCAACAAGAAAATCCACCACAACCTCCTTCTCCACCACCTCAAGACAACACCAACAACAATGAAGAAGAAGAAGAAGAAGAAGAAGAAGATGAAGATGATGAGGAAGCTGAGCCACAACATCAACAAAAGCTATCCCGAGTTCGAGCAAGAGTCAAGAAAAATCATCCCGTGGAACAAATGATGAACGACATCAACTCCGGGAGAATTACTCGCTCTAAAACTCGCTTAGCTAACTTTTGTGAGCATTACTCATTTATCTCTAGCATTGAACCTATGAAGGTAGAAGAAGCGCTTGATGACCCGGATTGGGTGAACGCTATGCACGAAGAACTACACAACTTCGAGAGGAACAAGGTGTGGACTTTGGTAGAGAAGCCCAACGATGATCAAAACATCATTGGAACCAAATGGGTATTTCGGAACAAGCAAGATGAAGATGGACAAGTCATCCGCAACAAGGCTCGTCTCGTAGCTCAAGGTTACACACAAGTCGAAGGTATGGACTATGGTGAGACCTATGCCCCCGTTGCTAGACTTGAGTCCATTCGCATTCTTCTTGCTTATGCCAATCATCATGATATTACTCTCTATCAAATGGACATCAAAAGTGCTTTCCTAAATGGTGAAATTGAGGAGGAAGTATTTGTAAAACAACCTCCCGGATTTGTGAATCCCAAAAAGCCTAATCATGTTTACAAGTTGCATAAAGCTCTTTATGGTCTTAAACAAGCCCCTAGAGCTTGGTACAAATGCTTAACTAGCTTTCTTCTTGAAAAAGGGTTTGAGATTGGAAAGATAGACTCAACGTTGTTCACAAAAAGGGTTAATGGTGAACTATTTGTGTGCCAAATATATGTTGATGATATTATCTTTGGTTCAACTAACCCCCATTTTAGCAAGAAGTTTGGACAGCTCATGTCGGAGAAGTATGAAATGTCCATGATGTGTGAACTCAAATTCTTCCTTGGGTTGCAAATCAAGCAATCTAAGGAGGGTACTTTTGTCTCACAAACAAAGTACACCAAGGATCTCTTCAAGAAGTTCAACATGCAAGAAAGCAAAGGTATGAGTACCCCCATGCCTACTAGTGGACATAATGACTTGACTAAAGATGGAGAACCCGTTGATCAAAGGGTTTATCGTTCTATGATTGGTTCTCTACTATATCTTTGTGCTTCTCGTCCTGACATAATGCTAAGTGTATGCATGTGTGCGCGATATCAAGCAGCCCCGAAAGAATGTCATCTTAAAGCTGTTAAAAGGATAGTGAGATACTTGATACACACACCAAACTTTGGCATTTGGTATCCTAAGAGGGCCTCTTTCGATCTTGTTGGCTATTCCGACTCGGACTATGCCAGTGACAAGGTTGATAGAAAGTCAACTTCGGGTACATGTCAATTCCTTAGTCGATCCCTTGTATCTTGGTCCTCCAAGAAACAAAATTCGGTATCTTTATCCACTGCCGAAGCAGAATATATTGCTGCTGGTTCGTGTTGTGCTCAATTGCTATGGATGACACAAACGCTTAAGGATTATGGGATACATGTGAGACGTGTTCCCTTGCTTTGTGACAATGAGAGTGCAATCAAGATTGGACACAATCCTGTGCAACATTCTCGAACAAAGCATATTGAAGTTCGTCACCACTTTATTCGTGATCATATTGCCAAGGGTGATATTAATCTTAAGCATGTTCGTACTGACAAACAGCTTGCTGATATCTTTACAAAACCTCTTGATGAGAAAGTGTTTTGTCGCTTAAGGAGTGAGTTGAACATCATTGATGCTTCAAACTTGGAGTGATAACTCCATTGATGCATGCAAGGCATGAGCTCTCTTGACTAATCCTTGATATTTCTCTTATGATGATGATCATATGTCTTGGACACATTTGCCTCCTTGTATTGCATCTAACTCTTTGCAGGTACTTGGATGATCTACATTCCACAAGATTACCACACACTCAAATCCTGAGTAATCTTGTCATTGACCAAGTATCTAGCCCTATGGGATGTTGAGTTCAAGGAACAAAATTCCACATATCCTTTTTGACATCTTATACATCCAGTATTTCACTCTTGTCATCTTGGATATTCTCGAGTATTTCCTTGCTTGCCTAACCCATGTAGGAAGATGAACTACACAAGTAGAAATGGCGCTCCAACTTCACATTCAATGAGCACCTACATCGAGCTTACCTACATGAGCAAAGCAACAACAAGCCCAAGGTATGTCCTTCACATCTTCGGAGAGCTTTACTCAAAGTCATGAGTACAAGCAGCTTCATAAGATGTGATCACATCAAATGCTTAATCGAAAAATGGCAACCCCATTTTGAGCTTAAACGATGAGTATGACCTATGATCAAATGTCCTCATTTGACTCCTAAGTCAATATACTCAAACATAGGTGACTTTGTCGCCGACCTTTATCTAGATGAAGTACATATGCTTTTGGAGTTTTTCTGTTTTCTCTTATGTTCTCTCATTGAGTTTTTCTTTACACAAAAAAAAAAAAAACTTCATCTAGAAATCTTCTTTATTTCTTTTCTTATATTTCTTTGTGAATATCCTTCTGGAAATCTTTTTCTGGCTCTGATCAATTCCTTGAAAATCTTTAACAAATTCATTGCAAATCCTTTGAAACATCCCTCGCAGAGTGAGCTGGATTATTTCTGTGTTTCCTTGGAATTATCTTCCAGGACATCACCTTCTGCAGCTCCACTCAGACTTAAATCTTAAAAGAGGGAGAGGACTCAAATTTGGACTCAAATTGTTTTTATTTGCCCTGTTGTGATTCTTCAGGATCCCACTTCTTTCTTTCTTTCTTTCCATCCTTCCTGCCCTACCTAGTTTGCTGCCCTTTTCGGCACTTGATGTCAACGGGGGAGAGAACTTAGGGGGAGAGAACTTAGGGGGAGAGGACTTAGGGGGAGTAGAGGGAGAAGAGAAGACTTAAAGGAAAAAGAAAAGCAATCCTATCTTAAGGGGGAGAGAATCACAACATCAAAGCTTTGTCGTATTTTACATTGGACATTACAATTGGCATCTTTCTTTTGATTTTGCTTTTTCCATCACACCCCTTGTTCTCACAATTGGTATCTTACTCACAATTGGTATCTTATGAAGTCTTTTAGTTTAAGGGGAGAAGACTTAGAGGAATCTTCACAATTGATATCCTATGAAAAGCAAAATCTCTCAGAGTTCATTGAAAATCTTTTAGCTTCGGAGACATGTTTGCTGATTCAAGCTTGTGCTCAATATGAGACAATCTTTATACATGTCCTCCCTGGCTTGGTACTCTTGATGTTCTTGCAGTTGGTTGAAGAAATACTCTTGTGTTATCTAACCTTGTTTTCCCAAGTTTATCTCTTCAGGTACAATGCCAAGGAACCTCAAGGTAAGTATATGCATCGTGCAGAGTGTGCATGATGGTGACTTGCTTGTAAATACTTGTTTGCAAGAAATCACCATGCACATATGCATTATCACTCAATTCCTTTTCTTCTGCTCTGATGCATATAGCCAAGCTGCATGTAGCACATCTTGCTTATCTCTCTTGTGTGCTTGTGGTAGTCCAAAACCATAATCTATGAAAAAAAAAAACTTGCACACTTGTAGAGGGAGCCTGTGTACTACATGCTTGTCAAAGCTTTCGTGATAATTCTGTCTTTCTTTCAATAAGCTTTGATGTTTTGTTTAAGTATAATTTTAGTGTGTTGCCATCAATTACCAAAAAGGGGGAGATTGAAAGCACATTTGCTCTCCGGGTGGTTTTGGTAATTAATGACAACATACTTTGTGGTTGGACTAATACTTTTATCAAGTATGTTTCAGGAAACCCAATCACATTGGTATGGCAAGATGACTGAAGAAGTGGACCCCTCAAATGCTAAGACAAGCATTGGCAAAAGCTCAAGACTCTATTTTTGGTTTAGTGATCAAAGATCACATTGAGTCCATAGGAAAAGCCAATACTATTAAAAGGGGATGAGGTTGTGTTAATGTTCTTGTTGCTCAAGTGCTTGGTGATCTAACTCCCTCAACTATCAGCACTATTCACTACTTAACACACACACATAAGTAATCTCGGTCAATCCAACTCAGTCCCACCGAGATGAAGTTATTTCTACAAACCCTAACATCTCGGTCACACCGATTTCTCCAACTCAGTCCCACCGAGATGAACCACTTCTGCCATATCCCAAACCCTAGAAAAATCGGACTTACCGAGTTTGAGATCGGTCACACCGAAACTGGACTGCCAACCTTCTGTTACCACTTCACATCATATCGGAATATCCGAGTTTGCATTATCGGTCTAACCGAAATGGGCAAGGTTCTGTCTTGACTCAAATCGGTCACACCGATAATTCATTTTCGGTCAAACCGATTCTGGCATGTTCTTGCTCTTTCTCAAATCGGTCTAACCGAGTTTTCTTTCTCGGTCTCACCGAAATCTCCAACGTTCATATCAGATGCACTTTCGGTCTCACCGAGATGGTATTTTCGGTCCCACCGAAAATCCCAACGTTCACTATATTTGAACTTTCGGTCTAACCGAGTTTTCACTTCGGTCTGACCGAGATTGGTCAAATGTGTGTGTAACGGTTGGATTTTGTGTGGAGGCTATATATACCCCTCCACCCCCTCCTCATTCGTGAGGAGAGCCATCAGAAAGTACCACCATTCCTACCATACACTTTCTGAGAAGTGAACCACCTACCCTTGTGTTGAGATCAAGCCATTCCATTCCTACCATATGAAACTTGATCTCTAGCCTTCCCAAGTTGCTTTCCACTCAAACCTTTCTTCCACCACAGCCATATCAGTGAGGAGAGTTGAGTGTTGGGGAGTTTATCATCTGAAGCACAAGAGCAAGGAGTTCATCATCATCAACACCGTCTATTACCTTTTGGGGGGTGGTGCCTCCTAGATTGGTTAGGTGTCGCTTGGGAGCCTCCGTCTTGATGATGTGGAGTTGAACCAAGAAGTTTGTAAGGGCAAGGAGATCGCCTACTTCGTGAAGATCTACCCCGAGTAAGGCTAGTCCTCCGTGGGCGTAGGCCGTGATGGAATAGACAAGGTTGCTTCTTCGTGGACCCTTCGTGGGTGGAGCCCTTCGTGGACTCGCGCAACCGTTACCCTCCGTGGGTTGAAGTCTCCATCAACGTGGATGTACGATGGCACCACCTATCGGAACCACGACAAAAATCTCCGTGTCACCAAACTGCGTTTGATCTTCTCCACCTCTCTTTACTATATATGCAATTTACTTTCCGCTGCCCATACTCTAGAATTGCATGTGTAGTGTGTTGCTTGACATAATCTTAATTGCAAAACTGCCAAAAACTTTGCATGATCTAAAGGCAGATTTTTAACTTGTCAAGTAGTCTAATCACCCCCCCCCCTCTAGACCTACTTCTTCGATCCTACACTATTGCCGCATTCTATGATTATGAGATATGGCAAATGGACGTCAAAACAACATTCCTTAATGGCTTCCTCAAGGAAGAGTTGTATATGATGCAGCCGGAAGGTTTTGTCGATCCAGAGAACGCTAACAAAGTATGCAAGCTCCAGCGCTCGATTTACGGGTTGGTGCAAGCATCTCGGAGTTGGAATATTCGCTTTAACGATGTGATCAAAGCGTTTGGCTTTATACAGACTTATGGAGAAGCCTGTATTTACAAGAAAGTGAGTGGGAGCTCTGTGGCATTTCTCATATTATATGTGGATGACATATTGCTAATGGGAAATGATATAGAATTCTTGGAAAATGTAAAGGCCTACTTGAATAAGAGTTTTTCAATGAAGGACCTTGGAGAAGCTGCTTACATATTAGGCATCAAAATCTATAGAGATAGATCAAGACGCCTCATTGGTCTTTCACAAAGCACATACCTTGACAAGATATTGAAAAAGTTCAATATGGATCAGTCCAAGAAGGGGTTCTTGCCTGTTTTGCAAGGTATGAGATTGAGCAAGGCTCAGTCGCCGACCACGGCAGAAGATAGAGAAAAGATGAGTGTCATTCCCTATGCCTCGGCCATAGGTTCTATCATGTATGCCATGCTGTGTACCAGACCTGATGTGAACCTTGCCATAAGTTTGGTAGGGAGGTACCAAAGTGATCCCGGTATGGAACACTGGACAGCGGTCAAGAACATCCTGAAGTACCTGAAAAGGACTAAGGATATGTTTCTCGTCTATGGAGGTGACGAAGAGCTCGTCGTAAAGGGTTACGTCGATGCTAGCTTCGACACAGATCTGGATGACTCTAAGTCACAAACCGGATACGTGTATATTTTGAATGGAGGAGCAGTCAGCTGGTGCAATTGCAAACAAAGTGTCGTGGCGGCATCTACATGTGAAGCGGAGTACATAGCTGCTTCCGAAGCAGCGCGGGAAGGAGTATGGATGAAGGAGTTCATCACCGACCTTGGAGTCATTCCAAGCGCGTCAAGTCCGATGACTCTCTTCTGTGACAACACTGGTGCTATTGCCATTACCAAAGAGCCCAGGTTTCACAAGAAGACCAAGCACATCAAGCGCCATTTCAACTCCATCCGGAATTATGTTCAAGATGGAGACATAGATATTTGTAAAGTACATACGGATCTGAATGTTGCAGACCCGTTGACTAAACCCCTTCCACGGGCAAAACATGATCAACACCAGAACTCTATGGGTGTTCAATTCACCATAATGTAACTAGATTATTGACTCTAGTGCAAGTGGGAGACTGTTGGAAATATGCCCTAGAGGCAATAATAAAAGTATTATTATATTTCCTTGTTCATGATAATCGTCTGTTATTCATGCTTGAATTGTATTGTACGGAAACAGCGATACATGTGTGAGTATATAGACCACAATTGAGTCCATGGCAATCCTCTAGTTGCCAGCTCGTTGATCAACTGATGGTCACGGTTTCCTGATCATGGACATGGGATGTCAGTGATAACGGGATCACATCATTAGGAGAATGATGTGATGGACAAGACCCAATCCTGAGCATAGCACGAGATCGTATAGTTCGTAATGCATAAGCTTTTCGGTGTCAAGTATTTATTCCTTAGACCATGAGGTTGTACAACTCCCGGATGCCGTAGGAATACTTTGGGTGTGCCAAACGTCACAACGTAACTGGGTGGCTATAAAGGTACGCATCGGGTATCACCGAAAGTGTTTGTTGGGTTGGTACGAACCGAGACTGGGATATTGTCACTCCGTATGATGGAGAGGTACCTCTGGGCCCACTCGGTAATACATCATCATAATGAGCTCAAAGTGACTAAGGAGTTAGTCACGGGATGATGGATTACGGATCGAGTAAAGAGACTTGCCATGACGAGATTGAACAAGGTATCGGGAATACCGACGATCGAATCTCGGGCAAGTACCGTACCGATGGACAAAGGGAATAACTACGGGATTGAGTGAATCCTTGACACGGTGGTTCATCCGATGAAGATCATCGAGGAACACGTGGGAACCAACATGGGTATCCAGATCCCGCTGTTGGTTATTGACCGGAGAGTCGTCTCGGTCATGTCTACGTGTCTCCCGAACCCGTAGGGTCTACACACTTAAGGTTCGGTAACGCTAGGGTCGTAGAGATACATGCACGTGGAAACCAGAAAGTTGTTCGGAGTCCCGGATGAGATCCCGGACGTCACGAGGAGTTCCGGAATGGTCCGGAGGTAAAGAATGATATATAGGAAGTCCAGTTTCGGCCATCGGGTGATCTCCGGGGGTCACCGGGAGTGTCCCGGGACCACCGGAGGGGCCCCGGGGGTCCACCGGGTGGGGCCACCCATCCCGGTGGGGCCCCTAGGCCGCAAGGGGGAAGTGGCAAGCCATAATGGACTGGCGCACCACATGGGCCCTCCTCCCCATGCGCCTAGGGTTGAAACCCTAAGGGGGAGGGGGCGCCACCTTGCCTTGGGGGGCAAGGATTCCCCCCTGGCCGCCGCCCCACCCTGCAGATCCCATCTGCAGGGCCGGCGCACCCCCCTGGCCCCTATATATATGTGGGGGGGAGAGGGCAGCCGCACCCTTGCTCCTGGCGCCTCTCCCCCTCTCGTCACACCTCCATACTCCCTCCGCAGGGGCGCTGGCGAAGCCCTGCAGGAATCTCCACTGCATCCACCACCACGCCGTCGTGCTGCTGGATCTCCGACGACCTCTCCTCCCCCCTTGCTGGATCAAGAAGGAGGTGACGTTGCTGTACCGGACGTGTGTTGAACGCGGAGGTGCCGTCCGCTCGGCGCTAGATCATCGGTGACGAAGAACGCGAAGAGTACGACTACTTCATCCACGCTTCTTCGAAAGCTTCCGCACGCGGTCTACATAACGGTATGTAGATGCACTCTTATTTGCTCGTTGCTAGATGTCTCCTTAGTTGGATCTTGGTGAAAGCGTAGAATTTTTTTGAATTCTGCTACGTTCCCCAACATGTTGAGTATCCGTTATAGTGAAGTCCCAAGTTCACAGTACTTTTCGGATATCACATAATTCTTTCAACAACATGCCAATGTACATAACCCGGGTTGGAAACAAACCGGCTCAGTTTGCTCACAACAAACATGATGTCAGGCCTCGTAGCGCTCGTTAGGTACATGAGTGAACCAACGATTCGAGAGTATCACAGTTCATCTTTAGTTGTGCCTTCGAACTTTCGAATCCGCACACTAGGATCATATGGTGTTTGAGAAATTTTGCAGTCCGAATATCCAAAACGACTCAAAATCTACTCAACATAATGAGATTGCAGAACTGTAATTCCACCCTCATCATCTCTCAATAGCTTGATGTTCAAGATAACATCAGCCACACCAAGGTTCTTCATCTCAAAGTCCTGAGATAGAAACGACTTGACCTCCTCAATGACTTTGAGGTTGGTTCCAAATATCAGTATGCCGTCAACATATAAGCACAGTATAACTCCCTCGCCCCCACCATGGTGATAGTATACACATTTGTCAGCTTCATTGACAAATAAGCCAACATATGTTAGAGTTGTATTAAACTTCTCATGTCATTGCTTAGGTGCTTGTCTCGGTCCATATGAATATTTCATCAACTTACACATCTTTCCTTCCTGACCATCTATCACAAAGCCATATGGATGTTGCATGTAGATTTCCTCGTCGAGCCCTCCATTCAGGAAAGCCATCCTAACATCCATCTATGGATGAGAAGACCATGCGAGGCCACCAACGCGAGTAACACTCGAATGGTGGTCAGTCTAGCCACATGTGAATAAACAACGAAGAATCTTCTTCTTCTTCTTTTCGGGAATAACCCTTGGCCACAAGCCTAGCCTTGTACTTTTCAATGGTACCATCGGGCCTAAGCTTCTTTTTAAACACCCACTTACATCCTAATGGTGTGCAACCATAGGTACGTTCAGCAATTTCCCATGTCCCGTTAGCCATGATGAAATCCTTCTTGCTACGGGCCGCATCTTTCCAATAGTCATCATCTGGAGATGCATAAGCTTCTGAAATAGAAGTGGCAGGTACACAAGGAAATCATCACCAAAGCTCTTTGCATTCCTTTGTCTCTTGCCCCTACCAAGGATTTCCTCGTCATCCTCCTCGGGATTTTTATCATGTGTTTGTTCGTAGTATTCCATAGGAATGGCAGGCTCAGGAGTCTCCTCAGATTCTTGTCTAACAGTGCTTTGTATATCTCTCATAGGAAAATATCCTCAAATAATATATCATCCTTAGACTCCATGATTACACCGACCTTCACGTCAGGTACCTCAAATTTCACTACTAGAAAACTATAGCCAACGCTATTCTTAGCGTAGACCAAATTAACATAGTCCACAGTCTTTGGTCCAAACTTATGCCTTTTGAGAATTGACACGTTGGCTTTTGTCAAACAACCCCAAGTGTGCAAGTATGAGAGTGTCGTCTTTCTCTTCTCCCATTGCTCATAGGGAGTGACCTAATTATTATTTTTCTTGGAACTTCATTCAGGACATGGCACGACGTCAATATAGCCTCTCTGCACCATGCCTTGGATAAACCCGATGTATCTAACATGGCATTAACCAAATCAGTTAAAGTACGGTTTTTTCGTTCGGCAACCCCGTTTGACAGGGGTGAATAGTGAGGCATCCTCTCATAAATAATGCCATGTTCCACACAAAAAGAATCAAACTCATTCAAGAAGTACTCTCCACCACAATCTGGTTTGACTCGTTTAATTTTCTTTTAAATTTGATTCTCAACTTCTGCCTGATAGATTTTAAAATAGTGTAGAACCTCATCTTTGTTATTTAACATATACATATAGCAATATTTAGTGGAATCATCTATCAATGCCATGAAGTATTTCTATTCACCTTTAGTCAACACACCATTCATCTCACAAAGATCAAAATGTATGAGTTCTAATGGCGCCAAGTATCTCTACTCCGCAGCCTTATGGGGCTTGCGAGGTTGCTTAGCTTGCACACACGAATGGCACTTAGAACTTTTTGCTAAAGCGAAACTCGGGATTAAATTGAATTTTGCTAGTCGCGTCATAACACCAAAACTGATGTGACAAAGACGTGAATGTCAAACTTCAGATTCATCAACACTCGAATGAATATTGTTCA
The DNA here is from genome assembly GCA_902687465.1 of Secale cereale. NCBI lineage: Eukaryota > Viridiplantae > Streptophyta > Magnoliopsida > Poales > Poaceae > Secale > Secale cereale. Next base: position 433,596,405 of record LR738714.1, read on the forward strand.
CGACTTTATTATAAATATCTGCCAGGGAAAGGCGGAATAGACCTTCGCATTCATAACCTTTCTCCAACAAATAGTCCATATTTTGTAACAACTACTTTATTAGACTCGAAGACCAACTTAAATCCTTCTCTACAGAGAAGGGGGCCACTAACGAGGTTCTTCTTGATGACGGGGACATGTTGCACGTTCTTCGGCTGCACGACCCATCCCAAATAGAACTTCAGATCAACCATGCCAACACGAACAGTAGCACTCATGCCATTCCCAATCAATACGGACCCGTGGCTACTTCTGACCTGGTAAGAAGAAAACAATGAAATGTCAACACACACATGGATATTTGCACATGTACCGACCCATCAATTGATGGACTGACAAACTGAAAATACGGTAAATAAATTACCGTACCCAGATGCACCACCATCATTGTTTCTCACAATCATATTGGCAAACTTGGAATCCTGCCCTGGCTTCTTATACTTGTTTGGGCACTTGTTGGCTCAGTATTCCTCTAAACCACAAGTGAAGTAGCCATCTCCCTTCTTGTTCTTCTTAAAGGTCTTCTTACTCTTCTTCTTAAAGTCGGTATTATGTTGGACAAAATTCTTTTCCTTGGGCTTATGAGAATTGAAGTTCCTATGATGTACATATTGGCTACGGAAGTACTTTCAGCCCCTTTTTCGTGCAAGTCCTTTGCTCTCGAATTATGCTCAACACTCAGATGGTCGATGACATCCTATACTGAGAATTCACGCCTATGATGTTTCAGAGTAGTAGAAAAGTTCCTCCAGGAATTGAAAAGCTTAGCGATTATGCATCCCGTGACATATTTGCCCGGAAGCTCACACTTAAGAAGCTCAAGCTCCTTAACGATGCATTGTATCTCGTGAGTCTGTTCCAATATAGAACGTCCATTTTGTAATCGTGGAACTGCTCGATGGCATACATCTCGCTCCCAACATCAGTGGTGTCTAATTTAGATTTGAGCACCTCCCACAAGTCATTGGCAACCCGCATATGTAAATATGCATCAACCAACTTATCTCTGATCACGTTCAGAACTGCTCCGAAAAAGACGACGGTGGCCTCCCCGAATGCCTTCTTCGGTTGAGGAGTGATCGTTCCTGTGGGAGTAACACCGGCGACCCAGAACACGTTCATTGTTGTGAGCCATAAGGTGGTTTTGGTCTGCCAACGTTTAAAGTACGTCCACGTAAACGAGATCGGTTTCAATGCACCAGCAAAACCTTGATTCGAAAAATGCTTACACATATTAGGTTTTTGAATTGTTGAGTATATTAGAAATATGTGGATTAATTTAATCCATGAATAAATCATGAGCATGACATTGACATAATTAATAACATACTGGTTATGATCCATATAAGCACATACTACGCAAACAGTAGGCACATCTACACATAATGCTAGTACGGCTAACACAGAATAAACAAGAGCGGTATAAGCGAGTTATACCCTCCAATAGGCCAGTCAGAAGCAGCGGTGGCAGCGGCAACAACGGTCTCCTCGGCGGCCTTCTTCTCGGCGGCGAGATAGTTGGCTTCTTTTGCGGTGGACATGGTGACGATGAAGACGACACATGCGTAGACGATGCAGTGGACGTGGACGAACTGCGGTGAAAGGTCGCGGAGGAGACGAACCCCAAAAACCTAATCGCCCGTCTTCCGTAAAGGATCTGGAGAAGCGGGGTTTGTGGGTCTGCTCTCCCATCCACCGTGTACGCGGCGGACAGGATGGGATCACCGTCGGCAGTAGCAACAAAGGAACGAACAGTGGAAGGGGTACGGAGGCAAATGCTTTTTGTTGCGGTGACAAAAATAAGCGCATAGGTGCGAGCTCGACTCGCCTCATTCCCGCAACCCATCGTAGCGAGGCGTGGCAGACGGCAGAGGAGGAGCGTGCGGGAACCACTTTTCTTCTCAGGCTCCAATAGCACGTTTCATTCCACTGTTTTTCTCCTCTCCAACTAGTGGCATGGGACTAAACTTCCCACCACACCTATTGTCATATAATCCACATGGGTCCTTAGAGATTTTTAGAAATTATTAGACGGGCCCAAAGCACACCCTATATTTGAACATACTTGGGTAGATACTCAAACAATTGCCTTTTGGTCAAAATATTTCAGCGATTACGGTAGTACACACAAATTAGTGTTTGAATAATTCTTAAATTATTATTTGAAATTTCAAAATACAAGATGGAATCCGAACCAAATTAAAGTGGAAAGTTTTGGTCCTTTGGTCGAAATGAAAACTGAAAAAATCAGTTATTTTGGTTATGACTGAAACATTTTGAAATTTAAAACCGGCTAGCAAGTCACAGGCGATCGCAATAAATGAAATGAAAATAGAAGAGCATGTCAGGGGCTCACACTGATACCCAGAAGACAAATCTTGCAGCTATATATTTTGATGGATCAGTCTAGCCAAGTGTCTTCTTTTGAACCAATCGAAGGGAAGCTAGCACTGTTAACTGTTAAGTGCTCTTAACTGGTTTAGAAGCTTCGCTAGCTAAGAATGGGTGAAATGGAAGTCATCTGATGGCTCAAATGCGAGGTGACAAAGTTGATTCGCAGCCAACAGTGTGGAGAAAGGCAATCTGAAAAGCTAGATCTCTGCAATCATAAGCACCAAAGATTCACCCAGAGCAATTGAATGTACTCCCTCCGTCCGAAAATACTTGTCATCAAAATGGATAAAATGGGATGTATCTTGAACTAAAATACATCTAGATACATCTTCTTTTATTCATTTTGATGACAAGTATTTCCGGACGGAGGGAGTATATTGTAATTATAGGAGCAAAACATTTTACTAGGACAGCAATAATACAAGCAAAAAAAAAAAGCCACATAGTATTAGCATGATTCACCCCAAAATACAACGACAATATCTTTAGGTAAAGCTGCGGCAGAGCAGCTACACAATTAACAACAAGGCCACACGTCGATCAACACCAACGCACGAACAAGGAAAGGCAAAAGCGACAGGAACAGGAACTGAAGAAAAACATGCACGAACGAATTAAGCGTCTTATTTTTGGATGTACTCTGGAAGCCGCCTCCTTCTCTCCTCCACAGTGGCCCGGCCCGGCCGATGCTTCATGCTTCAGACGTTGATGGGCAGGGGCTCGCCGTTCCACTCCTTGAGGCACTCCAGCATGGGGTCGATGAGCTTGTTCTGGCTGATGCCCAGGAAGACCTTGGTGCACTCCTCGCCGGGGGACAGCAGCTTCTCGCCGGTGAGGTACACGCAGCCGAGCTCCTCGCGGACGAAGCGGTACAGCGGGAACGACCTGCTCTCCTTGATCAGGTTGGGGATGGGCGCGGTGCCGTTCTCGAAGGCCACGCGGGCGGCCTCGATCTCCCGTGGCAGGGCCGACCGCAGCTCCTCCTCGAACTTGTTGATCTTGGAGAACACCGTGGCCTCGCTCTCGGCCTCGCCGGGGCCGGCGGTCAGGGCGTGGTCCACGAGCACGGCGCGCAGCTTCTGCATCAGCGGGTAGTTGGCGCTGCAGGCGTCGTCGGCGTAGCTGAACACGGCCTCGCGGTCGATGGCGGTGATGAGGCTCTTCTCGCTGAAGCGCGCGCTGGAGAGGTCGCCGGTGGGGTTCATGGTCAGCACCTTCTTCGACACCTGCGTCACGCAGTTCTTCACAGAGGTCTTGATGTTCTCCTCCAGGTGGCGGAGGTCGATGGCCTGGCACAGCGCCACCATGTATGTGGAGGACATGAGCTTCAGGATGTCCACGGCCTCGGCGGTCTTCCTGGCCGAGACAAGGCCCAGAGAGTTCACGTCCTGGTTGTGCTGCTCGGCACTCTGGACATGGTTGGTCACCGGGTTGGCAAGGTACTGGAGCTCAGAGCAGTAGGAAGCCATGGCGATCTCGGTGCCCTTGAAGCCGTAGTCCAAGCTCGGGTTACGGCTGCCAGCCAGGTTGGAGGTCAGCCCGTTGTTGTAGAACTCGTTGACGAGCTCTGAGAACTGCGCGAACATGAGCTTGCCAATGTTGGCGATGGCGAGACGGGTGTTATCCATGGACACACCGATGGGCGTGCCCTGGAAGTTGCCGCCATGGAGCGCCTTGCCACGGTGGACGTCGATGACTGGGTTGTCGTTGACGGAGTTGACCTCGCGCTCGATGGACTTGGTGGCAGACCGGATGACCTCGATCTGGGGGCCGAGCCACTGCGGCGACGTGCGGAGCGCGTACCTGTCTTGCTTGGGCTTGAGCTGCGTGTCAATCTCGTTGACCTTCTTGGCGTGTCCCATGAAGGCGCTGCCGGCCAGGATGTGCTCCATGATGGCCGCGGCCTCGATGGAGCCGGGGTGGTGCTTGAGCTTGTGGGTGAGGTGGTCGGTGAACTCGGGCTTGCCGTTCATGACCTCGCAGAAGACTGCGGACAGGACCTCGGAGAGAACGGCGAGGACGTTGCAGTCGAACAGCACCGTGGCCGCGAGCGCAGAGCCAACGGACGTGCCGTTGACAATGGCGAGACCCTCCTTGGGGTTGAGCTTGAAGAAGCCGCCCTCGATGCCAGCGACCTTGAATGCCTCGGCGGCGTCCACCTTCTTTCCGTCCACAGTAGTGGCCTGTGCGTTGGGGCGTCCGGTGATGAGACCGGCGATGTAGGACAGTGGCACAAGGTCGCCGGAGGCGGTGATGGTGCCCCGGAGCGGGAGGCAGGGGCTGACGCCGGTGTTGATGAGCTTGGTGATGGCCTCGAGGATCTCGAAGCGGATGCCGGAGTAGCCCTGGAGGAGGGTGTTGATGCGCACGAGCATGGCGGCACGGGATACCTCGGCCGGCAGCGAGTGGCCATCGGCGCCGGGGCCAAAGATTCCAGCGTTCAGATGCCTGTACGGAAGACAAGGACGTGCACATGGTTCGTTAGTTGCAGGTGAAGCAGTAGCAGATAACACAAGGACGGAGATGTACTACTAGAAGTACGTAGCGGTAGAGTTAGTCGCTGGATCATGCTAAAGCTGAAAGTCGGACCATGATGCTCAAACAACGTGGAAGTAGTAAACAATTCTTTTTGTGTGTTTGGATATGATGACCTGGCTCCTGCTGACTGGCAGAGGGCTAGATCTGCACTGCATACAATATTCTAAAGATATTTCTTGAAAGTTCTATCTAAAGAGTTTATACCTTTTCCTTGCGATACAGAAAACTTATCATTGATGGGTCAGGCATTTTTTGTTTGTTTGAGAATAGCCTATAAGCATGTTCGTCTAGGCAACTTCAATGCCCAGTTTATACCTTTTCCTTGCGATATTTTTTGCTGAGCATGTAAACTCACCCTGCCGGCACAGGCGCAGGTGTCCCGCGTGACTCGTTTATCGGGGACGCATGTAAGCGGCATGCATGTTCCCCGGCACGGTCCACATCCGCTTAATTAGATCTGCCTCTTGTTTAATTTCTTTCTTTCTTTCTTTCTTTCTTTCTTTTTCATTACTATACTGCGTCTTGCTTGCTTCCATCGACTTGTCACCATCGATCTATGCAGCAAGGATGGCACGCAGTTTAAAGCCTCAACTTTAAATGCCTATGATCTGTCTATTTTTCGTTTCTCATCAGCTGTGCTGATGTACACACCTGCACGAGGCCACTGACAGATCGACTACGTGAGGATGTATTTACTGTGGTATTTTGTTTCCATTTTTGCCAGGCTCCTTTCCGTGGCTGTACAGGCCACGGCACATGAATCCCAGGAGGCCACAGCTAGGCAAAAGCTAGCACTTTTTTGTTTGCTTTTGCTTAAAACACGAAAATTTTCCTAGTTATTTGATGACGGATGGGCCCAACGCATTGAGTGAGTAAACATGCATGATCTGGACGCCGATCAAAGTTGCGGAAAACAAAAGATGTGGGTGTGAATTGGTTACCTGAGGAGCTCCACCTGGAGGGCGGGCCCGTCCTTGGTGCGGCGGTGGGAGGTGCCGCCGAAGCCGGTGGTGACGCCGTAGATGTCGCCCCCGCCGGCGAGGCAGCTGAGGATCCACTCGCTGCTGGCCTTCACGCGGGGCCGCGCCTCCTCGTCGAGCTCAACGGAGACGCCCGACGCGTCCTTGGCCTGGGCCACGGCCGCCACCTGGCCGACGCGGAGGCTGGCGCCCTCGATCTTGACCACGGGCTCGCGGAACTGCGCCACCATCCGCTTCACCTCGTCAAGGTGGCTGCCGGTGAGCTCGGCCGCCGCCGCGCCCCAGTTGAGCGGGTCCTTCTCGACGATGGCTCCGTTGCCTGCCATTTCTCGGTGGGTGGTGTTGGTCGCCGGCAAACTGCGCGGAGGAGGAGGAGATTCGAAGAAGAGCCGGAGGAGATGGTGGTGAGCTCTTCTTGGAGGGAAACGAGAGCGGAGTGGCGAGCTTAAATAGCGCCGGGGTGGCGAGGTAGGCGGGTTTAGGTGGGCGAGGACCCCTATCCAACGAGCCCCTCTCCTCTCTGCAGCAGTGCTACTACCTAGTGGGTTGGTTGGTGACTGATACGGTGGATCTGCCCAAGTTTTTGCTAGTAATATTCTACTCCTAAGAGAATATTAGTGCTTAATCACACCCCTACTACTAATTTCAGCTACCTCGATGTAATGACTGAAATCTGCCATTTATTGCCAGATAAACATTGTACTCATTTAAAATACAGAGAAACTATGAGGTCGAGGAGAATAGAACAGCACGGTTACTAAATACAGAGAAGATTAAGAGAGACAGCCTAGGATCGGGGAACAGCTACAAATACATATCCCTGTTCTTTTTTTTTTGTCTCTTATATATTATTATATGATAAAAATATTTTTTATCTTTCATGTTGAGTACGCACGTCCTGAAAAAAACACATTTTTAAAATTTGTTTCTCCTGAAGAGAGAGAGGGAGCGAGGAGCAGAGAAAAAGAAGAAGGGAGAAACAGCCTCACCAACCCTGAAAAGGGAAACCAAGTTTATTTTCCTGAATGGAAAAAGGGGGAAATCAAGTAGAAATCGAAGTTGTTGACGAGGTAACTTTTGCTGTGCCCCGCAGCCTCTCGCCCACTGAATTGAATTACTGAAATCCGTGGGATTTCGTCTTGTTCAGCCTATCCAGTTGGATATGCGTCCGTGTTCGCAGTCTTGCTTGCTTGCGGACATATAACCTTGCCTAGTTGTCTCTGCCCCACTCATTACAGCATTGTTCTTCCCATCCACTCATTAAAACTTGGTAAGGCTCCAGTGGTTCTAAAATGATCGGATGGACACTACGAAAGAACAGTGTCGTGGTGACAAAAGTAGTTGCGGATCACTTCCTAGAAAATGCATTTTTTGTGCCTTGGAAAACACAAGCATGGAACATCTTCGGTTAAGTTTTAGGCTTGCTTATGGGCTCGGACAAGCAAAAGTGCCTAATTTTGTTCCTGACAGGAGGAAAGGGATGGGATGATCATAGGATACATGCATGTTTTGGAGACGGACGGACGGTGTTATAAAAGAACAAATGTGTTTTGGCACAATGTAATACTTTTTGTTTTGTTTTACTTTAACAGCTACTCCATCCAACTAATATAAGAGCGTTTAGATCACTACTTTAGTGATCTAAATGCTCTAATATTAGTTTACAGATGGAGTACATATGAAAGAACAACTGTGTTTTGGCACAATGTAATGCCTTTTGTTTTACTTTAACATCTATGTATAAAAGAGCAAACGTGTTTTGGCACAATGTAATGCATTTTTTGTTTTACTTTAACAGCTATGTACTCCCTCCGTCCGGAAATACATGTCATCAAAATGAATAAAAGGGGATGTATCTAGATGTATTTTAGTTTTAGATACATCCCCTTTTGTCTATTTTGATGACAAGTATTTTCGGACGAAGGGAGTATAAAAGAACAAATGTGTTTTGGCACAATGTAATGCTTTTTGTTTTACTTTAACATCTACATATAAAAGAACAAATGTGTTTTGGCAAAATGCAATGCTTTCTGTTTACTTTAACAGCTAAAAAGAAAAAAAAAATATGAGCCCGGATCTTCATCGGTTTAAGGCTTTCACTCCAACTTCTTTATAGTTTAATTTCCTTGGTTTAACTAGTGGTAAATCATCAGATTTACCAGTACAATTGCCTTTTTTTAGAATAAAAGAATTTTATTGCTCAATAATGTTTAAGGGATACAAGCGGGACGGAGGCCCCGAAAACCAAACATGTGTACCTGGCTGTGGGAGGATGAAAATTTTGCTAAATCATACGAATCTCTATTGAACTCTCTCCGCTCGTCGTCGAAGATAACCAACTAGAATATATTCTTCCTATTTTCAACCTCCTTCAAAATCTCCGCTTAGCTTGTGAGTTTATTTTCAAGTTGCAGAGTTTTTTTATCACTTCTTAGTTATTGCAGGTTTTAATCGAGTGGCATGTTTGAGATCTTCGTTACGACATGTTTTAATCGGGCATCCTAACAATTTCTCAATTTCTTAGCCCAACAAGCTGTTCAAGTCCAATAAATACATCCTTCATGGAATTTCTTAGTACTAGTCTACGGTATGCATACTTTATACTCCTATTTTATATCAACTTTTCCTCACAAGAAAATAGGAGGAATTCTATCAGCCTTATTTCGTTTATCCAAAGAAGTAGCCTATTCTCGGGCTAGAAAGCATGTAATTCATCATAGACGATTCAAATATTGAAGCAACTACCTAACTATCTCAGAGTAGCACTCTTGGAAGATGCGACTTCTACCATGAGAAACAAAAACGTTGGGTCAATGAAAAAAAAGATGGCATAATAAGTGTTGTACCTGTGATCCACGTTTTAAAAACCTTATCACTTTGAGATTCCATGGTGGATGAATAAGATAGGCTATATGGCGGGTTAGAGCCCAAACTACTCTCCTAGTAGTTCCGCCCTCGGGGCACATCGATTGCCCCAGAAGTATGTATATCAGAAGGGTGATGGAGAAAAGAAGGGTGACGCCTTAAATAGACGTTGGGTTACCTTAGGAAAGAGTTGTATTCCATAAGTTTGATTAGTTTTCCTTTATGTGGGCCAGAAAACGTGAATGGTTCTACCCTTGAGGGTCGTGTGAAATTTCAGAGTGATGATATCTCTCGATTTGACGGTACCTATTTTAGGTGAGCACTTTTTTGTCGAGCAACCAGGTGTCAGATATGCCAGCCCAAATCTTGGCCCCCGGAGTGCATTGCGTGAATGAGGTGGTTTGCATGTTGCGTTAATTTATATGTCTGATTTGTGTATTCTATCAAGAATCTTTGTAGTGTGATTTAGAACGAGTTTATAGAATTGTCAAAAAAATTGTCTCGAACTCAAGTAGATGAGTGTTGCTTTAGACCTTCCTGATGATCAACTTTGGCGAAAGAAAGTCTTGTAACACAATACGCCAAGTATAAGAATGAGAGATACAACTAATGTTCTTCATAACTATTTATGTAATGTCTTCTATCGTGACTTAAAAACCTTTGCTTATATACTTATGTTTTTATTGGAAACAACCCGAAATTACATCTAGACGTAGCGTGTACTTGGCATTACAGAGATAAGATTAATGACTAGCTTTATAGTCGGTTCGGTCAAACAATGTTGTTCCAGCAAGACTCAAATTTCCATAATAGGTTACACCATTAATGTGATCTTTCAAATTTCACGTGCAAATCTTTTGCTTCTTGATTAGCCTCGGTGATTGATTAGGCCATGCACTCAGCTGAAATTAATTTTACACTAGGATGGTTTATTCTTGATGTAGTCCATCCTCTCGGTGAGGTGATCCACGAGATCAAGCAGACCTAGATTTGGATAAGGATTATGATTAGTTAGCTGATCCTTTTTTTATTGAAGTGACTTTGAGGAAGGACTTTTCCTTGGGTTGGATCTTCCACATTATGTAGTCTCGGGAGGCTAGAAATATTAACGTTGAGGTGGACCCATCTTATTCCAGCCGTCGTAAGTTCCTGAACCACAAGATCCAATCTAGAGCCCTTTTCCAGCACTTCACTGGAGGAGAACACGATCACGGTGGGGTTTGTCATCCTCATTGGTGCCTCTCCGATGATGCGTGAGTAGTTTACCACAAACCTACAGGTCCGTAGGCAGTAGCTAGATGACTTCTTCTCTCTTTGTATCTCAATACAATGGTTTCTTGGAGATCTATTTGATGTAATGACTTTGTGCGGTGTGTTTGTTAGGATCCGATGAATTGTGAGTTTATGATCAGATTTTGCTTGATTTAATATACATTCTTGATTATTATAGCCTTGTATTTCTTCTCTGATATTTGGGTTTTGTTTGACCAACTTGATCTATTTATCTTGCAATGGGAAGAGGTGCTTTGTAATGGGTTCGATCTTGCAGCATCCTTTCCCAGTGACAGAAGGGGCAGCAAGGCACGCATGTATCGTTGCTATTAAGGATTAAAAGATGGAGTCTATTCCTACATGAATAGATCTTATCTACATCATGTCATCATTCTTATTTCATTACTCCGTTTTTTCATGAACTTAATACACTAGATGCATGCTGGATAGCGGACGATGTGTGGAGTAATAGTAGTAGATGGAGGCAGTAGTCGGTCTAATAATCCTGGACGTGATGCCCATATACATGATCATTGTCTTGGATATCGTCATAATTATTTGCTTTTCTATCAATTTCCCAACAGTAATTTGTCTACCCACCGTTACTATTTTTTGAGAGAAGCCACTAGTGAAATCTATGGCCCCCGGGTCTATTTTCCTATCATATACGTTCAAGATCTATATTGCTCTTTGCTTTTTCCCTTTATTTGCAACTTTTATTTTCAGATCTATATTATCAAAAACACAAAAATACCTTGCTATGTTTTATTTGCTTTTTATTTGCATCTTTCAATCTACTACAATTTTATCCCATCAACTTGACAATTTCTGGCACCGTTACCCAAAAGGGATTGACAACACCTTTAACACGTCGGGTTGCAAGTATTTGTTCTTTGTGTGCAGATAATGTTTACATAGTGTTGTGTGGTTCTCCTCCTGGTTCGATAACCTTGGTTTCATCACTGAGGGAAATACCTACCGTAGTTGTGTTGTATCTGTCGGCATCCTGGGAACGGGGGTACCCAGACTTGCCTGCCTCGGGCCCGTGATGTGGCTCCATCGGTGGCCTGGTATGGCCCAGCTTCAGCGACCACAGCTCAAGACCCTCGCGAGGCGGACGACGGCAAGACCTCCCTGGGGGCAGCCTCTTTGGGCTGGCTCCCGAGGAGCGGAGATATCTATGCAAGGCGCACCTTGCGAGGTTCACGTGATGTGAGCCATGACGACCAAGGCAAACGGGCGTGATGTTGTTTATCGCGAATATGGTGATTTTGGGGCTACAAGAATTTCTTGGACTGCTCCTGTATATGTCCTCTCGGCGGAGTTTGCAGATATTCTCCCCGCGGATGAAGACCCGATGCCACTCAATGGTAATCCGCACCCTCTGCATGGGCACCTGCAATTCGACAACATCAACTTTGTCATGACTGAATTTCCCCAGTTGGGGTGGAATGAACCACCTGAGCCGCCGCAGATCAATCATCAGCATAATTTGATTAATGATGAGGTTGTCGTTGAGGATTGGGTCCAAGACAACAATCCTCAGGCGGTTTCGCAGGAATATGTGGTTATGCAAAACTCTGGGCCAGATCACAGTTCTGACGGAGACAGTCAGCAAGCTATAGCTGTGTATCAGCCACCCGCTATTCAGGCGCCGATCTTTGTAGGACGTGTGCTCATAGTTCTTGGGCCCGAAATTCCTCCTGAGATGCTCTGGACTCACTGCTTTACTAATATGATGCCTTTTGTGGAGACTATGCATATCCCTAAAGGTATGCCACAGCTCAGCCCTCTTAGGGCGATCTTCTTGTCAAGGAAATCCTGGGAGATTTCGATTTCAAATTCTCTGCTATGCAATGAGCTGGTCTTCCAGCCGTCTCCACATCGTTCTGTTGAGCCAGTGGGCACAAAACCCAAAGTAGTCCATTCTCTCTGTGTTGATGAGATTGCAGATTCAAATGGTGCCATGGCTACTTCAGACACCACTCTGACAGAGGTGGAGATGGCCACTTTCAATTTCACTGCAACAGCGAAGAGGACAAGACGACGCAAGATCAGCGCGGTTTTAGTTGAATCAGAAGTCAGACGAAGTGCTCGGCTGTCTGCGCTTAGGGATGGTTTCAGGCAGAGTGTGCCGAAATTTGTCCATCTTAAGAAGCCATCAGCCAAGCCTCTCAAGAAGGGAGGGTGCAGGAGCAACAGACTGACGAAGAAACAGCTGTAGTTCCACCGCCAACATCCATCAGAGTTCTTCAGCAGATTGGGGGTCATCTTGGCATCGCTCCTGAGAAGATTACTGCCGACAAGCTTAATGCGAAACCGGCCTCCTCGTCCTCTACTTCTTCGGCTCATCATGACTAGTTTGCTCTTCATGCTGGGTTTATGGTTAACCCCTGTTAAAACCATTTATCTCGTTAGGTTCTTATTTTCAGTCGTTGAAGTTTATTCAACTTGCGGTCGTTGATGGGTCATCATTATGTGGTGCCTGTATTGCTACTCTTATTTTGGGTTTGTAATGTCTGATACTTCTTTAAGAGATTGGAAGGTCTTATGCTGGAATGTGCGGGGTTTAAATTCAGAAAATCGCCAACGTGCTGTTCGTCAGAAAATTGAGGAAAGTGGTTGCTCTGTTATTTGCCTTTAAGAAACAAAATGTGAGAATATGGATCAACGTTTCATTCGCAAATTTTGCCCGAGACGTTTCGATCATTTTGTCTTTGTTCCTTCGGTTGGGGCTTCTGGTGGCATGATAGTGCTTTGGAACTCTGCTATATTTACAGGCAAAATGATAGAATCATTAAGTTTTGGCATAACTGTGGAATTTCAATCCAGACACAACTCTGATGTTTGGACCTTGGTTACTGTTTATGGGCCGTGCCAAAACCCTGCTAGTGATAATTTTATCACATGGCTACATAATCTAGTTATTCCCATAGATGCTAACTGGCTTTTGCTTGGGGATTTCAACTTTCTCAGGTCCATGGACAATAGAAATAGGCCAGGTGGCAATGTTAATGATATGCTCTTATTCAATGAGGTTATTGGACACCTTGGCCTTATTGAACTTCCTTTGAAGGGCAGAAGATTCACTTGGTCAAATATGCAAGCTGTTCCTTTGTTGGAGCAAATAGACTGGGTTTTTTACTACTGTCAGCTGGACTTCTCATTATCCCAATACCTTGGTGCTCCCCCTAGCCAGATCCACTTCTGATCATACACCCTGTGTGGTATCTATTAAAACCATGATCCCTAAGGCCAAGATCTTTTGTTTTGAGAATTACTGGGTAGAATTGCCTGGATTTATGGAATGTGTTAGTCAAGCTTGGTCTCAACCTGTACACAGGAAATCTTCTGCTGCTATCTTATCTACAAAGTTTAAGAATCTGAGACATGCTCTTAAAGTCTGTCACACCAACCTCTCAAGGATCAAGAGTCTTATTCAAGACTGCAACAAGGTTATCATACATTTGGATACTCTTGAAGAGCTTAGACCTTTATACACACCTAAAGCTAACTTCAGAAGGATTGTGAAACTTCATTTGGAAGAAATTTTAAGATTGCAGTTTATCTACTGGAAGCAGAGATGCATAATTAGGAACATTAAAGTTGGGGAAGATAACACAATTTTTTTTCATGCTATGGCAACTAAAAGATTCAGGTCAAACACCATTTCCAGTATCACTGTGGATAATGATATCATATCTGACCATGCTACCATGTCAGCTCTATTCTTGCAAGAATTCAAAGATAGAATGGGTTGTTCCAATGATATACAAATGGGGTGTGACCTTTCTTCTATTATTACATGAGTTGAGGGTCTAGATGATTTAACTTTGCCCTTTTCCAAGGAGGAAATTGAGCTGGTTATTAAGCAAATGCCACCTGACAGAGCTCCTGGGCCTGATGGTTTTACTGGTCTCTTTTTAAAAAAATGCTGGGACCTAATTAAAGAGGATTTCATGCTATTAGTGCAAGAGTTTTATGATGGTTCATTAAACTTGGAATGTATAAACACATCCTTGATAACTCTGATACCTAAGAAAATAAGCTCTGAAACTTTGAATGACTACAGGCCTATTTCTCTCACCAACACATGCTTAAAGTTTTTAACAAAGTTGTTAGCTAATAGGCTGCAAAAAGTTATTCTCTCTTGTTTGCACAAAAATCAGTATGGATTTTTGAAGTCTAGATCTATCCAAGACTGTTTGGCTTGGTGTTTTGAGTATATACATCAATGTCAGGCATCAAAAAGACCTATTGTGCTGCTTAAGCTAGATTTCACTAAAGCTTTTGATACCATTGAACATGAGGCTATTCTAAGAATACTCAGATACAAGGGTTTCAATGAGAAATGGATATCATGGATCAGGAATATCTTATCTTCTGGGTCTTCATCAATTTTGCTCAATGGGGTACCAGGAAGTCACTTCCATTGTAAGAGAGGAGTCACACAGGGGGACCCCATGCCTCCTTTGTTGTTTGTGCTAGTTGCTGACTTGCTGCAATCTGTGGTTAATGATATGTGTAGCAAAGGAATTATAACCCTGCCAATTCCTACAAACTACCAAGATTACCCCATAGTTCAATATGCAGATGATACTTTAATTGTCCTTCCAGCTGTGGATCAGCAACTCATTGCATTGAAGGACATGCTGGATATATTTGCAGCATCCACTGGATTATCAGTTAACTTTGCTAAATCAATGATGGTACCTATTAACCTATCTATTGAAGAGGCCAACAGATTATCATCTGTTTTAGGTTGTAAGCTTGGAACAATGCCTTTCACCTATTTAGGTCTACCCATGGGTACCACCAAACCCACAGTGCAAGACTTGCTACCTTTGGTGCACAGAATTGAAAGGAGGCTCTCTGCATCTTCCTGTTTTCTCAATCAAGGTTGCAGACTGCAACTATTACATTCTGTATTATCTTCTATGCCCATATACTTTCTTTGCACTTTGGACATTCCACTTGGTATTCTAAAACAGATTGAAAGAATACAGAGACAGTGTCTTTGGAGAGGCAATTCTGACACACCAAGACAGTCTCTTGCTGCATGGAAATTTGTCTGTTTGCCAAAGAATAAAGGTGGCCTTGGTGTGCTTAATCTCAGGGTGCAAAATGAAGCTTTGTTGATGAAATTCCTCCACAAGTTCTATAACCATCATGACATACCTTGGGTCAATTTGGTCTGGGATTCTTATTACCATGACTCTGTGCCTCACTCAACTATCCTTTGTGGGTCCTTTTGGTGGCGTGATGTATTCAAGTTATCATTCAAATACTTGAATCTTGCCAAGCCTTGCCTTTGTAATGGTACCTCTATTCTTTTCTGGAATGATCCCTGGTTATCTAATCTCAATGGAGGCACACTGAGTCACCATTTTCCCAGATTATTCTCATATGTGATTGATGTGCAACTTTATGTTGCTAAAGTGTTGAACCAGGATCTCATGGTGAGTTTTCACCTGCCTCTCTCCACACAAGCTTTTGATGAACTACAGGCACTACAGACTGTTCTGGATACTCAGCATACTTCCCAAACCAATGATAGTTGGATTTAGCCTTTTAATAAAGGATCTTTTAGGCCCAAATCATACTACACCCAGGTGCATCAGCACATAGTTGTTGATCCTATCTTCCCTTGGATATGGAAGAGTTCCTGCACAATGAAGATTAAAATATTTGGATGGCTGCTGCTTAGGGACAGACTGAATACCAGAGATATGCTTCAACGCAGGCATTGGCATATTGATGATCTTACCTGTGTTCTCTGTCCTCATCATATTCATGAAGATGTGAGCCACCTTTTCTTCTCCTGCATCTTCAGCCAAAGAGTTTGGAATTATTTGCAAATCTACTGGGATCCAAGGCCTGGAATGACCACTTACCAAATGGCTTTCAAAGCCAGGTCTGATTTTGGCAAACCATTCTTTACTGAAGTGTTTTTCGCTGCTGCATGGAACATATGGATTATCAGGAACGGGAAAGTCTTCAGAAATGAAATTCCACTTTTCGGGAAATGGAGACACAATTTCATCCATGACATGACCCTTTTATCACATAGGATTAAATGTAAATACAAGGATAGCTACAGGGATTGGCTAGCTAACCTTCCTTAGATTTTTTTATATAGTTACTTTCTCATGTAAGTATTTCTAACTCTAGTTGTACTCAGACTTTGTATTTCTTTTACTTTATTTTTAAATAAAGTGGGCTGTGAGGCTTTTGCCTTGCAGTATATAGTCAAAAAAAAACCAAGGCAAACGGGCGCCAGCGGGCGCAGTGTACCAGTTTCCCCTTTGATGCTAAGGGGCAAGCGCAGGCGCGGAGTCCCGAGGAATCAAGCAAAGATTTCCATATCGGTGCAACATGACCAAGGACCGCCAGGACGGCAGAATGGAGGTCATCGTGGAGCCCGGCGTGGCGTCACCACCAGAGCCTTTCGCAGGCGAATACCACTTTTGTCAGGATAGCTTGTACTAGTTGTTCCCCTTCAAATTTGGCCGTTGTGGGATCCCTTCCCGCGTATATTTGGGAAGAGAACCGAGGCCGCTATAAGTAGGACCTAGCCACCACCTATAGCGACCAGACCTCAAACAGTCTGATCTCTGTGCATCAGTGTCATCCCTGGATTAGTAATGCTGACACGCACAGTACTTGAAGGATTTATAACAGAGTAGCAATCACACACTTATTACATCGATAGTTCAACGATGAATTTATTACAAATAATATGGCTGAAGGCCATCTAACACGATAACAGCGGAAGGCTTGGAAGATAAGTGAGTCCATCAACTCCAGCGGCATCACTGAGTATAGAACCACGACCTAAAAGGCATCTTACTCGTCGTCTGAAAAGTGTGCAACATGAAACGTTGTAGCCCGAAAACGGGTCAGCACATGGAATATGCTGGCAAGGTAACACAAGAGAATGTAATGAAAGTAAGCTATACTACATGCATATTTGGCTGGTGGAAAGCTCTATGGTTAAGTTTTTGTGTAAAGCCAATTTTTTCCTACTTCAAAGGAATAGATTTTAATTAACTATCATGGCAGTTGAAACATCGTTGAGAAGATAGACATCCTCTCAACCCCAATTAAAATAATCATTTAACCCAACAAAATTAATTAAAGTAACATGATGAGATTCACATGATAATCCAAGCACTAGATACTCAAGACGTCTGTAACCGGGGACACGGCTAATCATGATCAGTTTGTACACTCTGCAGAGGTTTGTGCACTTTTCCCCACAAGACTCGATTGCCTCCGTTTGGTTTCTCGCACTTCATGGTGTTTGAGAAACGGATGACCGAGACACAGTCTTTCCGAAGAGGTCCCCTTAACCAGATAGATAGGCCGATACACCTACAAAACCCACTATATCTGGTAGCCCATCATGGAAAGGTTTCCCACAACTTACTCAACTATGCCAGAGCCCATATTGGCATGTGGCTGCACACGGAAGTTTCTAGTATGAAAAATCTCATGATCCCTTTGAGCCTGGGTGGCGGTCCAAAAGAAAAACATGCAATCACTGGAATAACCAGATGCCTCAATCCACCCAGATGTGTATTAAAGTTGCCACCTTAAGTTGAACCATTAATTAACAAACTCACATCTGTCATGGATTTCACTCACCCAATCCACGTCTACGAGCATAGCATGTCCTAACAGCAAACGTAGAAGTAACTCCCAAATGTTTGAATGTAATGCAGGTAATAGGTACTACCTCAAACTACTTCCCAATCCCACAAGTTTAATTGATGCTACTCATGCAATGTGTGAGGGTTGGACTAATGCAATGAAAACCGGGTAATTAGAAAGTATGATCAAAGTGTTACTTGCCTTGCTGATGATCCGCAAAACCTAGTGACTCAAAGTAGCAAGCGGCGCACTCCGGGTACTCTATCGCAATCAAACAAGCACACAGTAAGTACTTCACTAATGCACGGGTAGAACTCAAATAAGAGATCTAACCAGAAAGTTCAACTTAAGAACTCCGGTTTGCAAAAAGAATCAACTCGAAAGAAGCAGCGAAACTCAAACTGCGAAAGAAACGAGCTCCGGTTTACTAGTTGGCCTAAAGTCAAATTTTACAGTAGACAAAACTTTGTTCAAGTTCATTAAACATAAAGAGGGCATCGAGACGAAGATCTGGGATTTTGAATCACCTGATTCCGACTCTCGAGCGAAAAGAAAAACGAAAAACAAGATCAGGGCAGAAATCGCGATCGGAATAATCGCGGATAAATACCCCGAAAAAGAAAACGAACGAACAGGATAACGAACGAACGTTCGCTGTCTACGGCTAACTAACGAAAACCGTTCGTTAAAATGAATGTATGGACGAACGTCCGCTAAATAACTAAACCGACGAAAAACCTAACCGATCTAATCTAATAAAAACAGATCTATGGTTTTACGAAAAAAAACCGATCGGTTCTATATAAAAAACCGTAACTACCTCGACGAACTCCGGCGGGGTCCGGCGCTCCGGCGGCGGCGGCGGTCCGACGGGCGAGGCGGCGGGGCGTGGCAAGGTGCGGCGGCGAGCGGCGGCGGCAGCTAGCGCGGCAGCGGCGGCGGCTAACGCGGGCGGCGGCGCGGCAGCTGGCGGCGGCGGCAACTCGCAGCGGCGGCGACTGGCGGCGGCGACGGCGCGAAGTGCGAGGCGCGGCGCGGCGGCTAGGGCAGGGACGGGGCGGGGCTGGCGGCGGTTTGGGCCGGCTCGGGCAACTTATAAAGCCCAGAGTCCTGGGCTAGTAAGACTCCGGTCGGTTTCTTTTTTTTTAAATAGAGTCCTGGCGCAGAAAAACTAACAAAAGAAATACTAAACGGACTCCAAAAATCCCGAAATAAATTTTCACCGTCTTCTAATAATATTTAGGACAAAGTGAACATTTTTCCAGGACCTAAATGCAATTTTGAAAAACGCGCATTTTTCCTATGCAAATAAATCCACAAATAAATCCAAAAAAATACCAAAAGTGATTTTAACATTTTTCCTCCAATATTTCTTTTATTTTGGAGACGTCATATTATCTCCGCTCACATTTTGTATTTATAAATATTTTTAGGAGAGAAAAATAATTAGAATCACAATGTCCTCGTACCGGTATTCGAGCGAACTTAAATAGGAAAACGGTAAAATTCCCAACTCTCTCCGTAGGTCCTTGAGTTGCTTAGAATTTTCGAGGTACGCCACAAACAAAAATGCAAAAGAACATGCAATGCAATATGATCTATGTATAACATTCCAAATTGAAAATTTGGGATGTTACAAACCTACCCCCCTTAGAATGAATCTCGCCCTCGAGATTCGACTTGGCTAGAGAACAGGTGTGGGTGGTCCTTGCGTAGATCGTCTTCTCGTTTCCAGGTGGCTTCTTCCTCGGTATGGTGACTCCACTAAACTTTGCAAAACTTGATAACCTTACTGCGGGTGACTCTGCTCGAAAATTCGAGAATCTTAACAGGCTTCTCCTCGTAAGTCAGATCACTGTCCAACTGAATTGCTTCCAGGGGTACTGTGTCTCTAAGCGATATATTGGCCATCTCTGCATGGCACTTCTTAAGCTATGAAACGTGAAACACATCGTGCACTCCTGACAATCCTTCGGGCAATTCCAACTTATAGGCAACCTCTCCCACGCGTTCCAAAAGACGGTAAGGTCCCACAAATCTTGGGGCTAACTTCCCTTTAACTCTGAAACGTTTAACTCCTCGCAGAGGCGATACTCTCAGGTACGCTCTATCTCTGATCTCATAGGCTATCCCCTTGCGCTTCGAGTCTGCATAACTCTTCTGCATGGACTGAGCTACTTTCAGTCTATCTCGGATTAACTTCACCTTCTCCTCAGACTCTTTGATCAAGTCCGGTCCAAACAACTATCGGTATCCAACTTCACCCCACGACAACGGTGTTTGGCATCTCCTTCCATACAATGCCTCGAACGGTGCCATCTTCAAACTGGCTTGGTAACTGTTGTTGTATTTGTCATCCCAACTAGATCCGTAATCTAATGCACAGGCTCTCAGCATATCCTCCAAAATCTGATTGCCTCTTTCAGTCTGTCCATCTGTCTGCGGGTGAAATGTTGTGCTAAACTCTAGCCTGGTACCCAAAGTTTCATGTAACTGATTCCAGAACTTTTAGGTAAACTGGGTTCCTCTATCTGATACGATGCTCCTCGGAACTCCATGCATACATACAATTCTGGTCATGTATATCTTTGCCAACTTTGCACTGGTATATGTGGTTTTCACAGGGATAAAGTGGGCTACCTTCGTCAATCGGTCTACTACTACCCAGATTGAATCATATCCTGCTTTGGTCCTGGGCAATCCGGTGATAAAATCCATGCCAAGCTTCTCCCACTTCCATTCGGGTATTGGCATAGGTTGTAACAATCCTGCTGGCTTCTGATGTTCTGCCTTTACTCTGTGACATACATCACAAACTTCTACATACTCCGCAATATTCTTCTTCATACCGGTCCACCAGAAAATATCCTTCAAATCCAAATACATCTTAGTATTTCCTGGATGAATCGAGTATGGTGAATCATGGGCCTCCTGTAAAATCAACTTCCTGATCTCCGGGTCATTAGGCACATAGATTCGATCCTCAAACGATAGGGTGTCGTGTTCATCCTCACGAAAACCTTTAGCTTTTCCTTCGCTCATCCTCTCGTTTATAGCGACAACCCCCTTGTTAGCTTTCTGAGCTTCTCTGATTTTATCCATCAGGGTAGACTAGATTTCTAGTGTTGCTACATAGCCTCTCGGAACTATCTCCATACGTAGTTCTCGTAGGTCCTCGGCTAACTCCTTTGGAAATTCTTCCATCATTAGGGTATTGACATGGCTCTTACGGCTTAGCGCATCGGCTACTACGTTAGCCTTTCCGGGATGATAATGCAATCTCATGTCATAATCCTTAATGAGTTCCAGCCATCTCCTTTGCCTAAGATTCAGCTCCTTCTGAGTGAATATATACTTCAAACTCTTGTGATCCGTGTATACTTCACAATGGTTCCCAATAAGAAAATGTTTCCACGTCTTCAATGCATGCACTACGGCTGCTAACTCCAAATCGTGGGTGGCATAGTTCAACTCATGAGGTTTTAGCTTTCATGCAGCATACGAAACAACTCTTCCTTCCTGCATAAGAACTGCTCCAAGTCCTCGACGTGAAGCGTCGCAGTACACCTCATAATCCTTATGTTGATCTGACAGAATCAACACAGGGGATGAGACCAATCTTTTCTTTAATTCCTGGAAACTGGCCTCACATTCTTCTGCCCAACTGAACTTGGTGTCCTTCTTTAACAACTCCATCATTGGCTCAATCCTCGAGAAATTCTCGATGAATCTCCGATAGTATCCTACAAGTCCAAGAAAACTCCGGATCTCTCCAACTGTTGTTGGTGCTTCCCAATGGGTCACAGTGTCCACCTTAGCGGGATCTACTGCTATTCCTTCTCCGGATATAACGTGGCCGAGAAATCCGACTTCCTTCAACCAAAACTCGCATTTGCTAAACTTGGCATATAACTGATGTTCTCTGAGCTTCTCCAACACCAAACGCAAATGCTCTGCATGCTCCTCTTCATCCTTCGAAAAAATCAATATATCATCTATGAACACTACGACGAACTTATCCAAATACTCCATAAACACTTTGTTCATCAGGTTCATAAAGTATGCCGGTGCGTTCGTCAGACCAAACAACATAACGGTATACTCGTACAACCCATACCTAGTGGTAAAGGCCGTCTTAGGTATATCCTGCTCTCGGATCTTCAATTGATGGTACCCTGATCGCAGATCGATCTTGGAAAATATCTTAGCTCCTTGCAATCTATCGAACAGATCATTGATCATTGGTAATGGGTACTTATTCTTGATCGTTACTTCATTCAATCCTCGGTAATCAACAACCATTCTTAACGATCCATCCTTCTTCTCCACTAGAAGTACTGGCGAACCCCAAGGCGAAGAACTTGGGCGTATAAATCCTTTATCGAGTAACTCCTTAATCCGTTTCTTTATCTCCTCCAAATCCTTTGCGGGCATCCTATATGGTCTCTTAGAAATTGGCCCGGTGCCTGGCAAAAGTTCAATCAAAAACTCTATATCTCTATCCGGTGGCATGCCAGGTAACTGTAACATCCCAAATTTTCAATTTGAAATGTTATACATAGATCATAATTGCATTTGCATATTTTTGCATTTTGTTCGTGGCGTTCCTCGAAAATTCTAAGCAACTCAAGGACCTACGGAGAGAGTTGGGGATTTTACCGTTTTCGTATTTGAGTTCGCTCGAATACCGATACGAGGACAGTGTGATTCTAATTATTTTTATCTCCTAAAAATATTTCTAAATAAAATAAATGAGCGGAGATAATATGACTTCTCCAAAATAATAGAAATATTGGAGGTAAAATATTAAAATCACTTTTGGTATTTTTCTGGATTTATTTTCGGATTTATTTGCATAGGAAAAATACGCGTTTTTTCAAAATTTCATTTAGGTCCGGGAAAAATGTTCACTTTGTCCTAAATATTATTAGAGGACGGTGAAAATTTATTTCGGGAATTTTGGAGTCCGTTTGATATTTATTTCGTTAGTTTTACTGCGCCAGGATTCTATTAAAAAAAACGGGAACCG
Organism: Secale cereale; assembly: GCA_902687465.1. NCBI lineage: Eukaryota > Viridiplantae > Streptophyta > Magnoliopsida > Poales > Poaceae > Secale > Secale cereale. The sequence continues at coordinate 433,619,175 of LR738714.1, forward strand.
ACTTAGTCTCGTACCGGACCGGGACTCCGGGCTTTAAATAACGCCCAGGCCAGCCCAAGTCGCACAGCCGCCCCGCGCCAATCCTAACCCTAGCCCGCCGCCGCCGCCGCCGCCGGCCGCCGCCGCCTCGCCGCCGCCGTCGCCGCCGGACGCCGCCGCCCCGCCGCCCCCTCGCCGGAGTTGAGGTAGCCGCCTCGGTAGATATAATTTTTTTTAGAAAAGATCAGATCGTTTTTTTAAAGAACCCTAGATCTGTTTTTTTTTCGGTTTAAATCGGTTTTTCGTCGGTTTAGTTAAATAGAGGACGTTCGTCCGTACGTTCGTTTTAACAAACGGTTTTCGTTAGTTAATCGCAGACAGCGAACGTTCGTTCGTTAGCCTGTTCGTCGTTTTTCTTTTTCGGGGTATTTTATCCGCGATTTTTCCGATCGCGATTTCTGCCCTGATCTTGTTTTTCGTTTTTCTTTTCGCTCGAGAGTCGGAATCAGGTGATTCAAAATCCCAGATCTTCGTCTCGAAGCCCTCTTTACGTTTAACCAACTTGAACAAAGTTTTGTCTACTGTAAAATTTGACTTTAGGCCAACTAGTAATTCGGAGCTCGTTTTTTTGCAGTTTGAGTTTCGTTGCTTCTTTCGAGTTGATTCTTTTTGCCAACCGGAGTTCTTAAGTTGAACTTTGTGGTTAGATCTCTTATTTGAGTTTTACCCGTGCATTAGTTAAGTACTTATTGTATGCTTGTTGTTTGATTGAGATAGAGTACCCGGAGTGCGCAGCTTGCTACTTTGAGTCTCTAGGTTTTGCGGATCATCAGCAAGGCAAGTAACACTTTGATCAAGCTTTCCAATTACCCAGTTTTCATTGGATTAGTCAAAAATCCTCACACATTGCATGAGTAGGATCAATTAACTTGTGGGATTGGGAAGTAGATTGAGGTAGTACCTATTACCTGCATTACATTCAAACCCTTGGGAGTTACTCTACGTTTGCAGTTAGGACATGCTATGCTCGTAGACATGGTTTGGGTTTGAGTGAAATCCATGACAGATGTGAGTTGTTAATTAATGGTTCAACTTAAGGTGGCAACTTTAATACACATCTGGGTGGATTGAGGCATCTAGGTATTCCAGGGTTGCCTGTTTTTCTTTTGGACCGCCACCCAGGCTCAAAGGGATCATGAGATTTTTCATGCTAGAAACTTCCGTGTGCAGCCACATGCCAATATGGGCTCTAGCATAGTTGAGTAAGTTGTGGGAAACCTTTCCATGATGGGCTAGCAGATGTAGTTGGGTTTTGTAGGTGTACCGGCCTATCTATCTGGTTAAGGGGACCTCTTCGGAAAGACTGTGTCTCGGTCATCCGTTTCTCAAACACCATGCAGTGCGAGAAACCAAACGGAGGCGATCGAGTCTTGTGGGGAAAGTGCACAAACCTCTGCAGAGTGTATAAACTGATCATGATTAGCCGTGTCCCCGGTTATGGACATCTTGAGTATCTGGTATTTGGATTATCATGTGCATCTCAACATGTTACTCTAATTTAATTTTGTTGGGTTTAATGATTACTTTTAATTGGGGTTGAGAGGATGTCTATCTTCTCAATGATGTTTCAACTACCATGATAGTTAATTAAAATACATTCCTTTGAAGTAGGAAAAAATTGGCTTTACGCAAAAACTTAACCATAGAGCTTTCCACCAGCCATATTGCATATACTATAGCCTTACTTTCATTGCATCTCTTGTGTTATCTTGCCAGCATATTCCATGTGCTGACCCATTTTTCGGGCTGCAACGTTTTATGTTGCAGACTTTTCAGACGACGAGTAAGATGCCCTTTTTAGGTCGTGGTTCTATACTCAGTGATGCCGCTGGAGTTGATGGACTCACTTATCTTCCAAGACTTCCGCTGTTATCATATTAGACGGCCTTCAGCCATGATTTTTGTAATAAATTCATCGTTGGACTATCGATGTAATAAGTGTGTGATTGCTACTCTGTTATAAATCCTTCGAGTACCATGCGTGTCAGCATTACTGATCCAGGGATGACACTGATGCATAGAGATCAGACTGTTTGAGGTCTGGTCGCTACAGTAACTCCTCTGGAAACACATCCGGATAATCCTTCACTACTGGCACTTCCTCCTGAACAACTCCCGTGAGAGAATGTACTTGAGTCCTTGTAGGCAAATGCCTAGATACATACTTAATCCTTTTTCCCTCCGAGGTGGTGAGCAAAATAGACTTACTGGCACAATCAATATTACCTCCATACTTCGATAGCCAATCCATACCTAATAACACATCCAATCCTTGTGACTCCAGAACTATTAGGTCAGAGGGGAAAGTATGGCGTCCTATGATCAATGGCGTCTGAAAACATCCTTGGTGTGCCATATAATCTGCTCCAGGTGAACTTACTAACATGGGGGTCTTAAGAACTCGGGTGGACATCCTATGTCTATTTACGAATCCCCTTGAAATATATGAATGCGATGCACCAGTATCGAAAAGAACTATTGCGGTAAAGGTCTTAACCAAAAACTTACCGACAACAACATCTGGTTGCTCTTCTACCTCCTCCATGGTCACGTGGTTCACTTGTCCTTTATTGAAAGGGTTGGGCTTCTTCGCGGCGCTTCCATTGCCGTTCCCATTCTTAACTTCTGGGCATTCACTGGCATAATGTCCATTCTTCCCGCACTTGTAACAAGTGACATGGCTGAAATCCCTCTTGGTGGGTGTGGACGGTGTAGGGCGGTTCTGGTTTCCATTTGCTCCATTCCCACTTCCATTGCCATTCTTGGTGCCATTGTGATTGTGCGAGCTACCTCCTCCATGGGTATGCTGAAACTATCCTACCGTTTTAGGGGTAAAACGGGGCTTTTGCTGAGCTCCAGAGTTATACTTTCCTTGCCCATACTTCCTCTTGCGACTTTCAATCTGTTGGTGCTTCCTTTCAATCATTAGGGCACGGTCAACCAACTCCTGGCAGTTATTGAAAGTTTCCACCATCAACTGTACGCTCATCTCATCATTCAGCCCTTCCATGAATCTCTCCTGCTTAGTGGCATCTGTGGCCACATCATCTGGGGCATAACGAGATAGGGTACTAAACTCATCCACGTACTAGGCCACAGTACGATTCCCTTGGCGCAAATTGCGAAACTCCTGCTTCTTCATACTCATGGCTCCAGTTGAGACATGGGCGGTACGAAAAGCTTGCTGAAACTGATCCCAAGTCACATTGGCTATGGGTAAGTGGCAGTGTAATTCTCCCACTATGCTGCGGCTGGTCCAGACAACTGGTGTGCGACAAATCGCACCTTCTCAGCATCCGAGCAATTGGCGGTGGTCAAATCCCTTCCAATCTTGCGTAGCCAGTCATCAGCCACTATTGGTTCGATGCTGCTAGCAAACACGGGTGGTTGCAACCTTAAGAAACGTGTCAGGTTGTCCACGGGTGGTGGTGGTGGAGGGTTGTTGTTGTTGTTGTTGTTGTTGTTGTTGTTGTTGTTGTTGTTGTTCTGGGTGTTCTGGGCAAGAAGTTGCATCAGGGTGTTCTGCTGCTGGATCAACTGGGTGAGCTCAGGGGGAAACTCAAATTCACGCCTTGGAGGCATCTGATGGGTGTAGAGGGAAGAGATTAGAATAGAAAAGAGGTCTAAGGGGAAATCACTACCCATATGCACATGATCCAAACACACAATCATATCACACCAATCAATTTCAAACAAGATCTTACAAATCTAACGATCGTTACAAAAGTGCTCTAAACTAATATATGGAAGTAAACTACTAGTCACAGGGTGGTCATCTAAAAATATTGATCGGCAGAGGATTCCATAACATCTGCTCCAGCTTCATCTTCATAGTCTTCGTCCTTGCTATCCTCAGCTTCTGAATCTGTGTCATCTATGATGATATAGTCTTCCGGTGGAATCTCCTTGGGTTCTTCTTCCTCGTCTTCTTCTCCCATGAGTATCCCTAATTTCCGTGTCAAATCATCATTCTTCTACACAAGTATTTTCATCTCCTCCTCATATCCGTCGCGTGTAGACTTGAGTTCTTCCTCTAGCTCCAAATTCCTATTTAGGGCTTTCTTCAAATCTATCATCCCTGCACACATCTGGTGCTCCTGGCGACGAATGTGATGGTTCAACTCCTGGATGAATGCTGCAATGGATCTATCCTTCCGGGTGCTGATCATATCCCAATTCTCGTCGCGGCGTCCACAAATCTGCTAGATGGTGTCCTTTAGCTCCTGCTTGTAGACTTCTCCTATCCTTCCCATAGCAATGTGGGCTGCCATACTCCTACCTAGGCTCCATGTAGGTGCATTAAAGGAAAATGCTACGAGTGAGATGACGGGTGCGAACGTCCTTCCTGGAACTTGAGCTTGAATCAACCAACGCTCCTCCTCATGTAGAGTGGCATTGTAGGTTCCAGTGAAACTTGGTAGTCCAATGTTTAGATATCTGGTGACTTCCTTCAGGTGTCGTCCAAATGGTGTATCATCATCCGGTTGCATGAACTTGTGCTTTGCTTCCACCATCCTAGAGAGTAGAAAAGACGAGGAGTCAGAAAGAGAAGAGTGAATTGTGCTCTAGGGCTTGTCTTAGTGGTCGTGTCCTACAGTCAGCGTGTGCTCTGATACCATCTTGTAGAGACCAGACCTCAAACAGTCTGATCTCTGTGCATCAGTGTCATACCTGGATCAGTAATGCTGACACGCACAGTACTTGAAGGATTTATAACAGAGTAGCAATCACACACTTATTACATCAATAGTTCAACGATGAATTTATTACAAATAATATGGCTGAAGGCCATCTAACACGATAACAACGAAAGGCTTGGAAGATAAGTGAGTCCATCAACTCCAGCGGCATCACTGAGTATAGAACCACGACCTAAAAGGCATCTTACTCGTCGTCTGAAAAGTCTGCAACATGAAACGTTGCAGCCCGAAAACGGCTCAACACATGGAATATGCTGGCAAGGTAACACAAGAGAATGTAATGAAAGTAAGCTATACTACATGCATATTTGGCTGGTGGAAAGCTCTATGGTTAAGTATTTGCGTAAAGCCAATTTTTCCGTACTTCAAAGGAATAGATTTTAATTAACTATCATGGCAGTTGAAACATCGTTGAGAAGATAGACATCCTCTCAACCCCAATTAAAATAATCATTTAACCCAACAAAATTAATTAAAGTAACATGATGAGAGTCACATGATAATCTAAGCAATAGATACTCAAGACGTCCGTAACCGGGGACACGGCTAATCATAATCAGTTTGTACACTCTGCAGAGGTTTGTGCACTTTTCCCCACAAGACTCGATTGCTTCCGTTTGGTTTCTCGCATTTCATGGTGTTTGAGAAACGGATGACCGAGACACAGTCTTTCCGAAGAGGTCCCCTTAACCAGATAGATAGGCCGGTACACCTACAAAGCCCACTACATCTGCTAGCTCATCATGGAAAGGTTTCCCACAACTTACTCAACTATGCCAGAGCCCATATTGGCATGTGGCTGCACACGGAATTTTCTAGTATGAAAAATCTCATGATCCCTTTGAGCCTGGGTGGCGGTCCAAAAGAAAAACAGGCAATCACTGGAATAACCGGATGCCTCAATCCACCCAGATGTGTATTAAAGTTGCCACCTTAAGTTGAACCATTAATTAACAAACTCACATCTGTCATGGATTTCACTCACCCAATCCACGTCTACGAGCATAGCATGTCCTAATAGCAAACGTAGAAGTAACTCCCAAAGGTTTGAATGTAATGCAGGTAATAGGTACTACCTCAAACTACTTCCCAATCCCACAAGTTTAATTGATCGTACCCATGCAATGTGTGAGGGTTGTGACTAATGCAATGAAAACTGGGTAATTGGAAAGTATGATCAAAGTGTTACTTGCCTTGCTGATGATCCGCAAAACCTAGAGACTCAAAGTAGCAAGCGGCGCACTCCGGGTACTCTATCGCAATCAAACAAGCACACAATAAGTACTTAACTAATGCACGGATAAAACTCAAATAAGAGATCCAACCAGAAAGTTCAACTTAAGAACTCCGGTTTGCAAAAAGAATCAACTCGAAAGAAGCAACGAAACTCAAACTGCGAAAGAAACTAGCTCCGGTTTACTAGTTGGCCTAAAGTCAAATTTTATAGTAGCCAAAACTTGTTCAAGTTGATTAAACATAAAGAGGGCATCGAGACAAAGATCTGGGATTTTGAATCACATGATTCCGACTCTCGAGCGAAAAGAAAAACGAAAAACAAGATCAGGGCAGAAATCACGATCGAAATAATCACGGATAAATACCCCGAAAAAGAAAACGGACGAACAGGCTAACGAACGAACGTTCGCTGTCTGCGGCTAACTAACGAAAACCGTTCGTTAAAACGAACGTACGGATGAACGTCCGCTAAAACTAAACCGACGAAAAACCAAACCGATCTAATCTAATAAAAACAGATCTATGGTTTTATGAAAAAAAAAACGATCGGTTCTATAAAAAAAATCGTAACTACTCGACGAACTCCGGCGGGGTCCGGCGCTCCGGCGGGCGAGGCGGCGGGGCGGGGCAAGGTTCGGCGGCACGGGGCGGCAAGTGCGGCGGCGAGCGGCGGCGGCTAACGCGGGCGGCGGCGCGGTAGCTGGCGGCGGCGGCGACTGGCGGCGGCGACGGCGTGAAGTGCGAGGCGCGGCGCGGCGGCTAGGGCAGGGACGGGGCGGGGCTGGCAGCGGTTTGGGCCGTCTCGGACGACTTATAAAGCCCAGAGTCCTGGGCTAGTAAGACTCCAAGTCGGTTTCCTTTTTTTTAAATAGAGTCCTGGCGCAGGAAAACTAACGAAAGAAATACTAAACGGACTCCAAAAATCCCAAAATAAATTTTCACCGTCCTCTAATAATATTTAGGACAAAGTGAACATTTTTCCCGGACCTAAATGCAATTTTGAAAAACACGCATTTTTCCTATGCAAATAAATCCACAAATAAATCCAGAAAAATACCAAAAGTTATTTTAACATTTTTCTTCCAATATTTCTGTTATTTTGGAGAAGTCATATTATCTCCGCTCACATTTTGTATTTAGAAATATTTTTAGGAGAGAAAAATAATTAGAATCACACTGTCCTCGTACCGGTATTCGAGCGAACTCAAATACGAAAACGGTAAAATTCCCAACTCTCTCCGTAGGTCCTTGAGTTGCTTAGAATTTCCGAGGTACGCCACAAACAAAAATGCAAAAGAACATGCAATGCAATATGATATATGTATAACAATCCAAATTGAAAATTTGGGATGTTACACCACCATAGGAGGGAGGCTCACCGGGACAGCATCTCATCTCATCTTGAGCTGATCCAACCATAGAAGGGATTAGATCCATTCCGCCCTGACGACACCACAAGATCATCCGAGCCCAAGAACACCTCCCCTCCGGAGGTTGTTCATCCATTGTACTAGTTCATCCTCAGCCCCACGAGGCAATCCACCACACACACTGGAGTATGGTATTACACCGCAAGGTGGCCCAAACCAGTATAATCGTCTGTGTCCCTTGTTTTTTGAGTTTGTCGAGCTTGGCCATGGAATCGTAGGGTGAGCGCACAGGGGAGAAAGTGTTCTTCGTGCGCACCCCAGAGTTCGAACCTTTCAAGGGTTTGCGCAACCCGAAATCCGACATTTGGCGCGCCAAGTAGGGGTGTGCTAAAACCTCTCTTCCGTCGATCGACGCATCACCGCTCCACAACTTCCATGGCCGGCACTCGTCGAGCCCGTGCTGAGCGACAGGCCACCCTCGCTGCCCGCGTCACTTTGACGGCTCCCGTCGGTGGAACCCCCCCACCACTCTCCATCGCCTGCCGCCAACGCGGCCGCCGACCCGGCGAGGCACGAGCAGCAAGCCTCATCGCCGCACCCCTCGATGTGGCGGGATGGATGCACCGCTACCCCGTCGCTGACGCCGGCTCGTCGTCACGCGATCGCCGCGGCCCCACGGATGCGCAGGCTGCGCTGCTCATGGCGCGCGAGCTCCTGCGCTACCGCCCCGTCGACGACTTCTACGAGGCCTGGCTTGACCGCATTGCCGAGCTCATCAGTGCCGCTGGCGGCTCTCCTGCCCCGCCCCTCTCGCTACCTCGCCCAATCCCCTTTGCGGGCGATGCGGCCCATGATGCACCTCTGTCACCTCCACGTCAAGACATCATCCACGCTCCGAGGCGTGCGGTCCCACGACGCGACCCACCGCGCAGGATGCCCGTGCATGAAGAAGGAAGTTGTCAACAGGTCCAGCGGCTGCAAGGAGGAGCTCCTGCGCTCCCACCACCACCATGTCGAGACCGTGCGCCCCCCTACAATGGCGGCGCAAGAGTCCAAGACCAAGCTCCGCCTCCACGACGGGCTCGGGTGGCCACAGCAGGCTGCCGAGCCGTCACCCCTGAGCTACGCAACGTCATCTGGCCTGGGAAGTTCAAGCCTGACTTGCCTCCACGCTATGACATCACTCTCGACCCTACTGAGTTCCTGCAGCTTTACGAGCTGAGCACCGAGGCAGCCAACATCGACGAGAAGATTATGGTGAACTGGTTCCCCATGGCTCTCAAGGACGACGCGTGCTCGTGGCTCATGAACCTGCCCGCGGGATCGATCTCCTCCCGGGGTGAGATGTGCGAGCGTTTCATCACCAATTTCCAGGGCACTCGCAATCGCCCGCCAGCCGCAGGTGACCTGCGACGCGTCAAGCACCAACCGGGGGAGACCATGCAGAAGTACATCTAGCGCTTCAACAGCGTCCGCCTCAAGATTCCCAAGGTGACGGACGAGGCCAATATCTCAGCATTCTCCGATGGCGTCCACGATGTCAAGATGATGGAGGAGCTCGCCATCCATGAGGATCTGTGCACAGCCCTGGAGCTGTTCAACATAGCTACCAAGTGCGGGAGAGCTAAGGAAGGGCGCCTTTCCCTCATCGAGCTCCCCGTTGATGACCCAGAAGACAAGAAGGCCAAGGCTAAAGACGTGAAGTGTAAGGGGTGGCCGTGTTCGCGGAAGAACCAGAGATGAAGCGTGTCCGCGGCCACCCAGAGTCATCCAAGAGCAATCGTCCATTCTGCGCCTTCCACAACGTACACAACCACAACACCAACGAATGTTAGGAGCTCAGAGCCATTCGCGATTGGCGCTTCGACCGATGACCCGAGCGCAGCGACCGAGGCTACAACCGTGGAGGAAGCCGAACTGGAGGACGCTGGGACGACCACAGCCCCCGTCAGGAGTGGCACGATCGGCCTCATGAGGAACACTGGCACGACCATCCTCGCGAGGGCGCCTGGAGGGACCAGCCTCACTGTTAGGAATAACCACGACATGTGGAGCTGTGTCCGGATCGTACACAGGTCAGTCACCTATTAGTACTAGGATTCTAATAGGTAACCGAGTAGGTTAGCTTGTATTGATCCTAGCTACTATATATACGTAGCTATACCCCTGTAAACTTGTCCAGATCGAGATCACAAAGCAATAAAGTAAAACAGGAACGACACGTTCCTGTGGCAATATCTTTGCTTCATGTTCGTGCGTGAATACTAGATTGATCCCTCGATCGACTAGCTAGCTACTACGTGCGTGGTTCGTCTCGTCGTGTTTCGCTTCGGCCAAGTGCATCGGCCAACAGCGGATTGATTGAGACTGGTCAGCGTTGCTTTAGTTGTCCTCGTTCGTCGTCAGTCGTCTCCGTCGCCGAAAAGTACTTGGCGTCGGGACTGGGCCAACAATTGGTATCTATAGCTTGGTTGATCTTCTAGTAACGGGAGATCATGTCGGACGACGAGAAGAACAAGCAGCTGACGGAGTACTCCGGTGCAACTAAAGTAATTGCTGCTCCGGCGAGTTCTTCGTACCCACGGTTTGATCGCGAGAACTGTGGGATCTGGAAGGCCCTCATGGAGTGTGGTCTCCGCGCCAACGAGCTATGGGACGCGGTGGATCCAGGAGGCGACGCGTATAAGAAGGAGGGAGCCGAGCACCGGAAGGATCGGCATGCGGCGTCGACGATTTACTCGGTGATGCCGATGGATGTCCTCCAGCACCTAATCGCCAAAGAAACGGCGAAGGAGGTGTGGGATACGCTAAAACTCCAGTTCGAGGGACATACCCGTGTCAAGCAAGCCAATCTCCAAACTCTCTTAAGGAACTATGAGACTTTGGTCATGGGCGACGATGAGTACATGGACGCTTTCGTTTCACGGGTGGCAACTCTCGTCAATCGGATTCGCGCGCTCGGAGAAAACCTCACGGAGGCCTCGGTTGTCCGACGGTTCTTGCGTGCAGCCCCTCCCCGGTACCTGCAAATTGTCACGGCAATCGAGCAGTGCGTGGATCTCGCGACTCTCTCCATCGACGATCTTGTCGGATGGTACAAGGCTCACGATGAGCGGATGCGGTACAGTCTTGGGGATGGAAAGAACGACGAGCTTGTGATGCTCACAAAGGCGCAGTGGTACGCCCTAGAAAAGCAAGTCGGGTCCACCAGCAGCAGCAAGAAGAAGGGGAAGCAGCGCTCGGCGAGAAAGAACTTCACCGACTCGGATGACGAGGATGCGCCTGCACCGCCGAGGAGAAAGTTTGACATTAGGAAAGTGAGGTGTTATAACTGTGGCCTCCTCGGTCACTTCAAGGCTGACTGCGAGGAAGCACTGAAGCAGAAGGCACTCATGGCCCAACAAGCAGATGATGGTGACATGATGTTGATGAGCGAACTCGTGGACGAGGAGGATCCAGACTCTCAAGCATGGACTAAAGAAATTGTCGAGCTTGCGGAAGAAAAAGTTTGCCATCATGATCGTGGTTCGGAAACCTGTGTCGAAACTACCGATGCAGGGAGTGATTCCGAAACTTATGTCAGTGCTATGGACGTAAGTGCCAACTTTGCTGGAGCGGATGCGGCTATAGAGGAGTGTGCGCGGCCATGGCAGAGCAGTCTTTGTGCGGTGTCTCCGAGAGAGGCCAGCTGTGGTCGAAAGAGCAGTTCAGAAATTCTGAACCTAGGCGGAGTTGTGACGCCAGAAGCCCATGACGCAAGTTGTGATGTAGTGGTCACACTAGAAGTAGGCGAAGACATGGCGCTAGAAATCCATGACAAGATGCATGATGATGTGTTCACGCTAGAAACAGGCGAAACTGTGAAGCCAGAAATCCACAATGTATCAGGACAGCAAGGGGCGCAGCAGGACGCGCCACACGACCTAGTGGCCGAGGCGCTCGATGGTAAGTGCGGCACCCCAAGCAGCGCTCGGATGGCTCGACCTGATCGTTGCGTACCACAGGGGGGCGGCCAAGGAGCCGCGCCAGGCAATCCACAGCCTGGGCGTGGCCGAAGAAGCCCAACACTAGGTGCGAGCACATCTAGTAGGCTGGCTGGCTGGCCCAAAGCACCAGAAGGCCCACCCGTGACTTCAATTCAAGCAAGTCACCAAGCAGAAGAGTCACGGAGACACACACGTGGACTAGAAGGTTCGTGTGTACGTGCTGCAAATTCGGGAGAGTCTAAATCGTCAAAAAATGGAACTTTGGCAAGTTCACGAGCAAGTGTGTCATCTCCAATAGCATATGAACGAAGTGGGTTGGATCTCTCTCCAGAAGAAGCGCTTCGAATAAATTCGATGAAGATGAAGAGTAAAGGGCAACGAAGTTTGCACATCGAGGAACCGGAAATTTTTGAAGACGCAAATAAGGAGGAGAGTTGGCATCGTGCTATGGATGTAGAGTTCGGGTCGATCCATGACAATAATGAGCTTGTAGATCTTCCCAACAATGAAAAAGCGATAGATCTCAAGTGGGAATTTATGATCAAAAAATATGTCGATGGGTCTGTGAAGCACAAAGCGAGGCTAGTAGCCAGAGAGTATGTGCAGGAGGAAAGTGTGGATTTCGTTAAAGTGTTCATTCCCGTTGCAAGGATGGAATCAGTGAGACTACTCATCGCTCTCGCGGTTCAGGAATCATGGAAGATACATCACGTGGACGTAAAATCCGCGTTTTTGAATGACGAGTTAGAAGGAGATGTGTATGTGAATCAGTCACCGGGATTCATCAAAGAAGGAGAGGAACACAAGGTACTGAAGCTACACAAAGTCTTGTAGGGACTACGACAAGGTTCTCGGGCGTGGAACATCAAACTTGATCAAGCGATGATTTCTCTTGGATTTGAGAAGGCCCCACTAGAGCATGCGATGTACAAGCGAGGTGAAGGAAGGGATCGTCTACTAGTTGGCATCTACGTCGACGACCTATTAATTACCAGAGCAGATGAAGAAGTGATTGCAAAGTTCAAGTTACAAATGAAAGAGCTTTTTAAGATGGATGATCTAGGTCTTTTGAGTTACTACCCCGGGATAGAGGTACATCAAAAGACGGAGGGGATCACACTATGCCAAGAGGCATGCACAAGGAAGATGCTTGAAAACAGTGACATGAAACATTGCAATCCAGTTGACACTCCAATGGAACCTCGTCTTGAGCTAAGCAAGAAGAGTAAAGTATCCATAGTTGATGCAATAGAGTATATTGCATCGGCTGTTGCGGTGTGTCAAGGTGTGTGGCTAGCAAGGCCACATGGTGATCTCATGGATCGAGATCTAGAACAAGTGGTGCTCAGTGTTGATAGCGAGTCGAAAACTTTTCTATGCGAGGATCTAGTGCAACATGATTGAGGCAAGCACATGGATACGGTGTATCGGTACATAAAGGACAGCGTGGAAGAAGGTAAGATGAAGGTCAATTACATTTGCACCGATGATCAACTGGCGGATATGCTAACCAAGACTTTGGACCGAGAGAAGTTCTTGGAGATGCGAAGAAGAATCGACGTCGGAGCTGTGACGTGACGATGTCGTGTTTAGGGGGGTGATTGTTAGGAATAATCACGACATGTGGAGATGTGTCCGGATCGTACACAGTTCAGTCACCTATTAGTACTAGGATTCTAATAGGTAACCGAGTAGGTTAGCTTGTATTGATCCTAGCTACTATATATACGTAGCTATACCCCTGTAAACTTGTCCAGATCGAGATCACAAAGCAATAAAGTAAAACAGGAACGACACGTTCCTGCGGCAATATCTTTGCTTCATGTTCATGCGTGAGTACTAGATTGATCCCTCGATCGACTAGCTAGCTACTACGTGCGTGGTTCGTCTCGCCGTGTTTCGCTTCGGCCAAGTGCATCGGCCAATAGCGGATTGATTGAGACTGGTCAGCGTTGCTTCAGTTGTCGTCGTTCGTCGTCAGTCGTCGCCGTCGTCGAAAAGTACTTGGCATCGGGACTAGGCCAACACTCACGAGGACGGCCCACACGGCAAGGCCGGCCATCCTCCGCTTGCACCACCACCAAGGAGGAACGATGATCAGGATGAAGGGGCTGGGGGCATCCAGGAGCCTCGCGCCATCGCTTGCATCTTGGGCGGTGCGCATGCTCCAGCCTGTTAGCGTATCTTCAAGCAGTTCGCCCAAGAAGTGAATGCGGCTCTTCCCAGGATAGAGGCCACGCGGCCGCTCAAGTGGCCCAAGTGCGCCATCACCTTCAGCTCAGCTGACCAGCTCAAGTGCGCGGCAACCGCCGACGCTCTCCCGATGCTCTGCTCACCCATCATCAGCAACGTCTAACTCACCAAAACCCTCATTGATGAAGGTGCATGGCTCAATGTTCTCTCCGTTGACACGTTTGACCATCTCCAAGTGCCATATGACCAGCTGCAACCTACCAAGCCCTTATTGGGGGTGGCCGACGGCTCCACCACCCCAATCGGGCAGATCCGACTCCCCGTCACCTTCGACACCCGCGACAACTACCACACCGAGCTCATTGATTTCGATGTCGCCCACATCCGACTCCCATACAACACCATTCTTGGGTATCCAGCCCTGCCAAGTTCATGGTAGTGACTCACCATGGCTACAATGTCCTCAAGATGCCAGGAAGCCGCGACATCACCACCATCACGTGCGAGGAAAAGGACGTTGTGTGCTCCCTTGAGCGCGCTACCAGGCTAGGATAGTCGAGGACCCAGACAACGAAGGCATCATCTACCCCCCTGAAGCCACCCCGAAGAAGAAGAAGCACCTGCTCGCCCTTGAGCCTCACGAGGAAGTAGCACCAGGCGGTCGCGCCTCAGGATCCGCGCCCGCAGATGGGGCGTCTCCCTCCCTTGCATAGGGAGGCGCACCCGGTGCCCCTCTTAGGTTGGGCTCGGGGGCTCTCCTCTAGAGGGCCTCCGACCTAGCCAATGTCACGAGGGAGGCGCTCGGGCACCATGTGGAGGCATACTTCACCGCACGTTTCCCTCACGAGAGCACAAGACGTGAAGCGCCAAGTGCTCAGGAGTTCATCAACCAGACCATCGAAGACTTGCGGGTACCAAGGGCAATGCGAGGCGAGCGCCGCCCCACACCACCAAGTGCAGCTGTCGTCCCAGGCTCGGGCGACGGGCTGCGCGTCTGCGTCAACGTCCCGTGACTCAACAGAGTCGCGTCTCAGGAGCTCTACTGGCCGTCTCAGTTGGTCCGGTGCGACGACCCTTCTCACAGCTACATTCGCATGCCCTTCGGCTTGCCGAACCAGGCGGCCATGTACTAGCGCCACATGCGGGCTGTCCTGGCGGCTCGCGAGGCCAGGCATCAGGAGATCCTGGTGGAGGTGGCGTCGGTTCTTCACGAGCTCTCGGAACCTCAGGAGCCTCGTGAGGTCCCGGAATCAAGTGGCTCAGGAGGAGCAACATCTGCGGTGAGCGTCTTCATCTACATCAACATCTCTCCAGCATCGGTGCCAGGTGACTCTGTTTTAGTTTGTTCAGTTGCGGGCGCCCCTCGGGCTGCATCATCCCCAAGTCGCACGGGCTTGTCCCTGCGACGTGTATCCTTTTTGCATCTTTAGCTTACTCTGTTGGGGGCGCCCCTTGGGCTGCATCATCCCCAAGCCTCATGGGTCCGTCCCGGTGGCATGTATCGATTTCGCATTACCTGAGCTAGTTTTCCTCCTTCAGTGAGTTGCTTCATGCTTATTATATGCCTGCCCGGTACTTCGATACCACGAATGTCATGCACTCCGGCAAGACCACCCACGACCGCCTCATGATTAAGGACTGGCACGACGTTTGTGCTCGGGTCCGTCCCTGCAACGTCTCTAAACCCAAGAGGTTGAGCTCTGGCTTGCGGGGCAGCTCCTGTGTACGTCACCTCCCATGGCCCTTGGTGCCTCATTCTCGCATGAGCTAATCGCGGACGGACGAGCCAGGGCGTGCGTTCCGGTGCCCCTCCACCACGGGATCCATGCGCCGGTTGTCTTTCTTCAGGATTTTTTGCATGAGAAGTGTGGACACGACGTCTATGCTCAGGTCCGTCCCTGCAGCGTCGATAAACCCAATGACTGAGCTCTGTTTAGCGGCCCGACCCCGTTCACGTCACCTCCTGGGGTCGTTGGTTTCTGGCCTTCTCATGTAATCGCCTCAGGAAATTCATTCGGTGCAGGTTGCCTAAGCATCTCACAGGACCACCACAGCTATCAAGGATCAGATTCAGGCGCAACCCGCCTTGAGGTAGGGCCTCGTGAGTCCCGCGCTGGCTCACGGGTGCCCAGACACACCTCGTCTGGCCCTGCCATTCAAGACACATGTCAGGGCGGGGCTGTACAAGCCCTGGGGGCTCCACTCAGAGGGATCCCTCACCCACGCACCAGTGGAAGCACCATGCTCTGCGCTGGCAGTCGACACGGTCGAGGATCGGCTATGCCCGTGCAAGTGCTGAAGCGCTATGCTCCGCGCTGGTGATAAACAACTGAGGGCAGCCCCTTGGCCGTATCAACCTCAGGGAGCCAACAGGCTCGGTGCCTAGCCTCGTGTCAACGCTTTCCCCTCGGGAGAGTCGTGCGAGGAGGTTGGGCACGGGGGCTACGCTCAGGTCACGCCTGGCGTACGCCCTCGCCAGGACATGTATGGAGGTCTGTTCATACATCAAGGAGGACTCCCGAGCATCGTGTCTCAGGAGCCTAACTGGTCACGTAGCCCCTCACCCCTGGTCTCATCCTGGCTATCTGGATGAGCCAGCGGCGGCTGAGGTATCTGTGGGGCCGGGCTCTCCCGACGCAGAACGTTAAGGCCTAGTTTCACGTTCCCTTCCCGAGATTTGTTTGTACGTCAAGGAGGAATCCTGAGCATCGCATCTTAGGAGCCTAACTGGTCACGTAGCCCCTCACCCCCTGGTCTTGTCCTGGCAATCCGGACGAGCGAACGGCGGCTGAGGTATGCGCGGGGCCGGGCTCTGCCGATACAGAAAGGCCTACTTTCGCGTTCCCTTCCCGAGGTATGTTTGTACGTCAAGGAGGACTCCTGAGCATCGCATCTCAGGAGCCTAACTGGTCACGTAGCCCCTCACCCCCTGGCCTCGTCCTGGCGATCCGGATGAGCCAGCGGCGACTGAGGTATGCGCGGGGTCGGGCTCTGCCGAGGCAAAATACTAGAGGAAGCGGGAAGGGAATTGTGGAATCCTAGTAATTATTACAAAAACGTATTGTTCTTCAAATACCAAAGCATAAGTTTTAACGCCTCCACGAGGCACGGTGCATGTTGCAGGAGATAAAAGCAAAGGAAAGCACTATCGGCGAGTCTCCTCTTCAGCCTTGGGCGTTGTCGTTGCCCACAAGGAGCGCCCCCTCGATGTCGGCATCACAGTCGGCCGCTATTGCAGGGTCGGCAGCATCACCAGCAGGAGGCGCAGGATCGTTGGCGAGGAACTTCTCTAGCAGGGCATCCACCCGGTCCTTCACGGCTTCGGCAACAGCCACACAACGCTCTTCGTCCACAGGTTCAAGGCAGGCTCAAACCAGGTGGGCGAGCGAGCGGCCTTCGCCTTGTCGGACGCCATCGGCTACGATCCAGGGGAGAGATCAGGCATATCTGGAGACTCTTGGGGCAGGAAGGAGAAGGGGATCTGGAACCAGATGAAGGAAGGCAATGAAAGGCCAGCAGCGAGCGCCAGCCTTTTGGTAGATGAGGGCAGTTGCCGAGGCAGCGTGGGGAAACGGAGGCACCCAGGTCCAATTAGTCTCCATGCTTCGACCAAGGCTGCAGGAAATTGGGGCCCGCGACGCTTCACACTTGCCCCTTGGCTTCGCCCGAAGCCAAGCGCGAGCGTGCCTTGGGCCTGGGGGCTTGTCGTCCTGGGAACGGGGGTACCCAGACTTGCCTGCCTACGGCCCGTGACGTGGCTCCATTGACGGCCTGGTACGTCCCAGCTTCAACGATGACATCTCAAGACCCTTGCGAGGGGACAAGCCTCACGAGGCGGACGACGACAAGACCTCCCCGGGGGCAGCCTCTCTGGGCTGGCTCCCGAGGAGCGGAGATATATATGCAAGGCGCACCTCGCGAGGTTCACGTGACGTGAGCCATGACGACCAAGGCCAGGCGGGCGCCAGTAGGCACAGTGTACTAGTTTCCCCTTTGGTGCTAAGGGGGCAAGCGCAGGCGTGGAGTCCCGAGGAATGAAGCAAAGGTTTCCATATCGGTGCAACAAGACTATGGACCGTTAGGACGGCGGAATGGAGGTCATCGTGGAGCCCGGCAAAGCGTCACCACCAGAGCCTTTGCAGGCGAAGACCGCTTTTGTCAGGATAGCTTGTACTAGTTGTTCCCCTTCAAATTTGGCCATTGTGGGATCCCTTCGCACCAATATTTGGGAAGAGGACCAAGGCCGCTATAAGTAGGACCTAGCGACTGCTACTTCTCGAGCTTGCGTTGTATTCCCTCGAAGAGGAAAGGGTGATGCAGCACAGTAGCATAAGTATTTCCCTCAATTTTTGGGAACCAAGGTATCAATCCAGTAGGAGACCACACGCGAGTCCCTCATACATGCACAAACAAATAAGAACCTTGCAACCAACGCGATAAAAGAGGTTGTCAATCCCTTCTTGGTCACTTACAAAAGTGAGATCTGATAGATATGATAAGATAATAATTTTGGTATTGTTTGGTATAGAGATCACTGTTCAAGAAATCTTCCGATTCAACGATTTATCATTCGATTTATCACTACTCTTGGGGCGACCGATAAGATTATGCCTTATCTTCACCACTTATATTTTGGGCCAATTTATCGCTATGATAAGCGATTTATCGGAAATGAACCGATAAACCGGGCCTATTCATAGCAGTATGTTTGCAAAAACTATTTTTATTTGCGTTTTGTGGACCTTGTTATGCAATATGTACTGTTGTCTTATATTTTTCGTCATTATACAAGGATTCAAAGTCTAGGAATCAAGGTAACACTTCTGTCCAATATTTTTTGGGTGTTGAATATAGCATATTATAGTGCCGAGAACCTGGGATTTGCAAAAAATGGCCGATTAATAGTCAACCGATAAAATCGATTAATCGGACGATTCCCGATTAATCTCTAATCCACAGCTGACCGATACAATAACGATAAGCGATATCCTCAACATTGATAGAGATTGAAAGTAAATAATGCAAAATAAAGTAAATAGTTGATGGAAGATTAATATGATGAGAATAGACCCGGGGGCCATAGGTTTCACTAGTGGCTTACCTCATGATAGCAGAATTCTACGGTGGGTGAACAAATTACTGTCAAGCAATTGATAGAAAAGCGTATAGTTATGACAATATCTAGGCATGATCATTGTATATAGGCATCACGTCCGTGACATGTAGACCAAAACGATTCTACATCTACTACTATTACTCCACACATTGATCGCTATCTAGCATGCATCTAGAGTATTAAGTTCACAAGAACAGAGTAATGCCTTAAGCAAGATGACATGATGTAGAGGGATAAACTCAAGCAATATGATATAAACCCCATCTTTTTATCCTCGATGGCAACAATACAATACGTGCCTTGCTGCCCCTGCTGTTACTAGGAAAGGACACCGCAAGATTGAACCCAAAGCCTAGCACTTCTCCGATTGCAAGAACTATAGATCTAGTAGGCCAAACCAAACCGATAATTCGAAGAGAATTGCAAGGATATTTAAATCATGCATAAAAGATTTCAGAAAAGAATCCAATATTGTTCATAGATAATCTTGATCATAAACCCACAATTCATCGGATCTCGACAAAAACACCGCAAGAAGATTACATCGAATAGATATCCTCGAAGATCGAGGAGAACTTTGTATTGAGATCCAAAGAGAGAGAAGAAGCCATCTAGCCAATAACTATGGACCCGAAGGTCTATGGTAAACTACTCACAACTCATCGGAGAGGCTATGGTGTTGATGTAGAATCCCTCTGTGATCGATGCCCCCTCCGGCGAAGCTCCGGAACAGGCCCGAAGATGGGATCTCACGGGTACATAAGGTTACGGCGGTGGAATTAGGGTTTTGTGGATGTCCTCGATGTTTTTAGGGTGTGGGAGTATATATAGGCTGAAGAGGCACGTCGAGGGAGCAACAGGTGGCCCATGAGGGTGGGGCGCGCCCCCTGCCGTCGTGGCCACCTCCTTCACTTCCTGGCGTGTACTCCAAGTCTTCCATGTTGATATTGTTCCAAAAATAACTCTCCCGAAGGTTTCATTCCCTTTGGACACCGTTTGATATTCCTTTTCCGCGAAACACTGAAATAGGAAAAAAAATTGCACTGGGCCTTGGGTTAGTAGGTTAGTCCCAAAAATAATATAAAAGTGTATAATAAATCCCATTAAACATCCAAAACAGAATATATAATAGCATGGAACAATAAAAAATTATAGATACGTTGGAGACGTATCAAGCATCCCCAAGCTTAATTCCTGCTCGTCCTCGAGTAGGTAAATGATAAAAACAGAATTTTTGATATGGAATGCTAACCAACATAATTCTCAATGTAATTTTCCTTATTCTGGCATGAATGTTCAGATCCGAAAGATTCAAGACAAAAGTTTAAATTGACATAAGAATAGTAATACTTCAAGCATACTAACAAAGCAATCATGTATTCTCAAAATAACATGGCCAAAGAAAGTTATCCCTACAAAGTCATATAGTCTGGCTATGCTCTATCTTCATCACTCAAAATATTTAAATCATGCACAACCCCAGTTTCAGCCAACCAATTGTTTCATACTTCAATTTTTTCAAACCTTTCAACTTTCACGCAATACATGAGCGTGAGCCATGGATATAGCACTATGTGGAATAGAGTGGTGGTTGTGGAGAAGACAAAAAAAGGAAGACAGTCTCACATTAACTAGGCATATCGATGGGCTATGGAGATGCCCATCAATAGATATCAATGTGAGTGAGTAGGGATTTCCATGCAACGGATGCACTAGAGCTATAAGTGTATGAAAGCTCAACAAAAGAAACTAAGTGGGTGTGCATCCAACTTGCTTGCTCACAAAGACCTAGGGCATTTGAGGAAGCCCATCATTGGAATATACAAGCCAAGTTCTATAATGAAAATTCCCATTAGTATATGAAAGTGACAAAACAAGAGACTCTCTATCATGAAGATCATGGTGCTATTTTGAAGCACACGTGTGGAAAAAGGATAGTAGCGTTGCCTTTTCTCTATTTTCTCTCATTTTTTCCTTCCTTTTTATTCTTTCTCCCCCCTTTTTTTCTTTGGGCCTTTTCTCTTTTTTTCCCTTTTTTTCTTTTTACGTCCGGAGTCTCATCCCGACTTGTGGGGGAATCATAGTCTCCATCAACCTTTCCTCACTGGGACAATGCTCTAGTAATGAAGATCATCACACTTTTATTTACTTACAACTCGAAGCTAGAACAAAATATGACTCTATGTGAATGACAATGATGAAGCGTGTCATATGAACAGAACAGTGGCAAGTTGCATGTCAATATATCTCAGAATGGCTATGGAAATGCCATGATAGGTAGGTACGGCGGTTTTGAGGAAGGTATATGGTGGGTGTATGGTACTGACAAAAGTTGCGCGATACAAGAGAGGCTAGCAATGGTGGAAGGGTGAGAGTGCGTATAATCCATGGACTCAACATTAGTCATAAAGAACTCATATACTTATTGCAAAAATCTACAAGTTATCAAAACAAAGTATTCAACGCATGCTCCTAGGGGAAGGGTTGGTAGGAGTTAACCATCGCACGATCCCGACCTCCACACAAAGGATGACACTCAGTAAATAAATCATGCTCCAACTTCATCAAATAACGGCTGACCATACGTGCATGTTACGGGAATCACAAACTTTAACACAAGTGTTTCTCAAGTTCACAATTACTCCACTAGCATGACTCTAATATCACCATCCTCATATCTCAATACAATCATCAAGTATCAAACTTTTCATAATATTCAATGCACTTTTATATGATTGTTTTTACTATACCCATCTTGGATGATATCATATTAGGACTTGTCGGGGATATACCCCGCGGTATGACCCAGCCGGAGTTATAACCGACTGGGACTTGGTAAACCGACAAGTGTTAAGTCATAACCCGGCAGACAATCATAACCCGATAGACAATCATAACCCGGCAGACAATCATAAACAAGCAGGAAGACCATCATAAACCGACAGACCATCATAAACCGGCAGACACTGATAACCCGACAGACAATGATAACTCGGTTGACAGTCATAACCCGACAGACAGAGTCGCCTGGGGTTATGAAGCCCGAGACATTATGAAGCCCAATACGTTAAGAAGCCTATGCACATGAGTCAGAATAGTTTAAGTCTTAATCCAAGTTGGACTCTACATGTAACCCGCCCCTTCAACTTATATAAGGACGATCAGGGCACCCGAAGAGGGGGGGGGATAATCTTAGGGCTAGACATAACTAGGAGAGACGGTTTACGGTGACTCCCTCGTGATGATAATGAGACCTAGCCACAAACAACATGTAGGGTTGTTACCGGATGATGTTTCCCGGGGCCCGAAGCTGTGTAAACCCTTGTCTTGTGTTGCGTTTCTTGATTCCTCAACCCCTTTCAAGCTACCACATAGATGCGTTGGCCTCACGACTAAGTCCTCACACTAGGTCATCTGCCGTGACAATTCCACGACAGTTGGCGCCCACCGTGGGGCTCGTGCACGGTGGTGTTGAGTTCTTGAAGGGATCTCTCCTAGGGATCGAGGAGCTCGCAAATTTTTGAATGAAGAAGAGACAATTTGAAAAGGATCTGCGTTAGTTCCAGGTTCATCGGACCAGATTGATGGTTTGTGGGGTTTAATGGTTAGAGAAAATTTAGGGTTGCGCCATGAGCCGCCGCCTTTATAAGTCAAATCCAAGAGGAGATGAGCTGGCGAAAATCACCGAGGCTGTGTACTGGGATCGGACAAGTCAATGCCATGGAATAGTACTTCAAACATACGAGGTTATGCTAATTACGGCCCGGATTCACCGTCGCTGAACTGCAACAGGTTTGACCGCGAGTCATTGTCATGGTCTACTCGGCCACGTGCCTCTTGACCGACCGCGGCGTCAAGTCACCACTTAAATCTAGCGACCTCACCTCTGCCGCACTAAACCGGACTGGGCTCCACCCGTGTCTCCTCTCGCCCCCCCGCAGAGAGCCGCCATATGACTCTGGCCTGCAACCATTGAGCCGCCACCAGAGATGTCGCGCCTCGCCTTCCTCGGCTGTGGATTCGCCTCCATCTCTGAGTTGACCCGCCCGCCGGGCTGCCGCCCAGAGTCGGCCCTTCAACACGACCAATAAGCCGTTGCTTCTGCCATTAAGCCGACTACTGCTCTGAGTTAACCCGGCCAAACGCCTCCAGAGCTACTACAACTTGAGTCGCCCGGGGTCTCTTCACCTGCAGCCGCATTGAGCCGGCCCGGCTGAACGACTCGCCTCCATCTTCACTTCCGCTGCTGTGGCCTCTCATGGCTGGTACAGCTCTGCCGCCGCCGCGTTGAGCCGCCCCGGTGGTCCGGCCCTGAGCCACCTCGAGCCACCCCTGCCGACGCGGTCTCTCCGACAAGTCACCGAGCCCCTCCATCTGGTCTTCACATCGCCGGCTCACCGCATCACTTCTAAGTTGCCTTGCGTTTTACCTAAACCGCCGCCGTGCGTGGCCGCGGTCGCAAGACGAACCTCCATGGCCGGCCCTACCCTCCGCAACTCGCCACTGCCACTCCGCGAGTCGCCGTCTCCCCTGCACCGCGTGCCTACTACGCATCAGACCACAGTCGCCGCGAGCCGCCTGTGGCCTCCACTGCCTCCTCAGCTGTAGTCCATTACCAAGCCGCCTCTGCTCCAACTCACCGGTCTCCCTTGAGCTGGCCCCAAGCCACCTCTGCATCGAGTGGCCGTGCGCTCCAGGTCAGCATCCGAGCCGCCATAGCTACTTTTGCATCGCTACTGCTTCAAACGAGCCACCTCCGTCTGTCTCGGAGCCGCTGGCACGCCTTGGTTCCGCGGTCGCCGATCCACTTCACCGGCCTCGCCCATCGAGCCGTCAGCCTCGGGCTGCCTGGGTCACCTCTGCCGCTGTGGCCTCGCGTCTGCCGTTTTAATCCGCCGCTTCACCTTTCGCTCCTGCGACCTGCTCCACAGCCAAGCCGCGACGCTGGCTCTCTTCTGCGCGGCTTCGCTCCCCCTCCCGAGCTAATTCGTCGGCGCCCCTCTGCTGAGCCGCCACCGTTCTATGCCTCTGTCATGGTCCGAAGCCTCCGAGCCGGCGCTGAGTCATCGCTCTGGGTTATCTTCGTTATCGTGCCCCCATGGAGTCGCTTGGGGAGGCCACCTCCAATGTGGTCGGCCATGTTTCCTCCTCAGCCTCGCCGGGGGTTTTCCTCGATTTTTTCTCTTCTGCGGATGAGCCGCTAGTCTTCGATGATTTGAGCCGCCCACGCGCCCGGGCAATTCGTCGCTGCTGGCTGCATCCACGCGACCCGACCGTAGCCACTGCCAGCAAGTCACCGCCGTGGTCTCCAGCGAGACGCCGCTCTGCCACCGAGTCGCCGCTGCCGTGGTCTCCACCGTGATCCCCATTCAAGCCGGCTTGCCACCTCTGCTACAGCCACCTATGAGTCGCCGAGCGGCCCTACTGTTGTCGTTGCCGAGCATCACTTTGTTTCAACCTGTTCTGCCTCTCCGTGGATGACCCGCCCCTGTTTGAGCCCCGCTACACCTTGTCGGTTGATCATGTTCAAGCTGCGGTGGTTGTTTGCCCATTTGGATAAGGAAAAAGAACAAGAAGGGCCTGGATGGACGAAAAGTTAAAGTAGTCAAGTGTTAGGAGAAGAAGGAGAAAACCTGCTATGTGCACGAATTATTCGGCACTGCCGTCTCCACTTTCTCACAAGAAGACGGAGGCAAAAGGAACCAGTACTTATAGTACATCCCGCGATCATACGGGACCATGCACAGTGTTGTTGGGCCAAATTAAATTCTGGCATGTGCACATAATCGTTTGTCATCCGGACAAATCAGGTGATATCCATCTAAAGTCTATTTTAACACATATTGTTTTTGTCAAAGAACAAATTATCTTGGCCTTGGTCTGCAATATTGTTTATGCAGGACAATTGTTCATTGCAAGAGCGATGGTCGTGCCAGGATGCTCGACGAATATATGTGGAAACCGCCGCTTTATGGACCAATTTACATAAACATGACTTGGTTGACTCGCCCGTCCGTGCTGTCTTACAATGCCGCGGCCGGTTCATCTGTCTGCTCCCGCGGCCGACTCGGTCGTGACTGATTTCAGCTTCGCCGTGGTGATCATCAACTCCGCGGTGGATAATTTCTGGCCTAACGTATCAGGTGAAATCCATCCATTATATTTTTATATTACATATTGCTTTGTTTAAAAAAATAGCAATTTCTCTGGCTTGCAAGTTTTCCAATGCAGGACAAATTGTCTACTGCAAAAGGGACTATTATACCACTGTGTTGTTGAATGACTCATACTGGTTTATATCACCGTCAAATATGGAGAATCTCAAGACAACTCCTCGAGTCATCTTAAGACTCAGGGGCTACAATGATATGACTCAGCAAATATTGCCAGTTCCAGCACATTCATGAACTCCGGGTCATTGGAGGGAGAAATAACCCGGCCCTAGAGGCTACCGCCCTATTGGTGAAAATTTAAAGGCCGTCAGACAATTTTCGACTTAAAATGAAGGATTTTAGTTTAAAATCTGGTTCAAGGGAAATCTATATCTCACAAAGCTTTGAAGCTCTCAATATCTGGTTTAAGAATTTCCGGTTCAAAAGAATAATCTCGTGCAAGTTTGAATTCTCAGGAAAAATTAAAGGGACCCAAGAGAGTTTGTTGCACAACACAACTCAAACATAGGCACCCGGCGAGCACAGCTCAGAAATATATCACTTGGGGGCTTCTGTTTATAAAACAGAGTTCTGATTACCCATTAATCCGGTTTATAGGCCACATAAAAAAACTTGGGGGCTTGCTACCCAAAGTCAACAGGGGCCAAAGAGAGTCTGTTGCAAAGCACATCTCAAACATAGGCACCCACTGAGCACAGCTCAAAATATTACCTGGGGGCTCTTTTGTTGCACAACAATAAAGAGTTTTAACCCTTGTAATAGGCTATCAAGCTAGGCTTGGAAGACATGTGTATTCACCTAAAACCCCGGGTTATCCTGCCTTCTTTAAGTAAGTCACTCCGCCCAGGTAATCCTGGTATGACCCGCCGAACGTTTGGCAAGTCAATCTTATGCAGACCCTGAACTTGTCAAAGTTAAAATGACGATTGGTTAATGTGAGGTCCATCTTAAAATGCTTTGTAAAATGGTTTAACTCAGTGGCCTGGCAGCCCATGAAAAGCCTTGATTTTGGGCCTGGCAGCCCATGAAAAGACTCGCGTCTTGTCATGATTTTATTCGACAAATTTTCTCTTTCGTTGAGGTTTACAACATTTTATGATAAACATGTGTTTATTAACCCAGCCTGGCATTGGACTATAAGTCGCCAGTATATGATGTAAATAAAATCCGGTGTTTATTAACCCGGCCTAGCATTGGACTATAAGTTGCCAGTATGAGATAAGATAATGACCGGTGTTTATTAACCCGGCCTAGCTTGGGACTATAAGTCGCCATCATATATTTGGATTGCGCCATTGGAATCATGCGCTCATAAATCATTGGATTATATTATTCAAATCTTCAAATAGCCAACATGGCTGGATTTTATTATGGTTATCATTAAACAGTATTATGATTAAGGTTTCCAAAGTCGCTTTAGCGCAATGGCTAGTATATTATCAATGGATATGATTTATTCTACAATTGAAGGAATAGTACCGTGTCGCTGCAGGCTTACGACCCAACACTTGGGGGCTACATTATTCAAATTGAGATTACATTAAATGTGCAAGTCCCATGTCACTGCCAGCATGCACCATGGTACTTGGGGGCTAATGCAAAGTCATTTTTACTGGCCTTATTGAAGACCCGACTCATCACATCATAATGAGCCGGCCCTTGGGGGCTACAAATTGCTCCTCTAAAAAATTCAAGGTACACAAGCCTTAATCCATTATATTAAAGGGTTCATTGCTCAGTTGGTCAAGCACAAAGCTCTTAACCTTGTGGAGGTGGGTTCAAGCCCTACGATGGAGGCTACATTATAAGATGTTATTTTCATTGAAGTATATATCAAGTCCCAACTCAGTATTACCTTAATGAGCCGGCTCTTGGGGGCTACACATCACTGCTCAAATCTACATGATTATATTTATAAAGTCCCTTCTCATTATTGCATAATGACCCGGCCCTTGGGGGCTACACTGGTTGAAGTTTTTATGAGCATCAGGCAACTACAAGTCCCAGGTTGCTGCAAGCATGACAACCTGACACTTGGGGGCTACATATGTTAAATACTCAGTTCTGACTAATGATTGAGATGAACAACCTAGATTTCTTTTATCTAATGACATTCATATTGAAGCAAATCTTAAGCTGTTACTACGTTACCTTCTTAAGACTTGGGGGCTACAAGTGATAGGCATATAAGAGGTATATTTTCAAAGCTGATGTTAACAAACAGTTATGACCCGGTGCCATCAATATTTATAAACCGGCAATTTTGGCAATGATAAACCGACAAGTTCTACATCCTCAAGCCGGCTGAATATTAGATAAGTATTTCAAGGACCAATATTTTTGTTAAGCATTGGGAGCTGAGTCAAATGAATTATTCTTCATAATATTTTTCTGTGACAAACCAATGTCAACAAATTGATTATGAAGCTGGCCTATTGACCCGGATTTTCTAGAAGGAAATGACAAGGATTTAAGTATGCCCGGGATCAGTTTAACATGGATATATCCAAATTATACTTGGGGCTAATGTCGGGGATATACCCCGCGGTATGACCCGGCCGGAGTTATAACCCGACTAGGACTTGGTAAACCGGCATGTGTTAAGTCATAAACCGGCAGATAATCATAACCCGGCAGACAATCATAAACCGACAGGAAGACCATCGTAAACTGGTAGACCATCATAACCCGGCAGACAGTCATAACCCGGCAGATAGTGATAACTCGGTTGACAGTCATAACCCGGCAGACAGAGTCACCTGAGGTTATGAAGCCCGAGACATTATGAAGCCCAAGATTTTAAGTAGCCCATGAAGAGGAGTCAGAATAGTTTAAGTCTTAATCTGAGTTGGACTCTACATGTAACCCAACCCTTCAACTTATATAAGGAGGGGCAGGGCACCCGAAGAGGGGGGGGGAAGTAATCTTAGGGCTAGACATAACTGGGAGAACAGGTTTACGACGACTCCCTCGTGATGATAATGAGACCTAGCCACAAACAACATGTAGGGTTGTTACCGGATGATGTTTCCCGGGGCCCGAAGCTGTCTAAACCCTTGTCTTGTGTTGTATTTCTTGATTCCGCTCAACCCCTCTCAAGCTACCACATAGATGCGTTGGCCTCACGACTAAGTCCTCACACTAGGACATCTGCCATGACAATTCCATGGCAGGACTAGTTTTATAACCAAAGAACATTACCATGATGTTCTAAGAAACTCTCAAAAATATATAAGTGAAGCATGAGAAATCATAATTTCTAAAAAATAAAACCACCACCGTGCTCTAAAAGATATAAGTGAAGCACTAGAGCAAAACTATCTAGCTCAAAAGATATAAGTGAAGCACATAGAGTATTCTAATAAATTCCAAATCATGTGTATCTCTCTCAAAAAGTGTGTCCAACAAGGATGATTGTGGTAAACTAAAAAGCAATGAATCAAATCATACATGACGCTCCAAGCAAAACACATATCATGTTGTGAATACAAATATAGTCTCAAGTAAAGTTACCGATAGATGAAGATGAAAGAGGGGATGCCTTCCCAAGGCATCCCCAAGCTTAAGATTTTGGTTGTCCTTGAATTTTACCTTGGGGTTCCTTGGGCATATCCAAGCTTCAGATCTTGCCACTCTTTGTTCCATAGTCCATCAAATCCTTACCCAAAACTTGAAAACTTCACAAGACAAAACTTAGCCAAAAATCTCGTGAGCTCCGTTAGTATAAGAAAACAAACCACTACTCAAAGGTACTATAATGAACTCATTCTTTGTTTATATTGGTGTTAAACCTACTGCATTCCAACTTCTCTATGATTCATACCCCCCGATACTACTCATAGATTCATCAAAATAAGCAAACAGCACACGAAAAACAGAATCTGTCAAAACAGAACAGTCTGTAGCAATCTGTAACTTTTGAATACTTCTGTAACTCTAAAAAATTGAAATAAATTGCTGGACATGAGGAATTTGTCTATTAATCATCTGCAAAAAGAATCAACTAAAAGTCACTCTTCGGTAAAAAATGGTAGCTAATCTCGTGAGCGCTACAATTTGTATTTTTTACAACATGATCGCATAAACTTCACACAAGTCTTCCCAAAGGTTCTACTTGGTACAAACACTAATTAAAACACAAAACCACATCTAAAAATAAGCTAGATGCAATATTTATTTCTAAACAGAAGCAAAAGCAAAGAAAATAAAATTGGGTTGCCCCCCAACAAGCGCTATTGTTTAACGCTCCTAGCTAGGCATGATACAAGAATAGATCTACGTATTGCCATATTTGGTAGGTAATCCATAAGTGGCTCTCATAATAGATTCATAAGGTAACTTGATTTTCTTTCTAGTAAAGTGTTTCATGCCTTTCCTTAACGGAAATTGGAATCTAATATTTCCTTCCTTCATATCAATAATTGCACCAACCGTTCTAAGGAAAGGTCTACCAAGAATAATAGGACATGTAGGATTGCAATCTATATCAAGAACGATGAAATCTACGGGCACATAATTCCTATTTGCAATAATAAGAACATCATTAATCCTTACCATAGTTTTCTTAATGGTAGAATCCGCAGATGCAAATTTAAAGAACAATCATCAAGTTCATGGAAACCTAACATATCACACAAAGTTTTTGGAATTGTGGAAACACTTGCACCCAAATCACACAAAGCAAAGCATTCATGATCTTTAATCTTAATTTTAATAGTAGGCTCCCACTCATGATAAATATTTCTATGGATAGAAACTTCTAATTCAAGTTATTTTTCATAAGATTGCATTAAAGCATCAACTATGTGTTTGGTAAAAAGCTTTATTTTGACTATAAGCATGCGGAGAATTTAGCATGGATTGCAACAAGGAAATACAATCTATTAAAGAGCAATTATCATAATTAAATCCCTTGATATCCAATATAGTGGGTTCATTGCTATGTAAAGTTTTGACCTCTTCAATCCCGCTTTTAACACTTTTAGAATCAAGATCTAAAAACTCTGAATCATTGGGACTCCTTTTAACTAAAGTAGACTCATCTCCAATCCCATCTTTATCAAGATTCATACTAGAAAACAAGGATTTAATAGGAGACACATAAATTACTTTTAGATCTCCATCTTTATTATCATGAAAACTAGAATAACACACTTTCATAAAGCAATCTCTTTTAGCACGCATCCTAGCAGTTCTTTCTTTGCATTCATCAATGAAAATTCTCATGGCTTTGAGAGACTCATTGATATCATGCTTAGGTGGAATAGATCTAAGTTTCAAAGAATCAACATCAAGAGAAATTATATCAACGTTTTCATAAATTGAATCTAGTAAGATGCCCAAGGGGGCAATTTTTCTTCAAGCAAAGCATTGATTTCTTTTTTGCGAATTCATAAATTCTTTAACACTAGATTCAAAATTAGAGGGCATCATACTAAAATTTCCATAAGAGTTATTGTAGGAATTACCATAACTATTAGAGGAATTACTAGGAAAAGGCCTAGAATTAAAGTTTCCTCTATAAGCATTGTTACCAAAATTATTCCTACCAACAAAATTCACATCCAAAGATTCATTATTATTCTCAATCAACGTGGACAAAGGCATATCATTAGGATCAGAAGAAGCACTCTTAGTAGAAAATATTTTCATAAGTTCATCCATCTTTCCACTCAAAACACTAATCTCTTCAATAGCATGTACTTTCTTACTAGTAGATTTTCTGGTGTGCCATTGAGAGTAGTTAACCATAATATTATCTAGGAGTTTGGTAGCTTCTCCTAAAGTGATTTCCATAAAAGTGCCCCCCCCCGCGGCCGAATCTAAAAGATTTCTAGAAGATAAATTCAAGCCGGTATATGTTTTTTTGTATAATCATCCATAAGTTCAAACCATGTGTAGGGAAATTACGTATCATTAATTTCATTCTCTCCCAAGCTTGTGCAACATGCTCATGATCTAGTTGCTTAAAATTCATGATATCGTTTCTAAGAGAGATAATCTTAGCGGGAGGAAAATACTTAGAGATAAAGGCATCTTTGCACTTATTCCATGAATCAATACTATTTCTAGGCAAAGAGGAGAACCAAGTTTTAGCACGATCTCTAAGCGAAAACGGAAATTGCTTCAATTTAACAATATCATTATCCGTATCCCTCTTCTTTTGCATATCGCACAAATCAACAAAGTTGTTTAGATGGGTAGTGGCATGTTCACTAGGAAGGCAAGAAAATTGATCTTTCATGACAAGATTCAACAGAGCAACATTGATTTCACAAGATTCCGCATCGATAATAGGAGCAACCGCAGTGCTAATAAAATTATTATTGTTGGTATTGGAAAAGTCACACAATTTGGTATTGTCTTGAGCCATAGTGACAAGAAAGCAATCCAACACAAAGCAAACAAGAGGCAAGTGAACGGTAAAACACACGGAAAAAAGGGCGAATAAAACGATAATGGTGAACTGGGGGAGAGGAAAACGAGAGGCAAATAATGTAATGTGAGGGCTAAGGGTTTGTGATAGGTACTTGGTATATGAATTTTGTGTAGATCTCCCCGGCAATGGCGCTAGAAATTCTTCTTGCTACTTCTCGAGCTTGCGTTATATTCCCTCGAAGAGGAAAGGGTTCTGCAGCACAGTAGCGTAAGTATTTCCCTCAGTTTTTGAGAACCAAGGTATCAATCCAGTAGGAGACCACACGCGAGTCCCTCGTACCTGCACAAACAAATAAGAACCTTGCAGCCAACGCGATAAAAGGGGTTGTCAATCCCTTCTCGGTCACTTACAAAAGTGAGATCTGATACATATGATAAGATAATATTTTTGGTATTTTTTGGTATAGATATTGAAAGTAAATAATGCAACAGTTGATGGAAGATTAATATGATGAGAATAGATCCGAACGCCATAGGTTTCACTAGTGGTTTCTCTCATGATAGCAGAATTCTACGGTGGGTGAACAAATTATTGTCGAGCATTTGATAGAAAAGCGCATAGTTATGAGAATATCTAGGCATGATCATTGTATATAAGCATCACGTTCGTGACAAGTAGACCAAAACAATTCTGCATCTACTACTATTAATCCACACATCAACCGCTATCCAGCATGCATCTAGAGTATTAAGTTCATAAGAATAGAGTAACGCCTTAAGCAATATGACATGATGTAGAGGGATAAACTCAAGCAATATGATATAAACCCCATCTTTTTATCCTCGATGGCAACAATACAATACGTGCCTTGCTGCCCCTGCTGTCACTAGGAAAGGACACCGCAAGATTGAACCCAAAGCCAAACACTTCTCCCGTTTCAAGAACTATATATCTAGTAGGCGAAACCAAAACGATAATTTGAAGAGACTTGCAAGTATATTTAAATCATGCATATAAGATTTAAGAAAAGAATCCAATATTGTTCATAGATAATCTTGATCATGAACCCACAATTCATCGGATCTCGACAAACACACCACAAAAAGATTACATCAAATAGATCTCCTCGAAGATCGAGGAGAACTTTGTATTGAGATCCAAAGAGAGAGAAGAAGCCATCTAGCTAATAACTATGGACCCAAAGGTCTGTGCTAAACAACTCACAACTCATTGGAGAGGCTATGGTGTTGATGTAGAAGCCCTCTGTGATCGATGCCCCCTCCGACGGAGCTCCGGAACAGGCCCCAAGATGGGATCTCACGGGTACAGAAGGTTACGGGGGTGGAATTAGGGTTTCGTGAATGTCCTCGATGTTTTCAGGGTATGGGAGTATATATAGGCCGAGGAGGCACGTCGGGGGAGCAACAGGTGGCCCATGAGGGTGGGGGGCGCGCCCCCTGCCCTGGTGGCCACCTCCTTTGCTTCCTAACGTGTACTCCAAGTCTTACGTGTTGATATTGTTCCAAAAATAACTCTCCCGAAGGTTTCATTCCGTTTGGACTCTGTTTGATATTCATTTTCTGCGAAACACTGAAATAGGCAAAAAACAGCAATTTGCACTAGGCCATGGGTTAGTAGTTTAGTCCCAAAAATAATATAAAAGTGTATAAAAAAGCCCATTAAACATCCAAAACAGAATATATAATAGCATGGAACAATAAAAAATTATAGATACATTGGAGACGTATCAGCCACCACCATAGGAGGGGGGCTCACCGGTACATCATCTCATCTCATCTTGAGCTGATCCAACCATAGAAGGGATCGGATCCATTCCACCCTGACCACACCACAAGCTCATCCGAGCCCAAGAACACCTCCCCTCCGGAGGCTGTTCATCCATTATACTAGTTCATCCTCAGCCCCACGAGGCAATCCACCACACACACTGGAGTAGGGTATTACACCGCAATGTGGCCCGAACTAGTATAATCCTCTGTGTCCCTTGTTCTTTGAGTTCTTTGAGCTTGGCCGTGGAATCATAGGGCGAGCGCACTGGGGAGCGAGTGTTCTTCGTGTGCACCCTAGAGTTCGAACCTTTTAAGGGTTTGTGGAACCCGAAATACGACAGTATCGTCCATTCCTCTTTGGGGAAATACCAACGTAGCTTGAAGCGACATTAAAAGGAATATCTGGCGCCGTTGTCGGGGAGACATCATCAACATCTATCAGGTTCCTAATCACAAATCCCATATCTTTGTAATTTTCATTATTTCCCATTTGCCTCTCATTTTCATCTCCCCCACTTCACAAAAAATTACCGTCATATTTGCCGTCTTTTTCATTTACCTTTTTCGTTTGCCCTTATGTCTTACTTGGTTGCTTTCTTGGTTGTTTGGTATAATTGTGTGTTTATTGGAAATCAGAAGGAAAACATTTATGGATCCTCATCCACTTGCCAATCTTTTTAAAAGATCCAATTATGTTGAACCAATTTCTAGTGAGTTGAGTGCACTAGATTATCTTTATGAAGTTTTGCTTGAGATTCGTGAATCTAAAAATTGTGATTAAGTGATAAAATAAGAAATTTATGAAGTGATTCATGATTGCCCCTTGAATGACAAGCATGATTACAATGTTGTTATAATAAATTCTATTAATGTCAATTATGCTAATGATATGAGAAACCCCAAGCTTGGGGATGCTAATTTTGATATGTCCTCTACTTATTGCAATGATCATGATTGGGATGATTCTTCTTATGATCTTGAAAATTTATTTAAGCCTCATGATGATTATGTTTGCGATAATATTGAAAGTGGGTTTGAAAAAGTGCCAACTTTAGGTAATAATGATCCCACTAATTTGGAGAATGATCATTCTTATGAAATTGTTGATGAAAGTGGGTTTGGATAGGTCATGACTTTATTTGATGATAATCCCACTATTTTAGAAGAGTGTCAACTTTGCATGCATGTGGATCATATAGAGAATATGTTACGTGATAGATATATTGTTGAATTTGAATATGATCCAAAATGCCATTATTATGAGAGAGGAAAGTATGGTTGTAGAAATTTTTATGTTACTAAATTACCTCTTGTCATGTTGAGATTCCTATTTTTCTTCCTTCTTCCTTGCATATGCTAGATGTTTCTTAGCTTGGTAATTTGGTTCCCTACAAAATGCCTATGCATAGGAAGTACGTGAGACCTAAATGTGTTTGTCACATGTTTTATGATGCTCTTTTTTTTGCTTCAATTCTTGTATTTCATGTGAGCATCATTGAAGTCCCAACCTATCTTAATGGCTATAAAGAAAGAGCTTGTTGGGAGGCAACCCAATGAATAAAATTTATTTTTGCCTTTTTATTTCGGTTCTTGTGAAATTACCCAATTATTCCTCTGGTTAGATGTGTTTTTGTGGGTCTAATTAGTGTTTATGCCAAGCAAAGCCTTTGGGATGATTTGGTTAATAGTTGATTTGATTGCGTTGAAATTCAAAAACTTTTGCGTCCAGAGTTAGAATTTCTGACGATGACTGGAGCGCGATAAATTCTTTAATTTTTACATGTTATTTTGATACAAATTTTCCACGTTATCCTACGTTTTCAGAATTTTTAGAGTTATAGAAGTATAATAAAAAATCATGTCTTTACAAACTGTTCTGTTTTTGACAGATTCTATTTTCGTTTTGTAATGTGCTTGTTTTGATTGATTTATGGTTTCTTTTAAAGAGTTTTTGCCATGGAAAAGTTAAAATATAATAGATATAATACAATTACAAAATAGAATTGGTTTGCTATAGTACTTAAAGTAAATAATGGTTTTGCTATACTAACAGATATGATGAGGTTTTGTTGAGTTTTGTGTGATTGAAGTTTTCTAGTTTTGGGTGAGACCACGATGGATGAAGGAATAAGGATTAGCAAAAGTCTAAGCTTGGGGATGCCGGAGGCACCCCAAGATAATGTTCTAGAAGTATCAATCAACTAAGCTTGGGGATGACTCCGAGTGGCATCCCATCTTTCTTCTAATGACCATCGGTATATCACTTGAGACTATATTTTTATTCGTCACATATTATGAGTTTTGCTTGGAGCGTCTTGTATGATATGAGTCTTTGCTTGTTTTTTGCTATTTTTTCACAATCATCCTTGCTGTAAACACCCATTTGAGAGAGACAAAATTATGATATGATTTGTTAGAATTGCTCTTTATGCTTCACTCAATTTTTTAGAGCTATGGAATTGCTCTAGTGCTTCACTTGTATCTTTTTTTAGCACGGTGTGCTTTGTTTATTTTGACGAAATGCTCTCATGCTTCACTTAGATTTATTTGAGAGTTAGTAAATTTTTGAAGAAATTCTCTCATGCTTCACTTAGATTAATTTGAGAGAAGAAAATTTTATGCTCATGTTCTTCAGTTATATTTGTTTGAGCTTATCAAAAGCAACACAAGAAACTAGTACCAATCTGATAGATATCCAAGGGGGATATAATAAAAACTTTCATGAAGATCATTGGACAAAATAAACTTGATTCTTTGTAATATTTTTGAGATGGTATTGTGGTGTCTGATCACTCTCAAATGGAAGGTGTTATTTGGAACTATTTAAAAAATAGAATGGGTACTTCCAGGGGTATCATAATGGGCTTTGATATGCAGTCTCTTATTACCCCAGTTGAGGGCTTGGATGTGCTCACAAAGCCCTTTGAAAAAAAGGAAATGGATAACATTGTTAAGTGTATGCCTGTGGATAAGGCTCCTGGCCCCGATGGATTTAATGGACTTTTCTTTAAAAAAATGTTGGCATATAATTTGTGATGATTTTTATGAGTTGGCACAGGAATTCCATGATGGAAATGCCATTTTGGACAACATTAATGATTCCTATATCACTTTAGTGCCAAAAAAACTCTCACCTGAAAGTGTGGGTGACTTTAGACCAATTTCTCTGACTGGAATGGGTCTGAAATTCTTGTCAAAAATGGCAGCAAACAGGCTTTAAGAAGTGATCCTCCACTGTGTTCACAAAAACCAATATGGCTTCATTAAAAGCAGAACAATTCAAGATTGTGTTGGCTGGACCTTTGAATATCTGCATCAATGTCACCAGTCAAAGAGGCCTATTGTTATACTTAAGCTTGATTTTGAAAAAGCTTTTGATTCCCTGGAACATGAAGCTATCATTCAAATTTTGAGATATAAGGTTTCAATGACAAATGGATCTCATGGATGAAGCAGTTGCTCTCCACTGGTACCTCATCAGTGCTATTGAATGGTGTCCCTGGAAGGAAGTTCATCTGCAAGAAATGTGTGAGGCAGGGGGATCCAGTTTCCCCTCTCCTGTTTGTTATTGCTGCTGATCTCTTACAAACAGTCATCAATGATATGTTCCAAAAAGGCACACTGCATCTGCCTATCCCATGTCATGATCAAGATTATCCAGTCATCCAGTATGCTGATGATACTTTGATTATCCTACCTGCTGATAAGGTTCCGCTTTTGGCACTTAAGGAGATGCTCAGGATTTTCTCTCAGTCAACAGGCTTGGAGGTTAATTACCACAAATCTTTCATCATTCCTATTAATGTTGATAGTGCTCATATGGAAGAATTAGCCACCTCTGTTGGTTGTTAGATTGGAAAGTTACCATTCACATACTTAGGCCTACCAGTGGGAACAACTAGACCTAAAATGGTGGACTTTATGCCATTGGTTGACTGCATGGAAAGAAGAATGACTGCTAGTTCATCCTTCCTAAATCAAGGAGAAAGGTTGCAGTTCCTAAATTCTGCCCTTTCATCAATGCCAATATTTTTTCTCTGCAGTCTTGCAGTACCTGCTGGTATCTTGAAACAACTGGAGAGGATCCAAAGGCAGTTCCTTTGGAGAAAGAATAGAGATGAGCCTGCTCCATCCCTGGCTGCTTGGGAGCTTATTTGCAGACCAAAGAATAAAGGGGGCCTGGGAATCCTTAACCTTGGTGTGCAGAATGTTGCTTTGCTCATGAGGCATGCTAGTAATTTTATTAACAGAAAAGATTTGCCTTGGGTATCCCTGATTTGGGACACATATTACCATGATAGAGTTCCTCAGGGCACCTCAAATTGTGGCTCTTTTTGGTGGAAGGATGTATGTAAGGTCATGAGCACTCTCAGGAAATGCTCTTATGTACAAGTGAATGCTGGGGACACTGCTCTGTTCTGGTCTGATACTTGGTGTCGGTGTACTAAAGTAGGGGTACCTTAGTATCCCGAACTTGTGCACGGGTAGTCGCAGCGTCCCGTGGCAGGGCTTGCCGCGCGTCCTCCAAGGACCACTGTGTTTCTTTTAGAGCCATTCAAGAACGAAGTATTCAAGTTAAAGAGACAAGGCCCCGGCAAGAGGAGCTTGCCGGGAAGGCCGCCCCAGGCTCAAGACCACTTCTTTTGCACAAGACCCTGGCAAGAAGAGCTTGTCGGGAAGGCCAAACGTGGCATTTCAAGAGACTTGCCGCGACGCGCCGCGCGTCCCGGCAAGGCCCGAAGAGCGACAAGCTCCCGGGCGCGACAAGATGGCGGCCGCGGCAAGGCGCTTGCCGCGGCAAACTTCCACTAAGTACCCGCGCTCCAGCTCATCCACCCACGCGTCGCCCTGGGGCCCTTCCAGGCACACGCGGCGGAAGGCTGTGCAGCCTGGGGTACACAGTGGCGAGCTGCGATGACGAGGCCACCATCATGGCAGACGGAGACGCCCTGACGAACGCTTTTTGCACTGTTTGGGGCGACGGCGACGGGCATTCAATGCCCTTGTCCCCTGCCGTCAGGGTTAGGTATAGAGCACTATGCATACACTGTTCCAACTACCACCACTTTTACATTTCTACCCTCGACTGCGTTGCCACCTGTCGGTGACCCCTTTGACCTATAAAAGGAGGCCCATGCGCAACGTAGAGGGGGTTCCGATCTTCGATCACTCTCACGCTCGGTGTTGCTAGCGATAAGTACTGTAGCTCTTCTCGCTCCCGAGCCAAGAACGCAATACAAACCAAAGCAGGAGTAGTGTTTTACGCATCCGTGCGGCCCGAACCTGGGTAAACTGCTCGCGTGTTCGCTTCGATCTGCTCTTCGTGCACCCTCCGCTCCCTTGCCGTACCGAAAAGGGGCTCCGGTCCCATAGGTGTTCGTGGGCGATCAGTTTCCCCGACATCTTTGGCGCGCCAGGTAGGGGGCATCGAGGTTGTGTGAACCTGATCCGGCATTCACGCGGGCGAAATCTTCAGCAACTTCATTGACTTCATCGACATGCCGCCGAAGAAGAAGGCTTCGGAGGTAGCAGGCCCGTCCGCGTCGATCCCGCCGCCACCGGAGCCAACGGTCGGTGCGGTAGACGCTGGCGGAAGGGCGGACGCCGGCGAGGAAACTCACGGTGCCGCCAAGTCCAAGGACAAGACGGACGACCGGGCACACTCCAAGACCTCGGCGTCCGTGCACGCACCGCGCCCCTCTCAGGAGGTGCCGGACCGGTAGCGACGTGGTACACAAGGTACCATACGATTGTTGGGACAAGGTCAAACTGGCGGGTCGCAGGACGCTCAAGGCCAATGTGCCGGTACGAGCAAGGCACGGTCGCCGGGACGAGACCCTGCTCCTTCTAATGCAGTTAGAAGTCCGAGCATATCTCGCTCCTCGCACCGCTCGCCACCGCTACCCTCCACCCCAGCAGAAGCTCTAGCTCGAGCTCAACTCTCCTTGACTTCCCTCCAGCGGCGGACAAGGCCGAAGACTAGAGGGCCAAGTCCTTGACGACAGACGACAATAAGACGCTCAAACTCGCATCGAGCATTGAAGAGAAGCGCGGCGATAATCCGACCAGCGCGCTGGGCCTGCTGTCGACATGCACGCGCCCGGAGAACCAGGCGGCTTGCCATACGCGGCGGGTTGTCCTGCGTTCACCCGTGAGCTGCGGCAAGTCCAGTGGCCCGGCATGAAGAACTTCAAGCCCGACGTACCCGAGAAGTATGACGGCAAGACACATCCGTCAGAGTTTCTCAGCATCTACACCATCGCGGTGCAGGCTGCCGGGGGACGAGACGAGAAGATACTAGCAAACTACTTCCCACTCGTGCTCAGGCCAAACGTCAGATCTTGGCTCATGCACTTGCCGAAAAACTCCATTTCTTCTTGGGCCGACCCGTGCCATCAGTTTATCGGCGCCTTCACGGGCGGCCACAAGCCCCATGGCCAGGAGAGTGATCTTCATATACTCGCCCAGAAGGAAGGAGAGTCCCTGCGAAATTATATCCAAAGATTCAGCCGCGTCCAGCACAACATCCCAGATGTCCACCCTGCCGCGGTTATTAGCGCGTTCCACCAGAACGTGCGTAACCGCAGGATGAGGGAGGAAATGGCGATGTGCAAGATCCGAGACGTCAGTGAGCTTTATGCCCTGGCCGACAAGTGCGCACGCGCTGAGGAGGGGAGGAGACTCCCCGGAGAGGATACTGGAGCAGGGGGAACAGATAGTGAGGATGCCGCCCTGGCAAGGAAGAACCGGTGGCGGAACAACAAGAAAAAGAAGAGCAAAGAAGTACTGGCCGTCGAGCAGTCCGGCAAGGAGGCTGGCGCCAAGAAAGCCCAGGCTGGTGGCTCCGGCAAGGAAGCTGCCGCTGTGGCGGCCGCCGACAAGCAGGACGGCTCCGACAAGCAGTACTGCAAGATCCACCGCACCAAGGGCCATGACCTCCAGAACTGCAAAAGGGTTGAGTACCTCGTCGAGCAGCAAAAAGCTGAGTACGAGCGACGCGACAAGGAGAAGGCCCAGGGAGGTGGTGGAGAGTCCGGCAAGAAGCGGCCATTCAATGGCTGGGGAGGACGCCGCGGCAAGGCCAAGCAGCAGCAAGGAGACAGACCTCCCCGCGGCCGCGACAAGGACGAAGACGAAGACGACGACGAAGACATGGACGACGGGGACAACAGCGAGCAGGAGTTCCAGAAGGCCACAGAAGTTTTGTGCGTCGATGGAGGTGCCTCTCTGCATACTTCCCACCGCCAACTCAAACAATGGGTGCGGGAAGTTAATGCAGCAGAGCCACCCGTCGAGTCGCGCAAACTCCTGAGGTGGTCCAGCACGCCCATCATCTTCGACATTGAGGATCACCCTGACCGCACAACTGCGGTCGGGTATTTGCCGATGTTGGTTTCACCAACCATCCGCAACCTCAAGGTCACCAAGATGCTGGTGGACGGCGGGGCCGGCCTGAACCTGATCTCCTCTGCTGTGGTCCGGAAATTACAGATCCCCGACAGCGAGCTCGAGGAAACCGGCACATTCCAAGGGATCAACCCGGGAAGGAGCAAGCCGAAGGGGAAAATCACACTGCCAGTGACTTTTGGCGGAGAGCTGAACTTCAGGACTGAGAGGATCACCTTTGACGTTGCTGATATCCCATTTCCTTACAATGGGATACTTGGCCGACCAGCGCTCGCCAAGTTCATGGCAGCCTCTCACTACGCCTACAATATGCTCAAGATGCCGGGCCCGATAAGCGTCATCTCTGTCCCCGGCGACAAGAAGGACGCACTTATCTGTGCCGACAAGATTTACCGGGACGCAGCAGCCGCAACGGACAGCAAGACACTTGCCGCTGAAGCTCCCGGGGGGAAGAACAAGACCAAGTCCGGCAAGAGCTCTGGGGCCCACTCCGGCAAATGCACCTCCTCGGAGTGCTGCGCTGCCGTCGAGGACGCACCATCGAGCTCCACCGGCAAGTGCAAGAAGGCGATGGCAGCTCCACCCACAACCAAGAATGTGTCCGCCAAGGAGGACGGCACTGGTGGTACTTTCACCATCAGTGCCACGCTCGATCCTAAATAGGAAAGCGCGCTCGTTGCTTTCCTGCGGGCGAATGTCAACGTGTTTGCATGGCAACCGTCTGACATCCCCGGTGTTCCCAGGAAAGTGATTGAGCACAAGCTTGCTGTTTGTCCTCACGCGCGGCCCGTCAAGCAGAAGGTCAGAAAGCAAGCGGTGGAGCCTCAGGAGTTTATCGCTGAAGAAATCAAGAAGCTGGAAGCGGCAGGCCTTGTTAGAGGTGTACTCCATCCCACGTGGCTGGCCAACCCTGTTGTCGTGCGCAAAGAAAATGGGAAATGGAGGCTTTGTATAGACTTCACCGACGTGAATAAAGCTTGTCCCAAAGAACCATTTCCCTTACCGCGCATTGACCAGATCGTTGACTCCACGGCTGGATGCGAGTTGCTTTCATTTCTTGATGCATACTCCGGATACCACCAGATATTTATGGCTGGAGAAGATGAAGAGAAGACCGCGTTCATTACTACATGTGGCACTTACTGCTTCATACGCATGCCCTTTGGATTGAAGAATGCCGGTTCAACGTTTGCAAGGGTGGTCCATACAACTTTTGAGCCATAGATCCACCGAAATGTAGAAGCGTACATGGATGACATAGTGGTCAAGAGCAAGGACAGGGCTACTCTAATAAAAGATCTAGATGAAACCTTTGCGAATCTGCGCAAGATACAACTTAAGCTCAACCCCGAGAAATGCGTGTTTGGAGTCCCCTCCGGCAAGCTTCTCGGGTTCTTCGTGTCTCAGAGGGGGATTGAAGCCAATCCCGACAAGATCAAGGCCATCGAGCAAATAGAAGCTCCGAAGCGCGTCAAGGATGTGCGAAGGCTTGCCAGCTGCGTGGCTGCTCTCAGCAGGTTCATTTCTAAGTCTGTAGAACGCGCCCTGCCGTTTTTCAAAATTTTGAAAAAGGCAGGTCCAATGAAATGGACTCCGGAAGCGGAGGCAGCGCTGCAAGATTTGAAAAGGTACCTGTCCTCCACTCCAATACTTGTCGCACCTAAGCCACAAGAGAAGTTGCTGCTGTACTTAGCAGCAACCAATCAAGTGGTTAGTGCTGCGTTGGTAGCGGAGAGGGAGGTGGATGAGGAGCCCACAGCCCCTGCAAGCACATCCAGCGACAAGCAGGGGGCTTCCCCGACAAGCTCTGGTCCCGACAAGGATGGGTCTGCGCAGATACAAGAAGAGGTGCAGAAGAAGATGGTGCAGCGCCTAGTTTATTTTGTCAGTTCGCTCCTGCAGGGGGCTAGGTCAAGATACTCTGGGGTGTAGAAGCTGCTTTTCGGCCTCCTCATGGCCTCGAGAAAGCTGCGCCATTACTTCCAAGCACATGAGATAACAGTGGTCACTCGCTTTCCGCTGAAGAGGATACTGCAAAATCCAGAAGCAACAGGCAGGATTGTCGAGTGGGCACTGGAGCTATCAAGCTTTGGCCTCAAGTTTGAAAGTACTTCAACTATCCAGAGCAGAGCATTGGCAGAATTCATAGCAGAATGGACGCAAACGCCAGATGAAGAGGTTCCGGAGACAAGCATCCCCGTCAAAGAAGCAAGCAAGGAATGGATAATGTACTTTGATGGTGCCTTCTCGCTGCAAGGCGCCGGTGCCGGCGTGCTGTTTGTCGCGCCCACCGGAGAACACCTCAAGTACGTTGTCCAAATGCACTTTCCCAAGGAGCAAGCAACGAACAATACTGCAGAGTATGAAGGTTTGCTTGCCGGCCTCAGAATTGCAGCGGAACTTGGGATCAAGAAGCTTATTGTGCGGGGTGACTCGCAGTTGGTCGTCCGACAAGTGAACAAGAGCTACCAGAGCCCTTTGATGGAAGCATACGTCGATGAAGTGAGGAAGCTTGAAGGACACTTTGAAGGCTTGCAGATGGAGCACGTTCCAAGAGCTCAAAACGACATCGCAGACGGCCTGTCAAAGTTTGCTGCACTGAAACTACCCGTGGAGCCGGGGTCTTTGTGCTCAAGCTAACTCAACCTTCCGTAACACCGTCAACTGGGCAGAGTAAGAAGAGAAAGTTGGTTTCCGGTGACTATTTGCCGGCAGAACTTCCTGAAACCGCCGCCAACAAGGTCCCCAAGATCAACGATAAATTTGCTGAGGAGCAGTCTGCTCCTGCAGACCCTAGGGTTTGTACAGTTGAAGCAGGCGTTCCCGACAAGTTTTGCCCCGGAAAGCTTGCCGGGGAACGTCAAGCTCCGGCCGAGCCACAGTTTCTTGCCATAGAAGCTAACGTTCCCGCAGCAGCACTAATGCCTTTAGTCCTTGTTGTTGAGCCTCAGGCTCCAGCATGGGCACAGCAGATTGTCCACTTCCTTCAAACAGGAGAACTTCCCGAAGAGCCAGAAGAAGCAGAGAGAATAACCCGGCAGTCAAGTATGTATCAGTTTGTCGGCGATGAACTATACAGAAGAAGGCTCAACGGTGTCAAATTGAAGTGCATCTCCCGGGAAGAAGGACAAAGGCTGTTGGCAGAGATACATGGAGGCATATGTGGCCACCACATTGGCACAAGAGCACTTGCCGGCAAGGTCTTCCGACAAGGTTTCTTTTGGCCAGAAGCTCTCCAGGATGCAACTGCACAAGTAACCAAGTGTGAAGCGTGCCAGTTCCATGCCAAGCAGATACATCAGCCAGCTCAAGCTCTCCAGACGATCCCTTTGTGCTGGCCATTTTCGGTCTGGGGGCTCGACATCCTCGGCCCTTTTCCCCGCGCAGCCGGGGGCTTTGAGTACTTGTACGTCGCCATCGACAAGTTCACAAAGTGGCCGGAAGTGGAACAAGTGAGAAAGGTGACCGCACAATCAGCAGTCAAGTTCTTCAGGTCGATTGTTTGCCGTTTCGGAATCCCTAACAGGATCATCACCGACAATGGCACACAATTCACAAGTCGCACCTTCATGCAATATGCCCAAGATCTCGGCGCCAAGGTCTGCTTCGCTTCTGTTGCTCACCCGAGAAGCAACGGT
Organism: Secale cereale; assembly: GCA_902687465.1. Classification (NCBI taxonomy): domain Eukaryota; kingdom Viridiplantae; phylum Streptophyta; class Magnoliopsida; order Poales; family Poaceae; genus Secale; species Secale cereale. The sequence goes on from LR738714.1 coordinate 433,663,202, forward strand.
TAAGCGGAGAGGGCAAACACTGAAGTGCTGCGTGGGCTCAAGACAAGGACTTTCGACAGGCTGCACAAGTGCGGAAGAAACTGGATTGAAGAGTTGCCGGCGGCTCTTTGGTCAATCAGGACGACACCAAATCGAGCCACTGGACAAACACCCTTTGCTCTTGTCTATGGAGCAGAGTTAGTTCTCCCCACAGAACTCGTATACGGGTCGCCTCGAGTGCTCGCTTACGATGAGCTCGAGCAAGAGCAGCTGCGGCAAGATGACGCACTGCTCCTTGAGGAGGACCGTCTTCAGGCTGCTGTACGAGCTGCTCGATACCAGCAAGCTTTGCGCCGCTACCATAGCCGCAAAGTTAAAGCCAGAAGTCTCGAGGAAGGCGACCTTGTTCTTCGGCATGTTCAGTCCGCCAAGAATTCCAACAAGTTGACGCCGAAGTGGGAAGGCCCTTATCGGGTGAGACAAGTCACAAGGCCCGGCGCTGTCCGCCTTGAGACCGAAGAGGGCTTACCGGTGAGCAACTCCTGGAACATTGAGCACCTTCACAAGTTTTACCCATAAGGCGCGGTTGCCGTGATCCGCTCCGGCAACCACCTTTTTGTACAAGTCTTGCCGCTGTTGCATGTAAACCTTTGTACAAAGCCGGGCGCAGACCCCGTGCATCAGTAAAACTTATGTGCCTCGCACAACTAGTCATTTCATGCCTTTTCATTTTTCTTACATATACTATATGACACCTTGTGCAGCACGCATCCCCGGTAAGCAATAACGAGCCGTAAGGCTCCATGTCTATGTTTCCTCCCTTTTCTTTTCTCTCAAACAGAAGAAGTCTTCCTCGCGCACAAGTTTGCCGGGGGGGAAGGAGACAGTGGTATGGACCAAGTGCCGTTCAAGAAAGCCTCGCCTTGCCGGGAAGCAAACGACACAAAAGCTAAGTCACCAAATTTTGAGCAATCAAATTTTTAAAATTTTAAAGTTATCTTCCTTGAACGACCGCACTTTGTATGGAAAACCTGTGCGCGGAGGAACCAACTCGTGGCTAGCCGCACCCTTACTTTGTTTCGAGCACGCTCAACGGCTTAAGCGTGCTGCGACAAATGTCACGCCCTTACTTCGTTTTCGAGTTCGCTCAACAATATAAGTGTGCTGCGACTAGCTGCGACAAGGTTTCCTGTCGGCAACGGCACTGCCAGCAGGCTGCTGAAGTTCCGCACTCAGCGCTCGCGGCAAGGGTCCCTTTACCGGCAAGTTCCCTAAAGGCGTAGGGTAAAAGCATACAAAGCGAAGAAGTCGAGTAAAGGAAATAACATTGCATTAATTACCCAAAATAAAGTTATATTACAAAATAACTTGTCGCTGTTCTAATAGACTGTTGTTCGTAAATGGTTGGCAGCGACAAAGGAAGCAGAAAGAAAGATAGCCTAATCTGCACGGTCGCCCTCGACTCTCTTGATCTTGCCCACCTTGGCCACGATAGGTGCGACAAGGGCCTTGAGTGTCTCCTGGTCGGCGTCGGGCGGCAAGGTCCCGAGGACGTTGTTGAGGTTGAGTCCCGGGTTGCGGAAGACTATCTTCATCAGCACCTTCTCCAAGATGCCCGTGCAGAGCCTACGCGCCTCGTTCGCTAGCTGCGTGGGGATCCTTTCCCGGAGCTGCTGGAGGGCCAGCGCCACTCCCCAGAAGAACAAGCTTAGCTTGGCGCTGTGAGGGAGATTCTCGTCGGTGGAGTACCCGAGGTGCTCCGTCCCCAGCCCCGCCAACTCCTAGTCAATATCAGCGGCGGCGGCGACGAGCCCCTCGGTCCATTGCTCCACCGTCAGCCTGAAGTTGTTTTGGGAGATGGCGGCACTCTCCAACAGTGCCCTCTCGTTCCTGAGATCCTCTTTCACCTTCGTCTCCCGCTCTCTGGCGCCGTCGAGCGATGCGGTGAGGGTGGAAAGTTTCAACTCCAGATCGGCGATGGAGTCCTTGGCGACGGCAAGCTCCTTGCCCTTGTCGGAGAGGCGGACCTGCAGCTCGGAGTGACTGTGGGCGTCCTTCTCCCTCTCCGACGCAAGTGCAGCAACCTTCTCTTCGCTCGTCTTCAAGTGGACCTCCAGTTGCGCCACCCTCGCCTCCAAGTCTCTCTTGGCGGTCTCAGCAGCTGCAGCGGCATCCTTCGCTTCCCGCAGAGCTCCGCCAAGAGACTGTTCACGCGCGGCAAGGTCGTCCTCGTGGCTGTCGAGGTCGACCTTCCGCTGTGTCAGTTCACCTTCTCGCCGGGACAGCTCCTCGGCGGCGAGCCGTTGCTGCTTCTCTGCTTCGGCCTTCTCAAGAATAAATTCCTGATGCGCCTCGGCGAGCTCCTCCCGTTCCTCCGCAAAGGATCGAAGGGCTGCTTGGTTGGCGGCCCGGAGCTCTTCAGCGCGCTTCTCCAAGTCAGTGCCCTCCTTGGCGGTCAGAGCCTCTCGGGACTCCAACTTGGCCTGCCGGGCGCGGTACAGGGCGAGAAGCCTCCGCAGAAGCCGCTCCTCCTCGGGCTCGCTACTGCTGCCGGGCGCGTCGACGAACTTCAGCCTGGCGGAGGCGAGGACTTCCCCGTCGAAGACCTCTCCCTCCGCGGGCACCCTTGACGTGGACGCCCACGGGAGCTGGATGAAGACTCCATTGCCGGCCTCCAGATAGACACCGGGCTCAGCCGCGGCAGCAGAGGGGTCGGCAGCCGGCGCAGCATCTGACGCTCCTGCGGCCTCAGGGCCGTCAGTACGACTGCCGGACTCCTCCTCAGCTGCCACGCCGGCAGCCTCGGTGGTCTCGTCGGCGGCAGGCTCGTTAGCACCGGCCGCCCCTTCATCGGCTGCGACGTCACCGGTGTTGTCGTGCGCGCCCTCCTCGGTGGTGGCCTCTATCTCCATCGGCTCTGCGATGGACGGATCTGACAGAAGAAAAAGAAGAAGGAAAATAGTCAAGCAAATATCCAAAAAGAGAAATTCGGAAAAAGAAAAGTCCAAGGATTTTACCTGCGCGGATCTCCTCTTCGATGGGGTTCCTTGCCGGGGAGTTCTCCCTCGGCGGCGTGGTGGTAGCTCCCGCCGGTGGAGGGCCGCTGGCGCCTTCCCTTGGCGGGGTGCCTTCCCTTGGCGGAGTGTTCGCCCTTGGCGGGGTGCTCGCCCTTGGCGGAGTACTCGCCCTTGGCGGAGTATCCTCCCTCGCCGGGGGGCTCCTCCTTGGCGGAGAGGTCGAGACGTGCGGATCGTCGGGAGCAACCTGTTGGCGCTCCTGAGGCTGCTGCTCTGCTTCTGCGCAAGTCAACAAAACAAACAAAGCGTCAACAAGGATAAGAAGCCCGCGCGCGCGCACCCGACGAGCGGAGAATAGACAGAAGACTCACGCTGGGGGCTGCGCTGGGGGCTGCGCTGGGGGCTGCGCTGGGGGCTGCTCTGAGAAGCAGTTGCCTGGTCCGGCAAGCTTGTCGCAGGCGCATCCCCTGCTGCGGCGGCGGGCTCGTCCTCAACGACGATTATTGGGATCTTGGCCCTCTTCGCCGCCCTCTAGGCCAAGGTCCTGGAAGAAAAACAAGATCAGACTCAGGCAAAGAAGCTACAAGACAAAGGATCAATCAAAGACTAACGAGAAACAAGAATCACGAAGACTTACTCTTCCTCCTCCTCCTCGTCGGAACTGAGCGCCGAAAAGTCGAAATCCGGCTCGCGCGTCCCGGCACGAGGAGCTGGAGGAGTCTGCTCCCTTGGCCGTTTGGCAGGGGCCCGGACGGTGGTCTGAGAAGACCCCGCTCCGGTTGCCGCCGAAGCTCGAGGGGCGGTGGGCACGGGGGCGCCAGTCCAGGAAGATCCCCCTCCTGTTGCCGCTGAGGCACGGGGTGCTCCCTTGGCGGCCTTGCTCGTCGTGGTGGCGCGTGTTGGGCGGCGCTACGGCTGCTGGCTCCTCTGCCGCCCGGTCGCGCCTGCGGCCTTGCGGATGCGCCTTTTCGGCGCAACTGGATGACTTGGTGGTGGTGGTGAGCTCCCCGAGGACGAAGAAGAAGAATCAAGGTTCAGCGACCCGCCTGAGTCTTCGGCAGGATCGCTTGATCCGACGCCCTGCTCGGCGGGCCCGCTCGACTCTGTGCCTTGCTCGGCGGCCTCGCTTGTCCCAGCAGGTTGCCCGTCAAGCTTTGCCACTTTTAGGAACTCTTCCTCCTCGGCCAAACTCACCGCCTCCGCTGCGTCCGCCTCCTCCATAGTATATCCAAATTCGCCCGCGGCCCTGGCTGCAGCTGCCTCCTCCAACCTGGTGGCAATATACGCCATCTCCTCATCGGTGGTGTCATGGGTGAGGCCCCTCTTCTCGTCGGGCTTGACTGGTTGCTCCACCAAGTTGTCGAAGAACGTTTGCACGACTTCGTCAGAAGGCTCCCGCCAAGTGGGGTCAATCCCATGGGAGTCACACCACGGCATCGCCGCGCGGATAGCGCTGAGCGATGAATTGTTGCATAGCGGAACTACGCCCCGCGGCAGCGCAAACCACTCTGGATGGGTGGAGTCATACTTGAATAGCGCTCGGAGCATCCCGTTGAGTTCCATGACAGTGAAATTATAGTTGAGGCCCAGGCGCAACCTCATGATGTCTGCCGCGTTATCAAACTCCCAAGCAGGCCTTTTCCTCTCCTGCAAGGGAGCGATGCGGCGGCGAAGAAAGTCTGCCCCGATGGCACCTACAGTGAGCTTGGCTTGCCGGAGGCGAAGAATCCTAGTCGTGGCTATCTTCAGCTTGTCGTCCTCAGGAGCCAGGTCACTCCAGTCATTGTCGCGCACTACTGCGACCTGGCGCCGGGAAGTGAACTGCTGTGGGTCGTCCTCCATGATCCAGCACTAGTTGGCCCTCCACTCATCCCACTTGCCGCGGAGCTCCCTCGTCAAGTAAGCCTCTTTCTTATGAAGCCTAAAGATCCAAGAGATCCCGCCGGACAGAGGAGACCCAGACTCAACTCGAGGAATGAAGTAATGGCGGAAGAGGGCTACATTGGGGTAAACTCCGAAGAAATTTTCGCACAAATGTGCGAAAACGGCCATGGTCAAGACATCATTTGGGGTGAAGTCAAGAAGATGAAACCCGTAGGTATTCATGATATCGCAGAAGAATTCGGAATATGGCGGGCAGATTCCGCAATAGAAGAACAGAGCAAAAAGGCATATCCGCCCGGGAACATGTCGCAGGCCACGGCGGGGAGTACCTTGGTGTGTGGATGCGCTTTGGTCTCCCTCGACCAGAAGAGATAGACGTTTTCCTTCAGCTCCTCCGCGCTTAGCTGTGGCGGAAAGACCGCCATCTTCTTCCGCATTGACGCTAGCCGCAGCGCCTTGGCAGTCTTCGCGGACTTCGCCTTGTCGCTCTTCGGGGCCATAGCAGGGACGACGAGGGAAGTCGATGGCGCTGGAGGTGCTGGCGGCGGCGGACGGGGGCGAAGCGCTGCTCTCTTTCGATCTTCAGGAGGAGGGGAGCGGCGGGGGTTTCTGGAGGTTGAAGAAGCAGTGGGCGAATGGAAAGAACTGCCCCTGCTTCCCCTGCTTTTAAGGGGGAGGAGGGGACGTTCCGCATTTTCCCCATTAAAGAAACAAGCCACGATCTCTTCCACGACGCCGCGATTGACGCGTGCCGTTGGGGAGGGGCGCGGTGGATACGGAGTGGGATACGGCGCGCCGTGGGCCGCGTGTGCCCGTGCACTGTTTTGGGCCTGGCCCAACAGCGCTCGGCACCGTGTGTGGCCCAGGCCCGGGGGCTCCTGTCGGTGTACTAAAGTAGGGGTACCTTAGTATCCCGAACTTGTTCACAGGCAGTCGCAGCGTCCCGTGGCAGGGCTTGCCGCGCGTCTGCCAAGGCCCACTGTGTTTCCTTTAGAGCCATTCAAGAACAAAGTATTCAAGTTAAAGAGACAAGGCCCCGGCAAGAGGAGCTTGCCGGGGAGGCCGCCCCAGGCTCAAGACCACTTCTTTTGCACAAGACCCTGGCAAGAAGAGCTTGCCGGGAAGGCCAAACGTGGCATTTCAAGAGACTTGCCGTGACGCGCCGCGCATCCCGGCAAGGCCCAGAGAGCGACAAGCTCCCGGGCGCGACAAGATGGCGGCCGCGGCAAGGCGCTTGCCGTGGCAAAGTTCCACTAAGTACCCGCGCTCCAGCTCATCCACCCACGCGTCGCCCTGGGGCCCTTCCAGGCACACGCGGCGGAAGGCTGTGCAGCCTGGGGTACAAAGTGGCGAGCTGCGATGACGAGGCCACCATCGTGGCGGACGGAGACGCCCTGACGAACGCTTTTTGCACTGTTTGGGGCGACGGTGACGGGCATTCAATGCCCTTGTCCCCTGCCGTCAGGGTTAGGTATAGAGCACTATGCATACACTGTTCCAACTACCACCACTTTTACATTTCTACCCTCGACTGCGTTGCCACCTGTCGGTGACCCCTTTGACCTATAAAAGGAGGCCCATGCGCAACGTAGAGGGGGTTCCGATCTTCGATCACTCTCACGCTCGGTGTTGCTAGCGATAAGTACTGTAGCTCTTCTCGCTCCCGAGCCAAGAACGCAATACAAACCAAAGCAGGAGTAGGGTTTTACGCATCCGTGCGGCCCGAACCTGGGTAAACTGCTCGCGTGTTCGCTTCGATCTGCTCTTCGTGCACCCTCCGCTCCCTTGCCGTACCGAAAAGGGGCTCCAGTCCCATAGGTGTTCGTGGGCGATCAGTTTCCCCGACACTTGGCATATAGGGCTTGATAAGGTTACAATAGAACTCAGATTCCCCAGATTGTTTTCATATGCCAAGGATCCCTGGGTGCTAGCAAAAGACCTGTTTAACCAGCAGGATATCTATCAACACTTTCATTTGCCTTTGTCTACACAAGCACATCATGACTTGATCCAAATGCAAGATATTTTGGAAGGTTGTACCAGATCCCCTGCATCCAAATATGTCTGGCTCTGGCAGAACACAAATAAAGGATACAAGCCAAAACTTTTCTACCTCTATAGCTTTGTCTTAGAAATATTTAATCCACTGACTACCTGGATCTGGAAGTCCTCTTGCACCAACAAAATCAAAGTGTTTGCTTGGATGCTTATCATGGATAGGCTCAACACAAAAGACATGGTGGAGATGAGGCATTGGCATCTGGATGATGGGACTACATGTGTGATGTGTCCCACTCATACAAGAGAAGATAGAGATCACCTATTCTTCAACTGTAATTTCAGTGTCAGGGTGTGGAATTATCTCCAAATGAGCTGGGCTGGACATTCAATGGTGGAGATAGTCTCTAAGACTAGGAGGAGTTTTGGTAAACCTTTTTTCACAGAGGTAGTATTCATTGCTTGCTGGAATATATGGATCATCAGAAATGCCAAAGTATTTAGACATGAGAGGGCAAGTTTTAACAAGTGGAGAAGTTGCTTTCTGCATGATATCTCCTTGATGCAATACAGGATCAAGGCTGCTTACAAAGAAGAACTTCTGAGATGGATCTCATTCCTCCCCCCTTGAGCTGTTGGTAATCCTTCCCTAGTTTTCCTTAGTTTCCTTTTAGTTTCTTAGTTTCTTCTCTTTGGTTTTCGTCTGATTACCACTTGTAATATTCCCTGTACTTTTGTTCTTCTTTTCAATAAAGAGCTCTTTTTGCTGTGGGGGTTTACCCCACAGTCCACGGTCAAAAAGAAAAATAGTTTTGAGATATGATGATAGTGATATGTGAGCCATATTAATGAGTAATTATTTTTAGTAAGACTATTTATGTTAAGGTTTGTGATTCCCTATGCAAGCACGAAATCAATAGTCATCAATGAAATTACATCCTACTTGTGTTGCATTACTCGGTGTTAGTTATGTTTAATGTTCTCTTATGATGGTTTTCGTTCCTTGGTTGGTCGCTTCTCACTCTCTTGCTAGCCTCCACCTTATACTAAGTAGAAATACTACTTGTGCATCCAAATCCTAAAACCCAAGTGGTATTTCCATGCCTTTCTAAGAAAATTTGTATGTGCCAACTCTAATTTGAAAATAAATTTCTCTTTTGTGTGCCTGTACCGCTCATGAAGCGGCGAGGGGTGGCTAATATTTTTCATGCTAGATGTGTTATTCTCAAGATGAGTGTTTATTCACTTGTCATTGCATGAGAGTATGACGGTAATAGGGATTCCCAGTCCCGAAATGAAAAATAAATTTAGTTTATGTTGTCAAATAATAAATTCCTTAGAAAGTGTTGGTATGGAGGGCACCCGTGGATACAGATAGCCATGGATTTTGAAAGAATGGTGGAAAAAGGAATACACTTTATTTTATGTTTGGGAACCGCCTATGATATATCTAGCATGGAAAGTGTTTGGAACTCTAAGTCGTTTTCGTTGACGGGAAAAGTATGCCTAAAAAAATTATTTTTATATCTCAAAGTTTAAGCTTTGAGCTCTGGCACCTCTACAAATCCCTACATCCCTCTGCGAAGGGCCTATCTTTTACTTTATGACATTTTTATTTTTATTCGAGTCTCCATCTTCTCTTATAAAGCACCAACTACGGAACACTATTATGACACTTGAGAATTGGATGTAGTTAATATTTGGATCTGTTGCAAGAATGGATCAATGGTTGAGCATAATGGGCTAGGGATAACTTGCTTTATTATTGATATTTTGAAAAGACATGATTGTTTGTTGGTATGCTTGACTATTAAAGTCTTCATGTCGAAACTAAACTATTGCTTTGAATCATATAATAGTCCAAATGTCCATGCTGTAAAGAAAATAATATGCGATGACCAGATAGGCATGATTCCACATAAAAAAAATCTGGTTTTATCATTTACCTACTCGAGGATGAGCAGGAATTAAGCTTGGGGATGCTGATACGTCTCCAACGTATCTATAATTATTTATTGTTCCATGTTGTTATATTATCATTCTTGGATGTTTTACAATCATTTTATAACCATTTTATATCATTTTTTGTGACTAACCTATTGACATAGTGCCCAGTGCCAGTTACAGTTTTTTACATCACAGAAAATCGATACCAAAAGGAGTCCAAATGCAGCGAAACTTTTTGGAGTTTTTTTTGGACCAGAAGACATCCAGTGAGCTGGAGAAGTACTAGTAGGGTGCCTCTAGGGGGGCACAACCCACCTAGACATGCCTGGGGGCCCAGGCGCTCCCTGGTGGGTTGTGACCACCTCAGTGGCCTCCCACACTGCCTCTTCGCTCTATAAATACCCCAATATTCCAGAAACCATAGGGGAGTCGACGAAATTTTATTCCAGCCGCTGCAAGTTCCAGAACCATGAGGTCCAATCTAGAGTCCTTTGTTTGCACTCCGCTAGAGGGGAACACGATCACATAGGGGTTCACCATCCTCATTGGTGCCTCTCAGATGATGCGTGAGTAGTTTACCACAGACCTACGGGTCCGTATGCAGTAGCTAGATGGCTTCTTCTCTCTTTCTATCTCAATACAATGGTATCTTGGAGATCTATTTGATGTACTGACTTTGTGCGATGTGTTTGTTGGGATCTGATGAATTGTGAGTTTATGATCAGATTTGCCTTGATTTAATATCCATTCTTGATTATTATAGCCTTGTATTTCTTCTCCGATATTTGGGTTTTAGTTGGCCAACCTGATCTATTTATCTTGCAATGGGAAGAGGTGCTTTGTAATGGGTTCAATCTTGCGGTATCCTTTCCTAGTGACAGAAGGGGCAGCAAGGCACGCATGTATCCTTGCTATTAAGGATAAAAATATGGGTTCTATTCCTACATGAATAGATCTTGTCTACATCATGTTATCGTTCTTATTGCATTACTCCATTTTTCCATGAACTTAATACAGTAGATGCATGCTGGATAGCGATTGATGTGTGGAGTAATAATAGTAGATGCACGCAGGAGTCGGTCTACTAATCTTGGACGTGATGCCTATATACATGATCATTGTCTTGGATATAGTCATAATTATTTGCTTTTTTATCAATTGCCCAACAGTAATTTGTGTAGCCACCGTTGCTATTTTCGAGAGAAGTCACTAGTGAAATCTACGCCCCCCTGGTCTCTATCATATACTTTCAAGATCTATATTGCTATTTGGGTTTTCCCTTTATTTGCAACTTTTATTTTCAGATCTATATTATCAAAAACACAAAAATACCTTGCTTCGTTTTATTTGCATCTTTCAATCTACTACAATTTTATCCCGTCAACTTGACAATTTCTGGCACCGTTACCCAAAAGGGATTGACAACCCCTTTAACATGTCGGGTTGTAGGTATTTGTTCGTTGTGTGCAGGTACCGTTTACATAGTGTTGCGTGGTTCTCCTACTGTTTCGATAACCTTGGTTTCATCATTGAGGGAAATACCTACCGTAGCTATGCTGCATCATCCCTTCCTCTTTGGGGAAATACCGACGTAGCTTGAAGCGACATCAATGTGTTATCGGGATTATATCTCGGTTTTGAATTATGAATATTGCTTGGTCTCGAAGGCCAACCACTCAAGTGTGATCAATGCCCTCACCTGACAACTTTTGGCAAAAGGTCGCAGCCGGCCATAAACACTGAACCGTTGTGAAAACTTGTTTCTCATTTCGAGGCAGCTCCTTCATTAGCACGTCCTATCAATATGGAGATCGTGCCCCCTTTTTAAGGGATATGTGATACGTCTCCAACGTATCTATAATTTTTTATTGTTCCATGCTATTATATTATCTACTTTGGATGTTTTATGCATTAATATGCTATTTTATATCATTTTTGGTGCTAACCAATTAACCAAGTGCCTAGTGCCAGTTTTTGTTTTTCCTTGTTTTTGACTTTTATAGAAAAGGAATATCAAACGGAGTCCAAACGGGAAAAAACTTTATGGTGTTTTTTCTTGGACCATAAGAAACCTAGGAAGCTTTGGGAGGAGGCCAGAAGAGCCACGAGGAGGCTACAAGCCATAGGGCACGCCCCTAGGCTTCTGGGCCCCTTGGGGGGTCTCCTAACCCTAACTCAGCACTATAAATCCTCAAATATCTCCCCTATACCATAGGGGACGCCAAAAATACTTTTCCACCGGCACAAGCTTCTGTTCTCGTGAGATCCCATCATGGGGCCTTTTCCGGTACTCCGGCGGAGGGGGATTCGATCACGGACTGCATCTACATCAACCTTGCTGCCCTTCTGATGATGTCTGAGTAGTTTACCACAGACCTACAGGACCATAGCTAGTAGCTAGATAGCTTCTTCTCTCTCTCTTTGATCTTCAATACAATGTTCTCCACGATGTTATTGGAGATCTATTCGATGTAATCTTCTTTTGCAGTGTGTTTGTTGAGATTCGAAAAATTGTGGATTTATGATCAGATTATCTATGAATATTATTTGAGTCTTATCCGAACTCTTGTATGCATGATTAAGATATCTTTGTATTTCTGCCCGATCTGTCGATTTGGTTTGGCCAACTAGATTGATTTTTCTTGCAATGTGAGAGGTGCTTTGCGATGGGTTCAATCTTGCGGTGTCCTCACTGAGTGACAGAAATGATAGCGAGGCACGTATTGTATTGTTGCCATTAAGGATAACAAGATGGGGTTTATGTCATATTGCTTGAGTTTATGCATCTACATCATGTCATCTTGCTTAAAGCGTTGCTATGTTCTTATGAACTTAATACACTAGATGCAGGCATGAGTCACTCGATGCATGGAGTAATAGTAGTTGATACAGAATCATTTCTGTCTACTTGTCACGGATGTGATGCCTATATTCATGATCATTGCCTTAAATGTCATCATAACTTTGCACTTTTCTACCAATTGCTCAACAGTAATTTGTTCACCCACCATATGCTTTCTTCGAGAGAGAAGCCTCTAGTGAAACCTATGGCCCCTGTGTCTATTTTTATCATATATTTTCAAATCTATAAAACCAAAAACCCAAAAAATACCTTGTTGCAATTTATTTGTGTTTACTTTCTTTTTCGTTTTTACTTATATTTTAAATCCATCTCTATCAAATCTCACCCTTGCTAGTGATCGTGAAGGGATTGACAACCCCTTTTTCGCGTTGTGTGCAAGTGTTTGTTAGTTTGTGCACGTGCATCTATTAGGGACTTGCTTGTGCCTCCTCCTAGACTGATACATTGGTTCTTAACTGAGGGAAAATACTTATATCTACTTTGCTGCATCACCCTTTCCTCTTCAAGGGAAAAATCAACGTAAGCTCAATAAGTAGCGGGAAGAATTTCTAGCGCCATTGCCGAAGAGGTTCTACATCAAGCCTACCAAGTACCTATCATAAACTCTCATCTCGTCCACTTACACTAGTTTCCATTTGCCTCTCGTTTCCACCCCGCACTTCTAAAACGTTTTCATAAAAACACAAAAATATTTGTCTTTTTATTCGCCTTCTTTCTGTTTGACTTTATGTCTTACTTGGTTTGTTTGCTCGTTTGCTTGGCATAATTGTGTTTATTGCAATTCATAAGAAAAGAGATTTATGGATCCTCATCCACTTGCTAATCTTTTTAAAAGATACAATTATGACGAACCAATTGCTAGTTAGTTGAGTGCACTAGACTATCTTTATGAAGTTTTGCTTGAAATTTGTGAATCTGAAAATTGTGATCAAGTGTAAAAAAATTATAAAGTGATTCATGATGGCTCCTTAAATGAAAAGCATGATTGCAATGATGTTATTATAAATTCTATGAATATCAATTGTGCCAATGATATGCAAAACCCTAAGCTTGGGGATGCTAATTTTGCTATGTCCACTACTTGTTGGAATGATCATGATTCGCGTGATTCTTCTTATGATCTTGATTTTTATTAAACCCCATGATGAACATGAGATTGATAATAGTGTCTTCAATAATATTGAAAGCGGGTTGGAGCTAGCTGAAGTGAACCAGAGGTTCAAGAGCTCCGACCAGGAGCTTCACCTGTGATACGTCTCCAATGTATCTATAATTTTTGTTTGTTCCATGCTATTATATTATCTGTTTTGGATGTTTTATATGCATTATTATGCTATTTTATATTATTTTAGGGACTAACCTATTAACCTTGAGCCCGGTGCCAGTTTCTGTGTTTTCCTTGTTTTTGAGTTTCGCAGAAAAGGAATATCAAACGCAATCCAAGTGGAACAAAACTTTACAAGGATTTTTCTTGGACAAGAAGACATCCATAGGACTTGGAGTGCACGTAAGGGGAGCCACGAGGCGGCAACCCGGACGGAGGGCGCGCCCCCACCCTTGTGGGGCCCCCGTGACTCCACCGACCTATTTGTTCCACCTATATATTCACATATATTCCAGAAACCCTAGAGTAGGCATCGAAACCACTTTTCCACCACCGTAACTTTATGTATCCACGAGATCCCATCTGGAGGCCTTTTCCGGTACTCTGCCGGAGGGGGATTCGACCATGGAGGGCATCTACATCAACCCTATTGCCCTTCCGATAAAGTGTGAGTAGTTTACCACATACCTATGGGTCCATAGCTAGGATCTAGATGGCTTCTTCTCTCTCTTTGATTCTCAATACCATGTTCTCCTTGATGTTCTTGGAGATCTATCCGATGTAACCTTCTTTTGCGGTGTGTTTTCCAAGTTCCGATGAATTTTGGATTTGTGATAAGATTATCTATGAATATTATTTGAATCTTCTCTAAATACTTATATGCATGATTTGATATCTTAGTAATTCTCTTCGAACTATCGGTTTGGTTTGGCCAAATAGATTGGTTTTTCTTGCAATGGGAGAAGTGCTTTGCTTTGGGTTCAATCTTGGGTGCTCAGTCCCAGGGATAGAAAGAGACATGACACGTATTGTATTGTTGCCATCAAGGATAACAAGATGGGGTCTTCGTCATATTGCTTGAGTTAATTCCACTACATCATGTCATCTTACTTAATGTGTTACTTTGTTCTTTATGGACTTAATACTCTAGATGCAGAATCGTTTCGGTCGATGTGTGGAGTAATAGTAGTAGATGCAGGCAATAGTCGGTCTACTTGACACGGACGTGATGCCTATATTCATGATCATTGCCTTAGATATCGTCATAATTATGCGCTCTTCTATCAATTGCTTGGCAGTAATTTGTTTACCCACCGTGATATTTGCTATCTTGAGAAAAGCCTCTAGTGAAACCTATGGCCCCAGGGTATATTTTCCATCATATAAGTTTCCAATCTACAATACTAGTTTCCGATTTATTATTTTGCAATATTTTACTTCCCAATCTATAAACCAAAAATACCAAAAATATTTACTTTATAATTTATTTATCTCTATCATATCTCACTTTTGCAAATAACTGTGAAGGGATTGACAACCCCTTTAATGCGTTGGGTGCAAGTTGTTTATTGTTTGTGCATGTATTTGGTGAGTTGCACATTATCTCCTATTGGATTGATAGCTTGGTTCTCAAACTGAGGGAAATACTTATTCTCCTTTGCTGCATCACCCTTTCCTCTTCAAGGGAAAAACCAACGCAAGCTTAAGAGGTAGTAGGAAGAATTTCCGGCGCCGTTGCCGGGGAGATCTACGTGAAGTCAAGAGTCAAGATTTTTCTTCTGTCAACCCGCTAATTTCTATGCTGTTGAGATCAACGTCAAGTCAAGAAATACCAAGTACCCTTCATAAAACCCTCATCTCTTGCATTTATAGTATTTGCCATTTGCCTCTCGTTTTCCTTCCCCCACTTCTAAAACGTTTTTCAAACAGATTTGCCTTTTCTTCGCCCATTTTTCGTTCATTTTGTTTGCTTGTTGTTTGTGTGCTCGTGTGTTGGATTGCTTGCTTTGTCACGATGGCTAAACCATAAAACTTTGACCCTCACCTTAGGAAGTTGGAAGAAATTGAAAAAGCAAATCTTAGGAGCTTCATGTCTTTGCAATTTGAGCACAATAATTTCTTTGGAAACGAGCTCAAGGAGTAAAAAAGTTTCATGGAATATATGAATAAAGAGCTCGATGATATGTCTAAGGAATTTTATGGTCTGAAATCTCAATTTACTCATCTTGAAATTTTAGTTGGCCAAATCTCTGATAAGCAAGCCACCTTAGTAAATAAGATGGCCGCTAAACCAGAATCTAAAAATAATGATGATCTTAAATACTATTAAATCTTTGTTTTCCAATATAAATCTTGATAAATATGGGATTGGAGATGAGTCAACTTTAGTTAAAAGGCGTCCCAATGATTCGGAGTTTTCAGATCTTGATGAAAAAAATTGATAAACGTGGGATTGGCGAGGTCAAAACTTTAAGTTGCAATGAACCCACTCTTTTGGGTTTCAAGGAATTTAATTTTGATAATTGTTCTTTAATAGATTGTATTTCCTTGCTTCAATCCATGTTGAATTATCATCATGCTTACAATCAAAATAAAGTTTTTACTAAACATATCATTGATGCTATGATGCAATCTTTTGAAGAAAAGCTTGAATTGGAAGTTTCTATTCCTAGAAAACTTTATGATGAGTGGGAACCCACTATTAAGATCAAGATTAAATATTATGAGTGCCATGCTTTGTGTGATTTGGGTGCAAGCGTTTCTACGATTCCAAAAAATTTATGTGATGTGTTAGGTTTCCGTAAAATTGATGAGTGTTCTTTAAATGTGCATCTTGCATATTCCAGTATTAAGAAACCTATGGGAAGGAGTAATGATGTTCTTATTGTTGAAAATATAAATTATGTACCCGTAGATTTCATTGTTCTTAATATAGATTGCAATCCTACATGTCCTATTATTCATGGTAGACCTTTCCTTAGAACGATTGGTACAATTATTGATATGAAAGAAGGAAACATTAGATTTCAATTTCCATTAAGGAAGGGCATGGAACACTTTCCAAGAAATAAAATAAAATTTCCTTATGAATCTATTATGAGAGCTACTTATGGTTTGCATACCAAAGATGACAATATCTAGATCTATTCGCGTTTCATGCCTAGCTAAGGGCGTTAAACAATAGCGCTTGTTGGGAGGCAACCCAATTTTATTTTTGCTTTTTGCTTTTTTCATATGTTTTTCAATTTTCACACATTATTACTTCTGTAGTAATTGTGTTTTGGTGTTTTAATTAGTGTTTGAGCCAAGTAAGACCTTTGGGATGGCTTACGGTGATCGTTGATTTGATTTTGCTGAAAAACAGAAACTTGTGCGTCCAGTGCAGAAAATTCAATAATTCGCTGGAACGTGAAAACTTTATGAAATTTTTACACAAAATTTGTATACAAATTCCCCACATCTTCCTAAATTTTCAGAATTTTTCGAGTTACATAAGTATGCGAAGTTTTTAGATTTCTACAGACTATTCTGTTTTCTATGTGTTGTTTGCTTATTTTGATGAATCTATGGCTAGTATTGGGGGGGTATGAACCATGGAAAAGTTAGAATACAATATATATTGCACCAATATAAAATAATAATAAGATCACAATAGTATTTTGATTGGTTATTTGCTTTGTTTTACTAATGGAGCTCACGAGTTTTCTGTTGAGTTTTGTGTTGTGAAGTTTTCAAATTTTGGGTAAGGATTTGATGGACTATGGAATAAGGAGTGGCAAGAGCCTAAGCTTGGGGATGCCCAAGGCACCCAAGGTAAATTTTAAGGACAACCAAGAGCCTAAGCTTGGGGATGCCCTGGGAAGGCATCCCCTCTTTCATCTTCGTCTATCGGTAACTTTACTTGAGGCTATATTTTTATTCACCACATGATATTTGTTTTTCTTGGAGCGTCTTGTATGATATGAATCTTTGCTTTTTAGTTTTCCACAATCATCCTTATTGTACACACCTTTTGAGAGGGTCACGCTTCAATTGTGATTTATTAGACTACTCTATGTGCTTCACTTATATCTTTTGAGGTAGGCAATTTTGCTCTAGTGCTTTACTTATATCTTTTTATAGCACGGCGGTGGTTTTATTTTATATAAATTGTTCAAATATCTTGCTTCACTTATATTATTCTGAGAGTCTTTAAAAACAACAAGGTAATTTTCTTGGGTTATGAATTTAGTCCTAATATGATAGCCTTCCAAAGGAGATATAATAAAAACTTTCATATAAAAAGTTTGATTCCTTATAATTGTTATGAGATGTCGAGATTGTAATATTAGAGTCGTGCTAGTGGTAATATTAGAGGCCCAGTAGATTTTTCGCAATAAGTATGTGAGTTCTTTATGACTAATGTTGAGTCCATGGATTATACGCACTCTCATCCTTCCACCTTGCTAGCCACTCTAGTACCGCACAATTCTCGCCGGTGCATCAAACCGCCTTATACCCTTCCTCAAAACAGCCACCATACCTACCTATTATGGCGTTTCCATAGCCATTCCGGGATATATTGCCATGCCAGTTCACCATTCCACTTGTTATGACACACATCATCATTGTCATATTTCTTTGCATGATCATGTAGTTGACATAGTATTTGTGGCAAAGCCACCATTCATATTTTTCATACATGTCACTCTAGATCATTGCAAATCCCGGTACACCGCCGGAGGCATTCATATAGAGTCATACTTCGTTCTAGTATTGAGTTGTAATATCGAGTTGTAAGTAAATAAATGTGATGATCATCAATATTAGAATATTATCCCATGCGAGATTATAAATAAAAGAGGCCATAGAAGCCCAAATAAATAAAAGAGGCCAAAGAAGCCCACACAAAAAAGAGGCCAAAGAGCCCAAAAGGAAAAAAAGGAAAAAAGAGAGAAAAAGAGAGAAGGGATAATGTTACTATCTTTTTCCACACTCGTGCTTCAGAATAGCACCATGTTCTTCATGATAAAGAGTCTCCTATGTTGTCACTTTAATATACTAGTGGGAATTTTTCATTATAGAACTTGGCTTGTATATTCCAACGACGGGCTTCCTCAAATGCCCCAGGTCTTCATGAGCAAGCAAGTTGACGCACACCCACTAGTTTTCTTTTGAGATTTCATACACTTATAGCTCTAGTGCATCCGTTACATGGCAATCCCTACTCACTCACATTGATATCTATTGATGGACATCTCCATAGTCCATTGACTTGCCTAGTTGATGTGAGACTTTGTCCCTCCTTTTTGACTATCACCACCTTCTATTTCACCCAAAGTGCTATGTCCATGGCTCGCACTAATATATTGCGTGAAGAGTTGATAAAAGGCTTGAAAAGTAGAATATGAAAGCAATTGCATGGCTGATACCGGGATGGGCATGAGGGGTATCTTGTTTTAAGAAAAGGGAGCATAAGGACTATATGTTTTTGTAGGGATAACTTTCTTTAGCCATGTTATTTTTGAAGCTTCATAGATTGATTTTGGTATGCTTGAAGTATTACTATTTTGATATTGATAAACTTTTGTTGGATCTGAACATTTATGCCACAATAAATAAGAATTACATTGATAAATATAATAGGTAGCATTCCACATCAAATATTCTGTTTTTATCATTTACCTACTCGAGGACAAGTAGGAATTAAGCTTGGGTATGGTTGATACGTCTCCAACGTATCTATAATTCTTTATTGTTCCATGCTATTATATTATCTATTTTTTATGTTTTATATGCATTAATATGCTATTTTATATTATTTTGGGGACTAACCTATTAACCTAGAGCCCAGTGCTAGTTTATGTGTTTTCCTTGTTTTTGAGTTTCGCAGAAAGGAATATCAAACGGAGTCCAAATGGAATGAAACTTTACGAGGATTTTTCTTCGACCAGAAGACATCTAGAGGACTTGGAGTGCATGTCTGGGGAGCCACGAGAGAGCCACATGGACGGAGGGCGTGCCCAGGGGGTAGGGCACGCCCCCACCCTTATGGCCCCCCCATGACTCACTAACCTATTTCTTCCGCCTATATATTTACATATAATCCAGAAACCCTAGAGGAGGAATTGAAACCACTTTTCCACAACTGTAACTTTCGGTATCCACGAGATTCGACCACGAGGCCTTTTCCGGTACTCTGCCGGAGGGGGATTCGACCACGGAGGGCATCTACATCAACTCTATTGCCCTTCCAAAGAAGTGTGAGTAGTTTACCACAGACCTATGGGTCCATAGCTAGTAGCTAGATGGCTTCTTTGCTCTCTTTGATTCTTAATACCATGTTCTCCTCGATGTTCTTGGAGATCTATCTAATGTAATCTTCTTTTGCGGTGTGTTTACCAAGATCCGATGAATTGTGGATTTATGATCAGCTTATCTATTAATATTATTTGAATCTTCTCTGAATTCTTATATGCATGATTTGATACCTTAGTAATTCTCTTCGAACTATCGGTTTGGTTTGGCCAAATAGCTTGGGTTTTCTTGCAATGGGAGAAGTGCTTTGTTTTGGGTTCAATCTTGCGGTGCTTAATCCGAGTGACGGAAACAGACATGACATGTATTGTATTGTTGCCATCGAGGATAACAAGATGGGGTTTTCATCATATTTCTTGAGTTAATTTTGCTACATCATGTCATCTTACTTAATGCGTTA
The DNA here is from genome assembly GCA_902687465.1 of Secale cereale. Classification (NCBI taxonomy): domain Eukaryota; kingdom Viridiplantae; phylum Streptophyta; class Magnoliopsida; order Poales; family Poaceae; genus Secale; species Secale cereale. Next base: position 433,682,692 of record LR738714.1, read on the forward strand.
CTCTATTCTTTATGGACTTAATACTCTAGATGCAGAATCGTTTCGGTCGATGAGTGGAGTAATAGTAGTAGATGCAGGAAGGAGTCGGTCTACTTGACATGGACGTGTTTCCTATATTCATGATCATTGCCTTAGATATCATCATAATTATGCACTCTTCTACCAATTGCTTGGCAGTAATTTGTTTACCCACCATGATATTTGCTATCTTGAGAGAAGCCTCTAGTGAAATCTATGGCCCCCGGGTCTATTTTCCATCATATAAGTTTCCAATCTACAATACTAGTTTCCGATTTACTATTTTGCAATCTTTTACTTCCCATTCTATAAAACAAAAATACCAAAAATATTTTCTTTATAGTTTATTTATCTCTATCAGATCTCACTTCTGCAAATAACCGTGAAGGGATTGACAAGCCCTTTTATTGCGTTGGGTGCAAGTTATTTATTGTTTGTGCATGTATTTGGCGACTTGCATGTTATCTCCTACTAGATTGATATCTTGGTTCTCAAACTGAGGGAAATAGTTACCCTCGTTTGCTGCATCACCCTTTCCTCTTCAAGGGAAAAACCAACGCAAGCTCAAGAGGTAGCAACCTGCTCAACAAGCGGTTTGACGAAGTGCAAGGTTTGTCTAGGCGAGCCCTGCTCAATATTGCTATGTATTATATGTCTGGGCTGTCCCTAAGTCTTATTATAACTGCATCTATCGCCACTGAGGTCAAGAACCACACGGCTGAGCTCCAAAAGGTTAAGTAGGAGGCCACTAAGAATAAATCGACATCCATGATGTTCCTCAGGCGCTGTTGCGGATCTTCTGAGGAGTGCGACGGATTTTCCGCGGATCTGCCACACACCATCCCTATCGCGGAACTTCTGAGGAGTGCGACGGAAAATAAAGCGGCAGCCATGAAGGCGTTCGATTTGCTCACACGAGTATGGCGTTCCTCAGGCGCTCTCGCAGATCTTCCGAGGAGTGCGGTGGATGCGGCAAGGTACTATGCGTTCGACGAGGAAGATGCCGAGCATTGCTTGTTTTGGACGCAATTCGAGGCGCCCGAGCATCCTCCCCTCCTGAACAAGATAAAGAAGTGATACTCTCCAACGTATGTATAATTTTTGATTGTTCCATGCGATTATATTATCTGTTTTGGATGTTTAATGGGATTTATTATACACTTTTATATTATTATTGGGACTAACCTACTAACCCAAGGTCCAGTGCAAATTGTTGTTTTTTTCCTATTTCAGTGTTTCGCAGAATAGGAATATCAAACGGAGTCCAAATGGAATGAAACCTTCGGGAGGATCATTTAAAAAAAATGCAACCCAGAAGACTTGGAGTACACGCCAGGGAAGCCACGAGGTGGCCACGAGGCAGGGGGCGCGCCCTGGGGGTAGGCGCGCCCCCACCCTCGTGGGCCCCTCGTAGCTCCACCGACATACTTCTTCGTCCTATATATACTCATATACCCTGAAAACATCGGAGAGCAACACGAAACCTAATTCCACCGCCGCAACCTTCTGTACCCGTGAGATCCCATCTTGGGGCTTGTTCCGGAGCTCCACAGGAGGGGGCATCGATCACGGAGGGCTTCTACATCAACACCATAGCCTCTCCGATGAGTTGTGAGTAGTTTACCACAAACCTTCGGGTCCATAGTTATTAGCTAGATGTCTTCTTCTCTCTCTTTTGATCTCAATACAAAGTTCTCCTCGATCTTCTTGGAGATCTATTTGATGTAATTCTTTTTCCGGTGTGTTTGTCAAGATCCTATGAATTGTGGGTTTATGATCAAGATTATCTATGAACAATATTTGGTTCTTCTCTGAATTCTTATATGCATGATTAAAATATCTTTGCAAGTCTCTTCAAATTATCAGTTTGGTTTGTCCTACTAGATTGATCTTTCTTGCAATGAGAGAAGTTCTTAGCTTTGGGTTCAATCTTGCGGTGTCCTTTCCTAGTGACACCAGGGGCAGCAAGGCACGTATTGTATTGTTGCCATCGAGGATAAAAAGATGGGGTTTATATCATATTACACGAGTTTAACCCTCTACATCATGTCATCTTGCTTAAGGCGTTACTCTGTTCTTATGAACTTAATACTCTAGATGCATGCTGGATAGCGGTCGATGTGTGGAGTAATAGTAGTAGATGTAGAATCGTTTCGGTCTACTTGTCACGGACGTGATGCCTATATACATGATCATGCCTAGATATTCTCATAACTATTCGCTTTTCTATCAATTGCTCGACAATAATTTGTTCACTCATGATATAAATCTACTATCTTGAGAGAAGCCACTAGTGAACCTATGGCCCCCAGGTCTATCTTCCATCAACTAGTTATCTTTACTTTACTTTTATTTTGTAATCTTTACTTTCAATCTATACAACAAAAATACCAAAAATATTTATCCTATTATCTTTATGAGATCTCACTTTTGCAAGTGGCCGAGAAGGGATTGACAACCCCTTTATTGCGCTGGTTGCAAGGTTCTTATTTGTTTGTGCGGATACGAGGAAATAGCATGTAGTCTCCTACTAGATTGATACCTTGGTTCTCAAAAACTGAGGGAAATACTTACTCTACTTTGCTGCATCACCCTTTCCTCTTCAAGGGAAAAACAATGCATGCTCGAGAGGTAGCAAGAATAATTTCTGGCGCCTTTCCGGGCAGATCTGCAAACAAGTTATATACCAAGTACCCATCACAAACTCTTATCCCTCTCATTACATTATTTACCATTTGCCTCTCGTTTTCCTCTCCCCCACTTCACCTTTGCCGTTTTATTCGCCCTTTTTTCCGTTCGCCTTTCTGTTTGCTTGTGTTGCTATGTGCCTTCTATTTGCTTGCATCCTTGCTTGCTAAAAATCTATTGATATGGATCCACTTAAAGTGTTCTACTTGGATCATCTTTGATCCTTATGCGCTCGTGCTGAAACCCCAACTAGCCTAGTTGATGGGAAATCTTTAGATGAGCATTCACATTTTGTGTGTCACCGTTTGTCTCAAAAGGGAGACTATTATGGGATCAAATAAACAGATTGCTGTGTTATTCTTGGAATCTTTGTGAAATTTATGATTTTACTTGTTTCTCTAAGAACCCTAAAAAATACCTCCCCTACCTATGTGAGTTTAATGATAATGAAATTTTATCTTCTTATGCAAAGGGTGTTTACAGTTACTACGATTTCAAACAAATTGAAGAATTTGTTGCTTTTAAGGGTGCTTATGAAGTTGCTTCTTTGATTGAAAAGTATGATATTACTCTCTACGAAACTGAAAATTTTAACATACTTAAATATTCCTATGAAAACTATGCTCATAATGTCTATGTCAAAGAATTATTGAAAGAATGACCGCTGCTTTAGAAGAAAATAATGATATGCTTTAATCTATAGATAATTATGATTCCGATGGTTTGATTGAACTATCCCTTGATGAACATGATGCTTGCTATTCTTGTGGCCATGATGCCAATATTTATGAAGATGAATTTGCTATAGTTCCTTATGATAAACATGAGATCGTTGCTATTGCATCCATACTTGATAGTTCCTTTGATGAAAAGCATGATTGCAATGATGTTATTATAAATTCTCTTAATGCCAATTGTGTTAATGATATGCAAAACCTCAAGCTTGGGGATGCTAGTTTTGCTATGACTACTATTTGTTGCAACGATCATGATTGGGGTGATGCTTCTTACAATCTTGAAAATTTATTTAATCCCCATGATGAATATGAGATTGATAATAATATTTACAATAATACTGAAAGTGGGTTTGGAAGAGTATCAACTTTAGATCCCACATATTTGGAGAATGATCGATCTTATGAAATTTCTGTTAAAAGTGGGATTGAACAGGTCAAAACTTTACATAGCAATGAACCCACTATTTTGGATTTCAAGGGATTTAATTATGATAATTGCTCTTTAATAGATTGTATTTCCTTGTTGCAATCCGTGCTAAATTCTCCTCATGCTTATAGTCAAAATAAAGCTTTTACCAAACACATCGATGATGCTTTAATGCAATCTTATGAACAAAAACTTGAATTAGAAGTTTCTATCCCCAGAAAACTTTATGATGAGTGGGAACCTACTATTAAAATTAAGATTAAATATCATGAATGCTATGCTTTGTGTGATTTGGGTGCTAGTGTTTCCACAATTCCAAAACCTTTGTGTGATATGTTAGGTTTCCATGAACTTGATGATTGTTCTTGAAATTTGCATCTTGCGGATTCTACCATTAAGGAACCTATGGGAAAGATTAATGATGTTCTTATTGTTGCAAATAGGAATTATGTGCCCGTAGATTTCATTGTTCTTGATATAGATTGCAATCCTACATGTCCTATTATTCTTGGTAGACCTTTCCTTGGAACGATTGGTGCAATTATTGATATGAAAGAAGGAAATATTAGATTACAATTTCCGTTAAGGAAAGACATGGAACACTTCCCTAGAAAGAAAATAAAATTACCTTATGAATCTATTATCAGAGCCACTTATGGATTGCCTACCAAAGATGGCAATACCTAGATCTATTCTTGTATCATGCCTAGCTAGGGGCGTTAAACGATAGCGCTTGTTGGGAGGCAACCCAATTTTATTTTCTTTGCTTTTACTTACGTTTAGTAATAAATAATTCATCTAGCTTCTAGTTAGATGTTGTTTTGTATTTTAGTTAGTGTTTGTGCCAAGTAGAACCTTTGGGAAGACTTGGGTGAAGTCTTTGCGATCTTGCTGTAAAAAACAGAAACTTCTGCGCTCACGAGATATGCTGCCATTTTTTACTGGAGAGTGATTTGAAGTTTATTCTTTTTGAAGATGATTAATAGACAAATTACGCACGTCCACCAATTTATTTCAGAATTTTTAGAGTTACGTAAGTATTCGAAAGTTACATATTGCTACAGACTGTTCTATTTTTGTTACATTCTATTTTTCGTGTGTTGTTTGCTTATTTTGATGAATCTATGAGTAGTATCGGGGGGTATGAATCATAGAGAAGTTGGAATAGAATAGGTTTAACACCAATATAAATAAAGAATGAGTTAAATACAGTACATTACATTGGTGGTTTGTTTTCTTATACTAACGGAGCTCACGAGATTTTCTGCTAACTTTTGTGTTGTGAAGTTTTCAAGTTTTTGGGTAAGGATTTGATGGACTATGGAACAAAGAGTGGCAAGAGCCTAAGATTGGGGATTCCCAAGGCACCCCAAGGTAAAATTTAAGGACAACCAATAGCCTAAGCTTGGGGATGCCCCGGGAAGGCATCCCCTCTTTCGTCTTCGTCTATCGGTAACTTTACTTGAGACTATATTTTTATTCACCACATGATATGTGTTTTGCTTGGAGCATCTTGTATGATTTGAGTATTTTCTTTTTAGTTTACCACAATCATCCTTGCTGTACACACCTTTTGGGAGAGACACACATGAATCGGAATTTATTAGAATACTCTATGTACTTCACTTATATCTTTTGAGCTAGATAGTTTTGTTGTAGTGCTTCACTTATATATTTTTAGAGCACGATGGTGGTTTTATTTTATAGAAATTATTGATCTCTCATGCTTCAATTATATTATCTTGAGAGTCCTTTAGAACAACATGGTAATTTGCTTTGGTTATAAAATTAGTCCTAATATGATAGGCATCCATGATGGGTATAATAAAAACTTTCATATAAAGTGCATTGAATATTATGAGAAGTTTGATACTTGATGATTGTTTTCAGATATGGGGATGGTGATATTAGAGTCATGCTAGTAGAGTAGTTGTGAATTTGACAAATACTTTTGTTGAGGTTTGCAAGCCCTGTAGCATACACGTAGGGTAACCGTTGTGTGACAAATTTGAAGCATGAGGTATTTCATTGATTGTCATCCTTTGTGTGGAGGTCGGGATCGCGCGATGGTTAACTCCTACCAACCCTTCCCCTAGGAGCATGCGTGTAGTACTTTGTTTTGATGACTTGTAGATTTTTGCAATAAGTATGAGAGTTCTTTATGACTAATGTTGAGTCCATGGATTATACGCACTCTCACCCTTCCACCGTTGCTAGTCTCTCTTGTACCGTGCAACTTTCGCTGGAACCATACACTCACCATATACCTTCCTCAAAACAGCCACCATACCTACCTACCATGGCATTTCCATAGCCATTCCGAGATATATTGCCATGCAACTTTCCACCGTTCCATTATTATGACACGTTCCATCATTGTCATATTGCCTTGCATGATCATGCAGTTGACATCGTATTTGTGGCAAAGCCACCATGCATAATTTTTCATACATGTCACTCTTGATTCATTGCACATCCCGGTACACTGCCGGAGGTATTCATATAGAGTCATATTTTGTTCTAGTATCGAGTTGTAATCTTTGAGCTGTAAATAAATAGAAGTGTGATGATCATCATTATTAGAGCATTGTGCCGGAATAAAAAGGCCAAAAAAAGAGAAAGGCTAAAAAAGGCCAAAAAAGGAAGGCCAAGAAAAAAAAGGAAAAGGGGACAATGCTACTATATTTTTTCCACACTTGTGCTTCAAAGTAGCGCCATGATCTTCATGATAGAGAGTCTCTTGTTTTGTCACTTTCATATACTAGTGGGAATTTTCATTATATAACTTGGCTTGTATATTCCAACGATGGGCTTCCTCAAATGCCCTAGGTCTTCGTGAGCAAGCAAGTTGGATGAACACCCACTTAGTTTCTTTTGTTGATCATTCATACATTTATAGCTCTAGTGCATTCGTTGCATGGCAATCCCTACTCACTCACATCGATTTCTATTGATGGACATCTCCATAGCCCATTGATACACCTAGTTGATGTGAGACCATCTTCCTCCTTTTGTCTTCTCCACAACCACCACTCTATTCCACCTATAGTGCTATATCCATGGCTCACGCTCATGTATTGCGTGGAAGTTGAAAAGGTTTGAAAAAAATTGAGTATGAAACAATTGCTTGGCTGAAACCGGGGTTGTGCATGATTTGAGTATTTTGTGCGATGAAGATGGATCATAGCCAAACTATATGATTTTGTAGGGATGAACTTACTTAAGCCATGTTATTTTGAGAAGACATAATTGCTTTGTTAGTATGCTTGAAGTATTATTATTATTATGTCAATATTAAACTTTTGTCTTGAATCTTTCGGATCTGAACATTCATGCAACAATAAAGAAAATTACATTGAGATTATGTTGGGTAGCATTCCACATCAAAAATTCTGTTTTTATCATTTACCTACTCGAGGACGAGCAGGAATTAAGCTTGGGGATGCTTGATACATCTCCAACGTATCTATAAATTTTTATTGGTCCATGCTATTATATTATCTGTTTTGGATGTTTAATGGGCTTTATTATACACTTTTATATTATTTTTGGGACAAACCTACTAACCCAAGGTCAAGTGCAAATTGCTGTTTTTGCCTATTTCAGTGTTTCACAGAAAAGGAATATCAAACAGAATCCAAATGGAATGAAAACTTCGGGAGGATCATTTTTGGAACAAATGCAACCCAGAATACTTGGAGTACACGCGAGGGAAGCCATGAGGCAGGGGGCACGCCTAGGGGGGTAGGTGCGCCCCCACCCTCATGGGCCCCTCGTAGCTCCACCGACATACTTCTTCGTCCTATATATACTCATATACCTTGAAAATATCGGAGAGCACCACAAAACCCTAATTCCACCGCCGCAACCTTATGTACCCGTGAGATCCCATCTTGGGGCATGTTCCGGAGCTCCACCGGAGGGGGAATCGATCACGGAGGGCTTCTACATCAACACCATAGCCTCTCCGATGAGTTGTGAGTACTTTACCACAGACCTTCGGGTCCATAGTTGTTAGCTAGATGGCTTCTTCTCTCTCTTTGGATCTCAATAAAAAGTTCTGCTCGATCTTCTTGGAGATCTATTCGATGTAATTCTTTTTGCGGTGTGTTTATCGAGATCCGATGAATTGTGGGTTTATGATCAAGATTATCTATGAACAATATTTGGTTCTTCTTTGAATTCTTATATGCATGATTAAAATATCTTTGAAAGTCTCTTCGAATTATCAGTTTGGTTTGGCCTACTAGATTGATATTTCTTGCAATAGGAGAAGTGCTTAGCTTTGGGTTCAATCTTGCGATGTTCTTTCCCAGTGACAGCAGGGGCAACAAGGCACATATTGTATAGTTTCCATCGAGGATAAAAAGATGGGGTTTATATCATATTGCATGAGTTTATCCCTCTACATCATGTCATCTTGCTTAAGGCGTTACTCTGTTCTTATGAACTTAATACTCTAGATGCATGCTGGATAGTGGTCGATGTGTGGAGTAATAGTAGTAGATGCAGAATCATTTCGGTCTACTTAACACGAACATGATGACTATATACATGATCATGCCTAGATATTCTCATAACTATGCGCTTTTCTATCAATTGCTTGGCAGCAATTTGTTCACCCACCGTAGAAATCTACTATCTTGAGAGAAGCCACTAGTGAAACCTATGGCCCCCGGGTCTATCTTCCATCATATTAATTTTCCATCAACTAGTTATCCTTACTTTACTTTTATTTTGCAATCTTTACTTTCAATCTATACAACAAAAATACCAAAAATATTTATCCTATTATCTTTATCAGATCTCACTTTTGCGAGTGGTCGAGAAGGGATTGACACCTTTATCGCGTTGGTTGCAAGGTTCTTATTTGTTTGTGTAGGTACGATGAACTTGCGTGTAGTCTCCTACTGTATTGGTACCTTGGTTCTCAAAAACTGAGGGAAATACATATGCTACTTGGCTGCATCACCCTTTTCTCTTCAAGGGAAAAACAATGCATGCTTGAGAGGTAGCAAGCAGCTGATGGAGGTGCATTGGATGGACGAGCCGGACATGAAGGACCTTTGCATCAAGCTCCGGTTGTCGGAGCCCCTGCCGAATAGCTACTTTGGCTTGGTGTAGAGGCTGCGCGACGTCGTGCCCCGGATTGATGTCGTGAAGTGCTTCGTATGCATTAAGGGAGCTTGGATGGCCTTTACAATGACCATGGTGCACTAGAAGAAGATCATGCTGGCCGAGATGGCCATTGGACCTCCTCCTCTTGGGAAGGAGCATAGGTGCCCCAAGCAATATTTCCCCCTTGTAATGGATGGTGCTCGGGCGATAGAGGCCCAGTGCAAGAAGGATGTAATTTATGAGTAAATATGTTATCATGTAATTGATAACAATGAACCTTGTGTGCTTTAAGAGGCGAGTTTGTTGCATGGTTTATCATGCTTTTTGTTTTATTATTTTGACTCCTATGCAACCGCTTTAGTCTGAAAGTTACCAGTTATCGGCTTCAGCGCTTGTAGATGCTACGACGGGTGTTCGTGCCTCCACACTATGACCCTTAGCTGACGTCTCATTGCCCAGGGGAGGTAGTGTGTGAGGGGAATGAGGGAAATATACTATGCGGCTTTATTACTTTCATTTAGTGAGAGGAGCTTGACTGCGGAGCTAGTGACTCGCCCCTGTATTGTGTGATGTTCGGGATGGCTGAGGTGGTGGCCATTATCATGTTGTTTGTTTGAGTAAAAACCCTTCGTATAAAATAGGTGAACCTCCATCCATTTTTAGTACGACACTTGTGTTCGAATCGCCGACCAGTTCACGCATATTATGATAGTCCGTTTTCGGCTTTCTCCACTCAGGTACTTAAGCAGACGAGCTAGAAGTACAATCACAGTGGTTCTCCCTTTACCCTCCTAGCCGAACGGGCGGAAATTAAGAGGGTAAGCACATGAGCCGGGCAATCCAACTATTGACCGAAGACACAATTCAGAACTGATTCATATAATGCAATATCTGAGACGCCGAGCTCGTAGGATAGTGTCGGAGCAATGTTTGGGGCGAGTGTGGTAGTCGAGCTCCCGGTCTATTGGCCAGACACATCTAAGGAAAACACGTATCGAAGAAGTGTCTTTCGGAGTCAAAGAGCGAAAAGAGAAAATGCATCATGAAAGACTGTAGCTAGACTGTAAAACATGGTCATTATTTCTGATAATCTCACTACGTCTATTCATACAATCCGAACTGCTGAAGCAAATATTTTAGATACCTTACGATATTAAATTTTACAAAGGTAAGGTTTACACATGGCCTTAATACGTGCTTTGACATCCCTACCATGCCCTACTGCATGTTTGCGCCTTTGCTTCTGCGAGAAGGAAGAACTCCTTTGGGGGTGATGATCGGTTGATTGTGAGAGAGGGTCTTGAGAAGTCGCATCATTGTATTGTCTTGAAGTCGGATAGGTCCTAGACGGTACCTTTCGCTGTCCAAAGACATGTTTAACCATAGCTCGGTTGAGCCGAGTACTTGGTACTTGGATGAGTAGTCCCCACAGCCGCCCACGATATTTTAAGCACGAAGTTGTGCCTATGATGACTCACAAGTATAGGGGGTCAATCGTAGTCCTTTCGATTAGTAAGAGTGTCGAACCCAACGAGGAGCAGATGGAAATGACAAGCGATTTCCAGCAAGGTAATTTCTGCATGGCACTGAAATTGGGCTAACAAGTTGTTTGATAGAAAGATAATTTGTGACAAGTGACAACTAGCAATAGTAACAATAGGTGAAGTAAGGTAGCCCAATCCTTTTGTGGCAAAGGACATGCCAGAATGGTTTTTTATAATAAGCAAAGCGTTATTGAGGACACACGGGAATTTCATCTAGTCACTTTCATCACGTTGGTTTGATTTGCGTTCGCTAGTTTGATAATTTGATATGTGGGTGGACCGGTGCTTGGGTGTTGTTCTTACTTGAACAAGCCTCCCACTTATGATTAACCGCCTTCGCAAGCATCCGCAACTACGAAAGAAGAATTAAGATAAATCTAACCATATATATCATTAAGTATATGAATCCAAATCAGCCCCTTACGGAATAGCGCATAAACTAGGGTTTAAGCATCTGTCACTCTAGCAACCCATCATCTAATAACTACTCCACATTGCATTCCCTTAGGCCCAAAGATGGTGAAGTGTCATGTAGTCGACGTTCACACGACGCCACTAAGGGAATCACAACATACACATCATCAAAATATCGAACGGATATCAAATTCACATGAGTACTTATGACAAGACTTCTCCCATCTCCTCAAGAACAAAAGTAACTACTCACAAAGAATATGCATGTTCATGACCAGAGGAGTATTAAATAGCATAATGGATCTGAACATATTATCTTCCACCAAATAAACCAACTAGCATCAACTAAGAGATGTAATCAACACTACTAGCAACCCACGGGTACCAATATGAGGTTTTGATACAAAGATTGAATACAAGAGAAGAACTAGGGTTTGAGATGAGATGGTGTTAGTGAAGATGTTGATGGAGATTGATCCTCCCATGACGAGAGGGTTCTTGGTGACGACGATAGCTTCGATTTCCCCCTCTCAGAGGGAAGTATCCCCGGCGGAATTGCTCTGCCAGAAAGCAAAAGTGCTCCTGCCCAAGTTCCGCCTCCAGATGGCGGTGCGTCCTGAAAGTCCTCTCCTGATTTTTTTCTAGGTCACAAGACCTTATGTACCAGAAGATGGGTACCCAAGGTGGGCCCAGGCCCCCACTAACCACCAGGGCGCGCCTGGAGGGGGTGGCGTGCCCTGGTGCCTCGTGGGTGCCTGGGTTCACCCCTCTGGTGGTTCTTTTCTCCAATATTTATTATATATTCCAAAATTATTCTCCGTAAATTTCCAGCCCATTTAGAGATGTACAAAGAGGTATCTATGATGTAGCTTTTTCAAGTTCACAATTTGAGCTGCAGGTATTCTCCCTCTCTTGTATAAACCTTGCAAATTATGAGAGAAAAGGCATTAGAATTACTCCCCAAAGTGTTATTATAGACAAAAAACAATAAGAAAACATGATGCAAAATGAACGTATCAGCCTACAAGGCACAAATTGCGTGACTGGGGTTGGCATGTTGTGGGGTGCGTATCCCTATTTACCTTGAGCTCACGGAGGCTCCCCGAGATGAGACAAGGCTCGGGCTGCTTACTTGCCTCTCGTGCCTTGATGGCGGTCTGGTATTTGGGGCCCGTGCTGCCGATGTGGACTTCAGCTGCTAGGGTTGTTGTGTGCTCCTCTGTTCGGAGGGAGAACTCAGGGTTGCAGTTAATGATGACGCCCTTAGGGCCTGTCATCTTGAACTTCAGGTACGCGTAGTGGGGAACCGCGTTGAAGCGAGCGAACGATGTTTGCCCGAGAATTGCGTGGTAGTCGTTGCAGAAAGGGATGATATCGAAGATCAAGTCTTTGGTGTGGAAGTTATCGGGTGAGCCAAAGACTACTTCCAAAGTGATGGTTCCCGTACATCGTGCCTCAACTCCTGGGATTGTCCCCTTGAAGGTTGTGTCGCTGGGTTTGATTCTTGATGGATCAATACCCATCTTCCTCACCATATCTACGTAGATGAGAATGAGGCTACTGCCTCTGTCCATGAGGACACTAGTGAGGCGATATCCATCCACAACGGGGTCGAGCACTAGGGCCACCGTTCCTCTGTGACGCATACATGCCGGGTGGTCCCGTCAATCAAAGGTGATCAGATAGGATGAACAAGGATTGTATTTCGGGGCCACCGATTCAACGGCATAAACGTCCCGAAGCGCGGGCTTTCTCTCCTTCTTGGGTATATGTGTGACGTAGATCATGTTCATGTTTTTTACCTCTGGAGGGAACTGGTTTGCCTCATTGTCCTCGCTGCATAGGCCCTTGCCTTGTTCCTCTGCTGTGAGCTTGCAAGCCTGTTTGATCACCCAACAGTTATGGTTGGTGTGGTTGGCGGGCTTGTCCGAGGTGCCATATATTTGGCAGGGCCTATCCAGGATCTTGTACAGTGCAGTGGGGATGTCCCGGTTCCCTTTAGAGGGCTTTTTCCGTGGTCCGGACTTTGAGTCCCTGAATCTGGCATTTACTATCATGTCTTCGTCCTCACCGTTATTGTGCCAACACTTGTTCTTGTTGCGTCGTGGTTCCCCTTTTTTATCCCGGACTTCTTAGGTACCGGGGCCTTCGGGATTATTGCTTCGACGAGCTAACCAGCTGTCTTCGCCCACGTAAAAGCGGCTCATAAGTGAGGTAAGGGCCGACGTGGTTTTCGGTTTGTCTTGACCGAGCTGATGCACGAGCCATTCGTCGCAGATATTGTGTCTGAAAGCAGCGTTTGCCTCAGCATCCGGACAATCTACGATTTGGTTCCTCTTTGTCAAGAACCGATTCCAAAATTGCCGGGTTGGCTCTCCAGGCTGTTGAACAACGTGGCTCCGGTCATCGGTGTTCGGGGGCCGAACATAGGTACGCTGGAAGTTACATCGGAAGGCATCTTCGAGCTCCTCCGAGCTTCCGATGGAATTTTCGGGTAGGCTATTTAGCTAGTGCCGTGCTGGACCCTTGAGTTTTAATGACAGATATTTTATGCCGTGGAGGTTGTCTCCTCAGGCCATATGAGTGTGGAGAACAAAGTTTTCAATCCACACAGTGGGATCAGTTGTCCCATCATATTGCTCAATGTTTACGGGTTTAAACCCTTTGGGAAACTAGTGCTGCATCACGTCGTCTGTGACACACATCGGGTGTGCGGCGCCCCTAGCTTGAGCTACACCGTGCCAGAGATGAGTTTTCATCCGAGCATGGTAGTTTTCCTGGACTCTATCATTTCTATCATGAGAGGCCAGGTATTCGTCCTGTCCAGCAGGAGCATATCCTTTGGACCCATAGATTGACCTTGTTTGGCCTCCTCTGGTGTTTAGATCGTGTTGCAGGTCGTATGGGTCCTCCGATTCTACCGGTTCTTTGCCTCTTCGGCGTGGGGGTGGTGGTGGCTGTTCGGCTTCATCAGCTGCCATTTCCCGTCCTCGAGGGGCCGATCGGTCTGGTCTGCTTGGGCTCTCCTGGGGGGTATGGGCTCAAAAGCCTCATCGTCGAACTACGGGAGCAACTGTCGCTTTGGGTAACTCTTGCCTTGGTCCTACCGCTCAATGTCCAGGTCTCTTTGGCTCAGAAGACCCTTGTCCATCTGTTGTTGAGGGTATCCTACTCGGCCAGTAGTCGTTGTTGTTTATTCTTCAGGCTTCAAGCGGTGGCTATAAGCCGCCGCTTGAATTGTTCTTGGTGAAGAGGGTATTCGGGGACAATGAAGTCTTTGGGGGCCGATGCTTTCCTCATGCTTGGAAGGAGGGAAGTAGCTACTATCCTCGGAGCCATCAATTTCCTCATGGTAGCCATAGTTTTCGGGATTGCCGCTGTCTTCGGGTTCACCATTGTCGTCATGATCCTCCGACTCGGCTGGGCTTTGTTCGGGGGTGGCATTATCGTCGAGCTACTCCGTGTCTGGAGCGGCATCGTCCCCAGTGCCATTGGTTTCTTCTTTGGTCCTTCCACGTCCCCTGTATCGCTTTCGCTGGCGACAATGTCTGGATGACTCCTTTGCAGGGTCCTCGCCGTATTCTTTATGGCTGTCTACCATGTAGACGTTGTAGGTAGAAGTTGTCGTTCACTTTCCCATGCTAGGGGTGGAGGCTGCCAAGTCGGGCATGGTGTCGATATCCTCGTCCATGTCCTTGGCTTCCTCTGAGGTATAGTCCAGCACATCGGTTAAGTCATCGATAGTGGCTACTAAGTGGGTGGTGGGTGGGACACAAAATTCCATGCAGTCTTCCTCAGGTCTGATTTGATCAGGGAGCAAGGACGGACTATCCGTAATGCTCATTGTCTGCATCTGATGTAGCGTCTTGTTTAACATCGAGAGGTTGATCGGGTTTATCCCCTGGCGTCTTTCAAAGTTAGCCTCCGGTATGCTGATGTCTACTACACAACCTTCTTATTGTAGACTCGTGTTTGGACTCCAAGCATAGAGTTTTGTAGGACAGTAGCAAATTTCCCTCAAGTGGATGACCTAAGGTTTATCAATATGTGGGAGGCATAGGATAAAGATGGTCTCTCTCAAGCAACCTTACAACCAAATAACAAAGAGTCTCTTGTGTCTCCAACACACCCAATACAATGGTAAATTGTATAGGTGCACTAGTTTGGCGAAGAGATTGTGATACAAGTGTAATAAGGATGGTAGATATAGGTTTTGTAATATGAAAATTTAAAAACAACAAGATAACTAATGATAAAAGTGAGCACAAACGGTATTGCAATGCTTTGAAACAAGGCCTAGGGTTCATACTTTCACTAGTGCAAGTTCTCTCAACAATGATGACATATTTATATCATATACCAATCCCTCAACATGCAACAAAGAGTCACTCCAAAGTCACTAATATTGGAGAACAAACGAAGAGATTATTGTAGGGTACGAAACCACCTCAGAGTTATTTTTTCTGATCGATCTATTGGGCTATTCCTATAAGTGTCACAAACAGCCCTAGAGTTTATACTAAAATAACACCTTAAGACACACATCAACTAAAACCCTAATTCTACCTATATACTCCAATGTCACCACAAGTATTCGCAGGTTTGATTATATGACATGCATCGCACAAACTCAGATTCATCTATTCAAACCAACAAAAAGAACTTCAAAGGGTGCCCCAAAGTTTCTACCGGAGAGTCAAGAAAAAAACGTGTGCCAACCCCTATGCATAAGTTCACAAGGTCACAAAACCCGCAAGTTGATCACCAAAACATACATCAAGTAGATCACGTGAATATCCCATTGTCACCACAGATAAGCACATGCAAGACATACATCAAGTGTTCTCAAATCCTTAATGACTCAATCCGATAAGATAACTTCAAAGGGAAAACTCTATCCATTACAAGAAGGTAGAGGGGGAGAAAGATCAGAAGATCCAACTATAATAGCAAAGGTCACGATAGATCAAGATTGTGCCATATCAAGAACACGAGAGAGAAAGAGAGAGATCAAACACATAGCTACTGGTACATACCCTCATCCCCGAGGGTGAACTACTCCTTCCTCGTCATGGTGAGCACCGGGATGACAAAGATGGCCACCAGTGATGGTTTCCCTCTCCGACAGGGTGCCGGAACGGGATCCCGATTGGTTTTTCATGGCTACAGAGGTTTGTGGCGGCAGAGCTCCCGATCTAGGTTTCTTTTTGGAGGTTTATGTGTTTATAGGAATTTTTGGCCTCGAGAACAATTCAGGGGGGTCCACGAGTCAACCACAAGGTAGGGGGCGCGCCTTGGGGGGCACCCTCCACCCTTGTGGATGACTCATGGCTCTTCTGGCCCAACTCTTTTGCTTCGGGGGCTTCTTCTGGTCCACAAAAAATCACCAAAAAGTTTCGTTCCATGTGGACTTCGTTTGATATTCCTTTTCTGCAAAACTCAAATACAAGGAAAAAAACATAAACTCGCACTAGACTCTAGGTTAATAGGTTAGTCCCAAAAATCATATAAAATAGCATATACATGCATATAAAACATCCAAGATAGATAATATAATAGCATGGAACAATAAAAAATTATAGATACGTTGGAGACGTATCAAGCATCCCCAAGCTTAATTCCTGCTCGTCCTCGAGTAGGTAAATGATAAAAATAGAATTTTTGATGTGGAATGCTACCCAACGTATTTATCAATGTATAATTCGTTATTGTGGCTTGAATGTTCGGATCCATAAGACTCAAAACAAAAGTTTATCAATATCAAAACAATAATACTTCAAGCATACTAATAAGTAATCTACGAAGCTTCAAAAATAACATGGCTAAAGAACGTTATCCCTACAAATCATATAGTCCTTATGCTCCCTATTCTTAACACAAAATAGCCCTCAAGCCCATCACGGAGTCAGCCAAGCAATTTCTTTCATACTCTACCTTTTCAAGCCTTTTTTCAACTCTTCACGCAATATATGAGCGGGAACCAGGGACATAGCACTATGGGTGGAATGGAAGGTGGTGATAGGCAAAAAGGTGGGAGGAAGTATCACATTGATACGTCTCCAACGTATCTATAATTTTTTATTGGTCCATGCTATTATATTATCCATCTAGGATGTTTTATATGCATTTATATGTTATTTTATATGATTTTTGGGACTAACCTATTAACCTAGAGCCCAGTGCCAGTTTCTGTTTTTTCCTTGTTTTTGAGTTTTACAGAAAAGGAATACCAAATGGAGTCCAATTGACCTGCCAATTTTCGTGGAATTTTTATGGACCAAAAGAAGCCCCCGGAGTAAAAGAGTTGGGCCAGAAGAGTCCCGAGCCATCCATGAGGGTGGAGGGCGTGCCCTACCCCCTGGGCTCGCCCTCCTATCTGGTGGACGACTCGGAGACCCCCTTGACGAGCGACCGACGCCAAAAATTCCTATAAATACAGAAACCTCCAAAAAATAACCTAGATCGGGTGTTCCGCCGCCGCAAGTCTCTGGAGCCACCAAAAACCAATCTAACCCTTTCTGGCACCCTGCCGGAGGGGGGAATCCCTCTCCGGTGGCCATCTTCATCATCTCGGCGCTCTCCATGATGAGGGGGAGTAGTTCACCCTCGGGGCTGAGGGTATGTATCAGTAGCTATGTGGTTGATCTCTCTCTCTCTCTCCTGTTCTTGAGATGGCACAATCTTGATGTATCGCAAGCTTTGCTATTATAGTTGGATCTTATGATGTTTCTACCCCTCAAATCTCTTGTGAAGATTTGAGTTTTCCCTTTGAATTTATCTTATCGGATTGGGTCTTTAAGGATTTGAGAACACTTGATGTATATCTTGCATGTGCTTATCTATGGTAACAATGGGATATCACGTGATCTACTTGATGTATGTTTTGGTGATCAACTTGCGGGTTCCGTGACCTTGGGAATCTATGTATATGGGTTGGCACACGTTTTCATCTTGAATCTCTGGTAGAAACTTTGGGGCACTATTTGAAGTTCTTTGTGTTGGTTGAATAGATGAATCTGAGATTGTGTGATGCATATCGTATAATCATGCCCACGGATACTTGAGGTGACAATGGAGTTTCTAGGTGACAATAGGGTTTTGGTTGATTTGTGTCTTAAGGTGTTATTCTAGTACAAACTCTATGACAGATAGAACGGAAATAATAGAAGTGCTTTCGTCAAGGGTGACCGACACGTGGCATCCACCCCAACGGAACACCGTTAAGCTATCGGGTCCGGTTTTGGATCCGATAACCCATTAACAGCCCCGACCAATGGGGATTTCCCACGTGTAAAATCATCATTGGCTAGAGGAAACACGTGTCGGCTCACCTTTGGGACACATGTCTTCCACTCATTGGACCCAAAGCGCCTATGATACGTCGACATGTGGCATGGCCCAACAGAGGCCCATTCCTGTGAAAAGGCCGGCCTGTTTGACTTGGTCAAAAGGTGGCGGGCCGGCCCACGGCAAGCCTATGAACGGCATGTTCGCATATAGCCCATTTATAGCCCGCTAACCTAGGGCCCGTTTACGACCTATCCGAATTAGGCCCAATAGCGTCATGTGGGACATCCAATATAATTCCAGCCCGTTTTAACTTCCGGCCCATGTATGGCCCATGACGTCTTTCGGTCCATATGAGGCCCTTATTACTCTCGGCCCATTAATGACTCGTGGTAAAACTGACCCGTAATGAAAAGTGTATCACTTTATACCCATTAACGACACGTGGTGAAACTGGGCCGTAATGAACAGTGTATCAATTTATATCCATTAACGACCCATTATTCTGTTGGGCCGTTTCCAGCCCATGTTATCTTTCGGCCTTCTCGGGGCCCATTTATTCTTGGGCTCATTTCCACATTCGTTTACTTACGGCCCGTTACTGTCATTTTCTGCTTGTGGGCCAAATTATGCCCGTGGTTACAGTCGGCCCGTTTGTGGCCCGATAATACGTTGGGCCTTTTCATGTAAAAAAACCCGTTGGGCTGTTTTCATAGAGTTATCAAATACGGCCTATTAACGGCTCGTTATTGTCCGTAAATAGTACGGCCCATGATTGGCGAATTGATGATACGCCCCGTAGAAGGCCCATGGATCCTACGGCCCGTAAAAGGCCCATGAATCGTACGGCCCGTAGAAGGCCCATGGATCCTACGGCCCGTATAGAAGGCCAAGGGATCCTACGGCCCGTAGAAGGCCCATGGATCATACGGCACACAGGAGGCCCATGGTTACAACAGTCCGTGTGTTGCCATGATTATTTTGGCCTAGTTTCCAAAGATAGGTTATTGTGGCCACTAGAAAAACACAGAAAAAGAACTGCAGTGACTACAAGCAAACAACTAAACAAGACAATAAGGAAATAAATAAGTAAGCAATTAACGCTAGCCTATTACCGCTATTACACATATTACATCCACTGGGCATCAAAGTTCGCCACCAGTGCAAATATAGGGAACAAAGCAGCATATTGCATACACTGGCCGTCAAAATTGGCCACCAGTGCAAATAAACGTGGCAACAAAACAAGAGCATAACTGAAACAACTACAGAAGAGCTGAAGAAACGTGGTATCCACCATGCTGGCAATAAGCTTAGCAAGCTTATTAGCTTTGTCTTGTTTGGCGCTAAAATCGTCCAACGCTTGCTGTTGCACCAGAAAGTATGCATCTGAATGCTCTAGGGACTTCCGCAGTCCTTCCACTTCTTGTCGCAGCACAACTGATTGATGTCTTTCAGCTTGTAGTTGAGACTCAAGAAACCGAACTGATTCAGATAGTGAGTTTCAATAGCTTGTGCAAGCGGTAGTGGCCAGTAACTCCATCAGTAAACCAAGAAAGGACTTTGGGGTTGTCTCACTGTCTTCGAGATAGTCTTCCTTAGCTGTTTTATCAGCCTTGTTGGAGACCAACAAGGATGTGACACTATCCTGAACCTTGTTTGCATTACTTCCTTTACCATTGCTTAATAAGGCACTCTTCCCCAATATTCTGTCAGCATTCTAAAAGAAGAAACAAGCAGACACATAACGGTTTAGCATGTACTAGTATATGAAACTCATTTGGATGAACCAGTTCATTAGTAAGGTGGACAGGATTAAACTACCAAGTCTTCTATTGCCAAGTACTAGTACATAATAAAAGCATCAAACAAACATATCTCTATGTCCTATGGTAACTGCATTGTCTTGCCAAATCAAAATAGAGACACGGTTCAAATCATATCAGTTCAAGACAAAGCAGCAGTGAAAGAATACAAAGCGTGGGAAACTACACGGCACAACAAGATTTCAGATGGGTACCACGGGTCTACATGTACAACAACACTATTTGCTTTCTTGTGATGCTAGTAATGTGCATGATATGAGAAGTCAACTGTATACACAATTGAAATTGAAATCAATAGAGCTATTGATAAGAGCAAGCCTGTTAAAGAAACATGCGTGAACATACCTGTTGTGCCATTGGAGTTTCTATTGGATCCTTCAATTTAAAAATAAGTTTGTATGAGTAAATACAGTGATACAAGAGCAAAGCAGTATGCACGATAGCAATCATAGTTAAAAAAAGGTGCGCCTAAGCGAGCGCTTAAGCGTGCCTAGGCTTTAGGCGTTGGCGAAATGCATTGCGCATAACTACACTTAATATGTGCATAACTGCGCATAAGCATGCGCTTTGGTCAGTAAAGCGCAAGGCGGTGGCAAAACGCATAATTAACGCCTAGCGCTTTTTGGAACTATGATAGCAATGGAATCTTAAATTAGAATAGTTGTTCTTTAGGTTTAGGCACTTGTTCTACATGAACAGAGTACAGTAAGACACAAGAATATAGTACTTAAAAATAGAAAATGAGCTCATAGACCTTACCACATTCTTGGTTCGGGACCAGTACAGAACAAGGCGTTCCCAGTCATCGTCTAGTAAATGTGTCTCAGAAGAACATAAGGGAATTTGATGAGTTTCTTTGCCGGTGAAGTACGTTTTCTTCAGGTAATTTCAATACTACCACCAAGCATTCTTGAAGATAACAGAGGTATTAGCACAGGTTACCTCATCCCGAGTTTCCAAATGGGTCCTTCTCTATAGAGAAAAATGGAAAAATTTGCTGTATTATAACCATCATGGAGGTAGGATGTATGGGACAAAGCAAAGTAATTGCCATGAATAACATTACTTACACATAACTCCTGGACAAACACATGCAACTGGCATTTTCCTTCATCTTCAGTATAATATTTCCAAGATGGGAAGATACGCATATATGCTTTAACAACATCAAATGCGATAGATGCTAAAGTACGACTAGCTGGTTGTGCTTCCTCCACAGGAATAGGCGTACTAACTGGTGGAGTTGGGGTTCGCCGTGGTAGTACTGGACCTTTGGGCACTGGAGCTGCCTTACTAACTGCTCTTTTTTGGGAGCTCTATGGTGCAGATGGTGTTGTGTCAACAGGAACTGGGTTACTATCTCCTGGGGTTGGGGTTAGATTGGGTGAAGCTGGTTCTCTGTCCATCGCAGTAGGGGTACAATCTGCGAGAGTTTGGGTTATGTGTGGTACGGCTGGTTCTCGTGCTTGTACAACCGGGGTGCTATCTCCACCAAGAGGTAGCACTGTTTTA
This sequence comes from Secale cereale, assembly GCA_902687465.1. NCBI lineage: Eukaryota > Viridiplantae > Streptophyta > Magnoliopsida > Poales > Poaceae > Secale > Secale cereale. Next base: position 433,704,263 of record LR738714.1, read on the forward strand.
TTTGAAGACTGTGTTTTTAGTCCGCTAGATGCTGGCATCACCCGCTCCAATTCAAATGGCTGATAAACAGGAAACATAGTTGAATGTACATACATTGTATGAGAGACAGATGCGATAGATAGTGTGGAAAAAAGAGGACATTAAATAGTTGACATGTATATTTTTTAACTAAAACGGATAGCATGACATAATTTCACATATATGATGTCTATCTAAACTGGATAGCATAGCATAATATAATTCAAAGATATGATGAATAACTAAAACGCCGTGCCAAGTTAGAGCATACACATCGGTGGGGGACTGGTCATCTGTCTCTGAATCTATATCTGAGGAGCTACCGAGACCCAACAAGAGATCAACTTCGACAGGTAGCATTGTCTGCTCTGAAGGCCTTGTTTTCGCTCCGGATTTTTCAATCTCCCACCCAAATGGATGATTCACAGGAAGAGTAGTTTAATGTACAAACATTGTCGACAAATGGAAATGTAATGAAGAAAAGGATGGGCAATATATCATTCAAATATATGATGCCTGGTTAGACAGGATGGCATTGCACATTTCACATATATTATGGCTGGCTAAAAGACATGAGACTGCATAATTCCCATATATGATATAGAAACTAAACAGGTGGTGCCAGAACATGTCTAAACTAAGCAGATGACATATATGATGTCAAAAGTAGGCACTACAAGGCAACATATGCATGATATGACTAACATCATCATGCCAAGGTAGAGCAAACACCTTGGGGGGGGGGGGGGGAAAAA
>LR738714.1:433714595-433886555 GCA_902687465.1 Secale cereale
CCCCCCGTCGCCACCAGCACCACCAGCACCGTCGACCCTCCCCCACCGCCTCCGCCATGGCTCCGAAAGGCGAGAAGGGGAAGTCCGCGAAGTCGGCTAAGGCGCCGCGTCTCGCGGCGCTGCGGAAGAAGAAAGCTGTCGTCCCCCCCATGCTTTCCGCGAAGAAGCTGAAGGAGAAATAGTACCTTTTCTGGTCGAGGGAGACGCGGGCGCATCCGTGCACCAAGGTACTCCCAGCCATTGCTTGCGAAATGTTCCCGGGCAGATATGCGTTCTTCGCCCTGTTCTTCTACTGCGGGCTCTGCCCGCCCTATTCTGAGTTCTTCTGCGATATCATGAACACCTATGGGTTCCACCTCCTTGACTTCACCCCCAACGCCGTTCTGACCATGGCCGTTTTCGCACAACTGTGCGAGAACTTTGTCGGAGTCTTCCCAAACGTAGCCCTTTTTCGCCACTACTTCACGCCTCGAGTGGAGGGAGGAGAACCTCTGTCCGGCGGGATCTCCTTGGTTTCGAGGACCCACAAGAAGGAGGCGTACCTAAAGGGAGAGCTCCGCGGCAAATGGGGTGAGTGGAGAGCCAATTGGTGTTGGATTGTAGAGGAGAACCCGCAGCCATTCACCGCCCGGCGCCAAGCCCCAGTAGTACGCGGCAACGACTGGAGCGACTTGGCCCCGGAGGATAGTAGATTGAAGATTGCCACTGCCCGGATCCTTCGCCTCAGGCTTGCCGGGCTCACTGTAGGAGCAGTTGGCGCGGACTTTCTCCGCCGCCGCATCGCCCCTTTACAGGAGAGGAAGAGGCCCGCCTGGGAGTTCGAGAACGCGGCAGATATCATGAGGCTGCGCCCGGGCCTCAATTACAACTTCACTGTCCTGGAGGTCAACGCGATGCTTCAGGAGCTATTCAAGTACGACCCCGACCATCCCGAATGGTTCAGGTTGCCGAGGGGCGTAGTTCTGTTGTGTAATAACTCTGCGCTCAGCCGCATCCGCGCGATGATGCTGCTGTGCGATTCTCACAGGATTGACCCCACTTGGCAAGAGCCCCCGACGAAGCCGTGCAGCAGTTCTTCGACAACGTAGAAGAAACGCCAGTCTGCTCCAACGAGAAGAAGGGCCTCACCCGCGACACCACCGACCAGGAGATGGCGTGCATCGCCACCAGGCTAGAAGAGGCGGCGGTAGCCGCAGCCGCGGGCGAATTTTGATACACCGTGGAGGAGGCGGAGGCAGCGGAGGCGGCAAGCCTTGCCGAGCGAGAAGAGTTTTTCAAAGCGGGGAAGCCTGCCGAGCAAGACGCCGAGCCGAACGAGCCCGCCGAGCAGGGCGTCGAGTCAAGCGGGCCCGTTGAGGACACGAGCGGCTTGCTGGAGATCGGCTCCTCTTCCTCCTCGTCCTCAGGCAGCTCACCACCACCAGCAGAGCCTACAGCTCCACCAAGGAGGCGTCTCCACAAGGCCGGGGACGTAACGGAGCGGCAGACGAGCCAACAGCCGCCGCGCCGCACGACACGCGCCACCGCGGCAAGCACGGTTGCCGCGGGGGCGCCTCGAGCTTCTGCAGCAACTGGAGCGGGATCTTCTCGGACCTCTGCTTCTGCCCCTGCCGCTCCCCTTGCCTCGGCGGCAGCCGGAGTGGGGTCGTCTCAGACCACCGTCCCTGCTCCCGCCAAGCGGCCAAGGGAGCCTACTGCTCTGCCTCCTCGTGCCGGGGCGCGCGAGCCAGACTTCGACTTCTCTGCGCTCAGCTCCGATGAGGAAGAAGAAGAGTAAGACTTTGTTGTTCTTACATTCCTTCAATTCTTGCTGTTTCTCTTGTATATCTTTTGCCTCACTCTGAACCTGTTCCTTTTTTCAGAACTCTGGCCCAGAGGGCGGCGAAGAAAGCCAAGGCCCCGGTGATTGTCATCGAGGACGAGCCCGCCGCGACAGCAGGGGGTGCGCCTGCGACAAACTTGCCGGACCCGGCAACTGTTTTTCAGAGCAGCCCCCAGCGCAGCCCCCAGCGTAAGTTCTTGGTTCCTTTTCCGCTGTTAGGTGCGTGTGGGGGCTTCTTTTTTATTGACGTCTTGTTCGTTGATTTGTGTAGGAGCAGAGCAGCAGCACCAGGAGCGTCAGGAGACCGCCCCCGACGAGCCACATGCTTCGACCACACCGCCAAGGGGAAGCTCTCCGGCAAGGGAGAGCCCTCCGCCAAGGGCGAATTCTCCGCCAAGGGCGAATACTCCGCCAAGGGCGAGTACTCCGGCGAGGGATAGCACTAGTGGCCCTCCGGAGGTGGGAGTTACAACCACACCGCCGAGGGAGAGCTCCCCGGCAAGGAACCTCACCGAGGAGCCGGCCCGCGCAGGTAATCCCTTTGCTTCAAGCTTCCCTTGGCTCTTCTTCTTTCGATTCTTCTTTTTGGATATTTGCTTAACTGTTCTTCTCTTCTTGTCTTCCGTCAGACCCATCCGCAGCCGAGCCAATGGAGACGGAGGTCGTTGTTGACGACGCCGCCGTTGCCGAAGAAACGGTCGGTGCGGACGATCCCGCCGACGCAGAGTCCGCCAGGGCTGCCGCCGCAGCAGCCGGCGAAGGGGCAGGCGATCGCACTGACGGCCCTGAGGCCGCAGGAGCGCCAGGCGCTACACCGACCATCGAGCCCTCCGCCGCCGCCGCAACCCCCAGCTTCGACAAGCTCGAGCCAGGCGCCTACTTAAAGGCCGGCGACGATGTCTTCATCCAGCTGCCCTGGGCGTCCATGTCCAGGGCGCCGGTCGAGGGAGAGGTCTTCGACGGGGAGGTGCTTGCCTTTGCCGGACTGAAGCTTGTTGACGCGCGGAGCAGCAGCAGCGAGGCTGAGGAGGAGCGGCTGCTGCGCAAGCTACTGTCGCTTTACCGAGCCCGGCAGGCCAAGCTGGAGTCCCGCGAGGCTCTTGCCGCAAAGGCGGGAGCTGATATCGAGAAGCGCGCGGAGGAGCTCCGGGCCATCAACCAAGCAGCTCTCCGGTCCTTGGCAGAGGAGCGGGAGCGACTTGCCGAGGAGCAGCAGGCCTTCATCCTCGAGAAGGCTGAAGTAGAGGAACAGCAGCGGCTTGCCGCCGAGAAACTGTCCACGCTGGAGGGTGAGCTGGCGCAGCGGAAGGTCAACCTCAACGGTCACGAGGAGGAACTTGCTGCGCGCGAGCAATCACTTGGCGGAGCTCTCCAGGAAGCAAAGGATGCCGCCGCGGCTGCTGAGACCGCCAAGAAGGAACTGGAGGTGAAGGTGGCGCAGCTCGAGGCCGACCTCAAGGCGGGAAGCGAAGAAATCACCGCGCTCAAGGTCGAGCGGGAGAAGGACGCCCACAGCCACTCCGAGCTGCAGGTCCGCCTCTCCGAGAAGGGCAAGGAGCTCACCGCCGCCAAGGATTCCAACGCTGATCTGGAATTGAAGCTGGCCACCCTAACCCAGACGTTGGACGGCGCCAAGGAGCGGGAGATGACCCTGAAGGAGGAGATCAGGGCCGAGAAGGCGTTGCTGGCGAGTGCTGCCATCACCCAGAACAACTTTAGGCAGACCGTCGAGCACTGGACAGAAGGTCTTGTCAACGCCGCTGCAGACATCGACAAGGAGTTGGAGCAGCTGGGGGCAGAGTATCTCGGGTACTCCACCGATGAGAACCTCCACCCCAGCGCCAAGCTCACTTTATTCTTCAAGGGCGTGGCGACGGCCCTCCAGCAACTCCGGGAGAAGATCCCGAAGCAGCTGGCGGACGAGTCGCGCAGGCTCTACGCGGGAGCCCTCCAAAAGGTGCTGATGAAGGTAGCTTTCCGCAATCCAGGTCCCAACCTCACCAACGTCCTCAGGTCCCTGCCGCCGGACACTGATCAGGAGGCGCTCAAGGCCCTTGTCGCACCCATTGTGGATAAGGTGGGCGGGATCAAGAGAGTTGAAGGCGACCTCGCAGATTAGGCAGCTTATTTTCTTCTTTCCATGTCGCTGCTTATCGAGTCATGAAAACAATCTATTAGAGCTACGACAAGCTATGTTTGTATTATAACTCTATTTTGGGTAGAAATTGCAATGTTATTTCCTCTACTTGATCTTCGGCCTTGTATGTTATTGCCCTATGCTTTTAGGGAACTTGTCGGTGCGGGCACCTTTGTCGCGAGCGCTGAGTGCGGAACGTCAGCAGCCTGCTGGCGGTGTTGCTACCGACAAGAAACCTTGTCGCAACTAGCTGCAGCACACTTAAGTTGTTGAGCGGGCTCGAAAACAAAGTAAGGGCGCGACACTAGTCGCAGCACACTTAAGTCGTTGAGCAAACTCGAAACAAAGCAAGGGCGCAACTAGCTACGAGTTGGTTCCTCCGCGCACAGGTTTTCCATACAAAGCACGGTCGTTCAAGGAAGATAACTTAAAAATTTAAAAGTCTGATTGCTCAAACTTTGGCAACTTAGCTTTTGTGTTGTTTGCTTCCCGGCAAGGCAAGGCTTTCTTGAACGGCGCTTGATCCATACCACTATCTTCTCCTCCTCCCCCTCGGCAAACTTGTGCGCGATGGAACCTTCTTTTGCTTGGAAAAAAGAAAGGAGAGAAAATACAGATATGGAGCCTTTGGGCTCGCTATTGCTTACCGGGAGTAGGCGCTGCACAAGATGTCAGATAATTCATGCATAAAGTAAAGAGCATGAAATGACAAGATGTGCGATGCACATGAGCTTTACTGATGCACGGGGTCTGCGCCCGGCTTTGTACAAAGGATTACATGCAACAGCGGCAAGACTTGTACAAAAGGTGGTTGCCGGAGCGGGTCACGGCAACCGCGCCTTACGGGTAAAACTTACGAAGATGCTCAATGTTTCAGGAGTTGCTCACCGAAAAGCCATCTTCGGTCTCAAGGCGGACAGCGCCGGGCCTAGTGACTTGTTTCACCCGATAAGGGCCTTCCCACTTCGGCGTCAATTTGTTGGAATTCTTGGCGGACTGAACGTGCCGAAGAACAAGGTCGCCTTCCTCGAGACTTCTGGCGTTAACTTTGCGGCTATGGTAGCGACGCAAAGCTTGCTGGTAGCGAGCAGCTCGTACAGCAGCCTGAAGACGGTCTTCCTCAAGGAGCAGTGCGTCATCTTGTCGCAGCTGCTCTTGCTCGAGCTCATCATAAACGAGCACTCGAGGTGACCCATATACGAGTTCCGTGGGGAGAACTGCCTCCGCTCCATAGACTAGAGCGAAAGGTGTCTGTCCAGTGGCTCGATTTGGCGTCGTCCTGATCGACCAAAGAACCACCGGCAGCTCCTCGATCCAGTTTCTTCTGCACCTATGTAGCATGTCGAAAGTTCTGGTCTTGAGGCCTCGCAGCACTTCAGCATTTGCCCTCTCCGCTTGACCGTTGCTTCTCGGGTGCGCAACAGAAGCAAAGCAGACCTTGGCACCAAGATCTTGGACGTACTGCATGAAGGTGCGGCTCGTGAACTGCGTACCGTTGTCGGTGATGATCCTGTTAGGGATCCCGAAACGGCAAACAATCGACCTGAAGAACTTGACTGCTGACTGTGCGGTCACCTTTCTCACTGGTTGCACTTCCGGCCACTTTGTGAACTTGTCGATCGCAACGTACAAGTACTCAAAGCCCCCGGCTGCGCGGGGAAAGGGGCCGAGGATGTCGAGCCCCCAGTCCGAAAATGGCCAGGATAAAGTGATCGTCTGGAGAGCTTGAGCTGGCTGATGTATCTGCTTGGAATGGAACTGGCACGCTTCACACTTGGTTACTTGTGCAGTTGCATCCTGGAGGGCTTCTGGCCAAAAGAAACCTTGCCGGAATGGTTTGTCGGCAAGTGCTCTTGCGCCAATGTGGTGACAACATATGCCTCCATGTATCTCTACCAACAGCTTTTGTCCATCTTCCCGGGGAATACACTTCAATTTCACACCGTTGAGTCTTCTTCTGTACAGTGTGTTGTCAACGAACTGGTACATACTTGACTGCCGGGCTACTCTTTCTGCTTCTTCTTGCTCTTCGGGAAGTTCTCCTGTCTGAAGGAAACGGACAATCTGCTGTGCCCATGCTGGAGCTTGTGGCTCGACAACAAGGACTAAAGGCACATCTGTTGCTGCAGGAACATCCGCTTCTACGGCGAGAACCTGCGGCTCAGCCGGAGCTTGATGTTCCCCGGCAAGCTTGCCGGAGCAAAACTTGTCGGGGGCGTCTGCTTCAATGGAACAAACCCTAGGGCTTGCCGGAGCGGACTGCTCCTCAGCATTCTTGGCGTTGATCTTGGGGACCTTTTTGGCGGCGGCTTCGGGAAGCTCTGCCGGAAAGTAGTCTCCAGAAATCAACTTCCTCTTCTTGCCTTGCCCAGTTGATGGTGTTACGGATGGTCGAGTCAGCTTGAGCACAAAGATCCCTGGTTCCACAGGTAACTTAAGTGCGGCGCACTTTGATAGGCCATCAACGATGTCGTTCTGAGCTCTTGGGACGTGCTCCATCTGTAGGCCGTCAAAGTGCTCTTCAAGCTTTCTCACTTCATCGACGTAAGCTTCCATCAATGGACTATGGTAGTTCTTGTTTACTTGGCGGACGACAAGCTGCAAGTCACCCCTGACGATGATCTTCTTGATCCCAAGGTCTGCCGCGATCCTGAGACCGGCAAGCAAACCATCATACTCTGCAGTATTGTTTGTCGCTTGCTCCTTGGGAAAGTGCATTTGGACTACGTACTTGAGGTGCTCTCCAGTGGGTGCGACAAGTAGCACGCCAGCACCGGCGCCTTGCAGCGAGAAGGCACCATCAAAATACATCAGCCACTCTTTGCTTGCTTCCTTGACAGGGATGCTCGTTTCTGGAATCTCTTCATCTGGTGTTGGCGTCCACTCCGCTATGAATTCTGCCAATGCTCTGCTCTGGATAGTTGAAGTGCTCTCAAACTTGAGGCCAAAGCTTGACAGTTCCAGTGCCCACTCAACGATCCTTCCTGTTGCTTCTGGATTCTGCAGTATCCTCTTCAGCGGAAAGCGAGTGACAACTATTATCTCATGTGCTTGGAAGTAATGGCACAGCTTTCTCGAGGCCATGAGAAGGCCGAAAAGCAGCTTCTGCACACCAGAGTACCTTGATCTAGCTCCCTGGAGAAGGGAACTGACAAAATAAACTGGGCGCTGCACCATCTTCTTCCGTATCTCCCCTTGCGCCTGCGCAGATTCATCCTTGTCGGGACCAGAGCTTGTCGGGGAAGCCCCCTGCTTGTCGCTGGATGTACTTGCCGCGGTTATTGGCTCATCATCTGCTTCCCTCTCCGCTACTAACGCAGCACTAACCACTTGATTGGTTGCCACTAGATACAGCAGCAACTTCTCTTGTGGTTTAGGTGCGACAAGTATCGGGGTGGAGGACAGGTATCTCTTCAAGTCTTGCAGCACGGCCTCCGCTTCCGGAGTCCATTTCATCGGACCTGCCTTTTTCAAAATTTTGAAAAACGGCAGGGCGCGCTCAGCTGACTTAGAGATAAACCTGCTGAGAGCAGCCACGCAACCGGCAAGTCTTCGCACATCCTTGACGCGCTTGGGTGCTTCAATCTGCTCGATGGCCTTGATCTTGTCGGGATTGGCTTCAATCCCCCTCTGAGACACGAAGAACCCGAGAAGCTTGCCGGAAGGGACTCCAAACACGCACTTCTCGGGGTTGAGCTTGAGCTGGATCTTGCGCAAATTTGCAAAGGTCTCATCTAAATCTTGAATTAGGGTTGCCCTGTCTTTGCTCTTGACCACTATGTCATCCATGTATGCTTCTACATTTTTCTGAATCTGTGGCTCAAAAGCTATATGGACTACCCTTGCAAACGTCGAACCACCATTCTTCAAACCAAAAGGCATCCGTATGAAACAGTACGTGCCAGATGGAGTGATGAATGCAGTCTTCTCTTCATCCTCTTCTGCCATGAAGATTTGATGGTATCCTGAGTATGCGTCAAGAAACGAAAGCAAATCACATCCAGCCGTGGAGTCAACGATTTGGTCAATGCGCGGCAAGGGAAATGGGTCTTTGGGACAAGCTTTATTCACATCGGTGAAGTCAATACAAAGCCTCCATTTCCCGTTTGCCTTACGCACGACTACTGGATTGGCCAACCACGTTGGATGGAGCACTCCTTTGACTAGGCCTGCTGCTTCCAACTTCTTGATCTCTTCTGCTATGAATTCTTGGCGCTCCACTGCTTGTTTCCTGACTTTTTGCTTGAGGGGCCGCTCGTGAGGACAGACAGCAAGCTTGTGCTCAATCACTTTCCTGGGAACACCGGGGATGTCAGACGGTTGCCATGTAAACACGTCGACGTTCGCCCGCAAGAAATCAACGATTGCGCTTTCCTATTTAGGGTCAAGCGTGGCACTGATGGTGAAGGTACCACCAGTGCCGTCCTCCTTGGCGGGCACCTTCTTGGTCTCTGGCGGAGCTGCCATCGTCTTCTTACACTTGCCGGTGGAGCTTGATGGTGCGTCCTCAACGGTAGCGCAGCACTCCGAAGAGGTGCGCTTGCCGGAGTAGGCCCCAGAGCTCTTGCCAGACTTGGTCTTCTTCTTCCCTCCTAGTGCTTCAGCGGCAAGTGTCTTGCGATCTGTTGCGGCTGCTGCTTCCCGGTAGATCTTGTCGGCGCAGATAAGGGCATCTTTCTTGTCGCCAGGGACAGAGATGACGCTTATCGGGCCCGGCATCTTCAGCATGTTGTATGCATAGTGAGAGGCTGCCATGAACTTGGCGAGTGCTGGACGGCCAAGTATCCCATTGTAAGGCAACGGGAAATCGGCAACGTCAAAAGTGACCCTCTCAGTCCTGAAGTTCAGCTCGCCGCCAAACGTCACTGGCAGTGTGATCTTCCCCTTCGGCTTGCTCCTTCCCGGGTTGATCCCTTGGAACGTGCCGGTTTCTTCGAGCTCGCTGTCAGGGATTTGGAGTATGCGGAGCACAGCGTAGGAGATCAGGTTCGAGCCGGCCCCGCCGTCAACTAACATCTTTGTGACTTTGAGGTTGCGGATAGTTGGCGAAACCAACATCGGCAAGCACCCGACCGCAGTTGTGCGATCAGGGTGGTCCTCAATATCAAAGATGATAGGCGTGCTGGACCATTTCAGAAGCCTGCGCGATTCGACAAGTGGTTCTGCTGCATTAACTTCCCGCACCCACTGTTTAAGTTGGCGGTGAGAAGTATGCAGAGAAGCACCGCCGTCAACGCACAGTACTTCTGTGGCTTTCTGGAACTCCTGCTCACTGTTCTCAACATCATCCATGTCTTCGTCGTCGTTGTCGTCTTCATCCTTGTCGCGGCCGCGGGGAGGCCTGTCTCCTTGCGGCTGCTTAGCTTTGCCGCGGCGTCCTCCCCAGCCGTTGAATGCCCACTTCTTGCCGGATCCTTCACCACCTCCCTGGGCCTTCTCCTTGTCGCGCCGCTCGTATTCGGCTTTCTGCTGCTCAACAAGCTGCTCGACCCTCTTGCAATTCTGGAGGTCGTGGCCCTTGGTGCGGTGGATCTTGCAGTACTGCTTGTCGGTGCCGTCCTGCTTGTCGGCGGCCGCCACAGCTTGGTAGTTGGTGCATGCGGCAGTCTCCTTGCCGGAGCTACCAACTTGAGCTTTCTTGGCACCACCTTCCTTGCCGGACTGCTCAACGACTAGCACCTCTTTGTTTTTCTTCTTTCTGTTGTTCCGCCGCCGGTTTTTCTTTGCCGGGCGGCATCCTCGCTATCAGATCCGTTTCCTGTGTCCTCTCCGGGGAGTTTCCTCCCTTCTTCAGCACGTGCACACTTGTCGGCCAGGGCGTATAGCTCGCTAACGTCCCTGATTTTGCACATCGCCATCTCCTCCCTCATCCTGCGGTTACGCATGTTCTGGTGGAACGCGCTGATAACCGCGGTAGGGTGGACGTCTGGGATGTTATGCTGTACGCGGCTGAATATCTGGATATACTTCCGCAGGGGTTCTCCTTCCTTCTGGGCGAGCAGGTGAAGGTCACTCTCCTGGCCATGAGGTTTGTGGCCGCCTGTAAAGGCACCGACAAACTGATGGCAGAGATCTGCCCAAGAAGAAATGGAGTTGTCCGGCAAGTGCATGAGCCAGGACCTGACGTTGGGTTTGAGTACCAGAGGGAATTAGTTGGCAAGGATCTTCTCGTCTCGCCTCCAGCAGCTTGCACCGCGATGGTGTAGATGTTGAGGAACTCCGACGGATGCGTCTTGCCGTCGTACTTCTCTGGTACATCTGGTTTGAAGTTTTTCATGCTGGGCCACTGGACTTGCCGCAGCTCACGAGTGAACGCAGGACAACCTACCGCGTACGGCAAGTCGCCTGGTCCCCCCGGCGCTTGCATGTCGACAGTGGGCCCAGCGCGCTGGTCTGACTGACGCCGCGCTTCTCTTCGGCGCTCGATGCGGGTACGAGCGTCTTCTTGTTGTCGATCTTGAAGAAATTGGCGCTGATCGCGACGAACTCGTGGATCCGATGACGCGGTGGAGTCGTCGTCGATGTTGATCCGGCGAGTCGGCGATTTTGGCCGTCGGGGCGGAGAGTGCACGGTGGTTGCAGCCCCACCGGTCTTGTCGCCATCGGCCCGCGCCTGACTGGCTTGCCGCGGCTGCGATGTGCTCGGCTGCTGCGGAGTGTCGCCGTTGGCGAAGGCGATGAGACTCTGGATGGTGGCCCTCCAGTCGTCGGCTTTGTCTGCCGCTGGAGGGAAGTCTAGAAGCAGTTGAGCTCGTGCCGGAGCTTCTGCTGGAGTGGCGGGCAGCGGTGGCGAACGGTGCGAGGAACGGGATATGCTCGGACTTCTAACTACGTTAGAAGGAGCAGTATCCCGTCCTGGCGACCGTGCCTTGCTTGTGCCAGCATGTTGGCGCGCATGCTGGCCTTGAGCGTCCCGGGATCCACCAGCTTGACTTTGGCCCAGCAAGCGTATGGTACCATGAGTACCAGGACGCTACCGGTCCCGCGCTTCCTGAGATGGGCGCGGTGCGTGCACGGACGCCGAGGTCTTGGAGTGCGCCCGGTCGTCGTGGGAGCCGGCTACGCCAGCCTTGCCCTTGGACCTGGCAGCACCGTGAGTTCCCTCATCGACGTCCGTTGTTCCGCCGGCGTCTACCCCACCAGCCATTGGCTCCGGCGGTGGCGGGATTGACGCGGACGGACCAGCTGCCTCCGAAGCCTTCTTCTTCGGCGGCATGTCGATGATGATGATGAAGCTCTAGCTCGTGTGAACGCCGGATCGGATTCACACAACCTCGACGCACCCCCTACCTGGCGCGCCAAAGATGTCGGGGAAACTGATCCACCCACGAACACCTATGGGGACGGAGCCCCTTTTCGGTACTGCAAAGGGGGCGAAGATTGCACAAAGAGCGGATCGAGGCGAGGCACACGAGCAGTTTACCCAGGTTCGGGCCGCACGAATGCGTAAAACCCTACTCCTGCTTTGGTTCGTATTGAGTTCTTGTTCGGGAGCGAAGAGAGCTACAGTACACTCTAACCGCTAGCAAGACCGAGCGTGAGAATGATCGATCCCCCCTCTACGTTGCGCGTGGGCCTCCTTTTATTTGCTCAAGGGGTCATCGACAGGTGGCAACGTAGTTGAGGGTAAAAATGTAAAAAGCATGGTAGTTGGAACAGTGTTCCATACCTAACCCTGACGGCAGGGGACAAGGGCATTAAATGCCCGTCGCCGTCGCTCAAACAGTGCAAAAAGTGGCCGTCAGGGGCGCCACCGTCCGCCACGACGGTAGCCTTGTAATCGTTGCTTGCTACCGTGTACCCCTGGCTGCACAGCCTTCCGCCACGTGCGCCTGGGATGGTCCCAGAGCGACACGTGGGTGGATGCGCTGGAGTGCGGGTACTGAGTGGAAGCTTGCCGCGGCAAGCGTCTTGCCGCGGTTACCATCTTGTCGCTTCCGGGAGCTTGTCGCGCACCGGGCCTTGCCGGGACGCGTGGCGCGTTGCGGCAAGTTTCTTGAGATGCCTCGGAGGGCCTTCCCGACAAGCTCCTCTTGCCAGGGTCTTGTGCCTTGAGTGGCCTTCCCGGCAAGCTCCTCTTGCCGGGGCCTTGTCTCCTTGCCTTGGATACTTTGTTCTTGAATGGCTCCAAAGGAATCATAAAGAACCTCGGTGGTCGCCCGGCAGGCCTTGCCGCGGGACGCTGCAACTGCCCGTGCACAAGTTCGGGTTACTAAGGTACCCCTACTTTAGTACACCGACAAAGGGTGCTGTGCCGGTGTCTGTATCTGCTTCTTCCCTTGAGGCGGGGCTCGAGGAGTCCTCCATCACCAAGGAGGAGGACTACTCAGAGGTCCAACCTTTGTTGTCAAACGCCCACAACGAGCATGGCCCGACGCGGATCTGGCCCGGATCCACCACGACGCGAATCCTGCCGAAATCATGCTACCCCTTCTTCCTCCACAGCATATCCGTGGGGCTCGTGCCACCTTCCTCCGAGTTCTTCTACGCCATCCTGGAACATTACCAGATGCGCGCTCTCCACATCCAGCCTCGCTCCATCTTCATGCTATGGCTTTTCGCCTTTTACTGTGAGGCGCTCGTGGGGGTGAGGCCGACTGTCGCCCTCTTCCGCCATTTCTTCTCCATGCGCCGGTACGACGATGGCCCGTGCTCGGGCTGCGTCTCCTTCGTCTTCCAACGCCAGGACTGTCGGCTGATGATGGCCGGGAAGAAGATAGAGTCCCACCGAAAGAGGTGGGTCTATCAGGATGCCCAACGCGTCCACCCTCTGCTGGCGCTGCCTACTGCCCGTCCGGCGAAGCGCGCCGGCTGGAGCTACGTGAAGCTCACTGACCCCCTTGTCGGGCCTGTCCTGGCAAGAATTGAGGCCGACGTGAGCTCGACGCTCGAAGTGGGCCAGATCGTGAAGGAGTTCTTGAGTCAGCGTCTAGCGCCGCTGCAGGCTCACTCGCGCCCCATGTGGGAGCTGATGGGCGACGATGACAGGCTCCGGCTGCACTCAGGGGTGCTAGCCGGGGACGATATGGACTTTACCTCGGGAACTCTCCTGGGGATGGTTCCGGAGGATCTCCCTGGTGGCCACCTGCCGTTGTACAGCCGCCCTAACAAGGCCGAGCTGTTGAAGGCCGTGTCGGGTTTTGGTGCGCCCGTGGGCGCTCCGCCCACATTCGACGTGTCTTCTCGTGCTGACGATGAGAGCGACGAGGGGGGATCGGAGGAGACCCTGGACGACGAGGGGAACTCCTCCGAGGCGTTCGCTGGAGCAATGACGCCAGGTGCAGGTGCCGCCAGACAGTCCCTGGCGGCCACTCCACGTCGATCCAGACGCGCTGCGTCTGGGGGAAGCAATGTGGCGACTCCGTCGAGGGGTACCGTGCCATCGAATCTGGCGGCCGCGACCGCGCCCAGGACTGTGGCCTCACGCCTCGCCCAGATCCGGGCTATCGGCACGCCCATGGCGCTAGCGGTTGCTGCTGACCTGCTGGCGAAGAGAAGGGCGCGCCTCGCCTCCGACGAGTAAGTGTGTAATTTCTCGCCTATCCTTAGTTGCCGTGTCCCTGATGTGCTTTCCCTGACGCAGCAGCCTGGGAGGCGTGATGAAGAAGGCGAAGGGGAGGTCACGCCGCGATGACCTACCCCTCCTCCTGCTGATGCGACCTCGGGGAAGGATGCCGCGGTGCTGGGCGCCTCGGTCGACCAGGCCACCAAGCATGCGGCGGTGGTGTCGCTCGAGGGCATCCCCGCCTCCTGCAAGATTGTGGTGGCCTCTGATCCGGCTGCTCTGACGAGGGGGGCCAAAGCGCCCGAGCCCCTGGTCGAGTAGTCGGTCTTATCGGTGCCCATGCGCCAGCTGGCGCAGCCTAGTCCTGAGACCTTGGAGGCTGCCTCCGCCGCACTGAGTCGTCTTCGCATCAAACTGCAAGATGTTGATGGCCACCTGATGGAAGGGCACCTGGGGCTGATAAGCAGGTGGCTCCTGGCAGACGAGTCTGTGCGGACCTCCTGGGACCAGGCCTCGGCGGTCCCTGCCAAGGGTCGAGAGGAAGCTGTGGAGGCCACGTGGGCTCGCGACACCGCACGAGCCGACGCCGCGTCCTTCGAGAAGCGCTACCTCAAGGCGGAGAGCGAGCTAGAGGACCTCCGCGAGGAAGGCACAGGGCGCGCCTTGGAGCTCAAGAGGTTGGAGAAGGAGCTCGAGGCGCAGAAGACTGAGACGTCCCGGATACAACAGGAGCAGCTTGCTGATCGCGCGGCCCTGGAGAAGCTGAAGGTTGAAGTTGAGCAGGCCAGGGCAACCCAAGCCGCTCGCGACTAGGAGGATGCCCTTGCGGCCTCTGCAGCAGTGAGTCCCGAGGCCCTTGCCACCTTTGACCTTGAAGCCCGCAAGGCGCCGCGGACCGCCTACGGTGAGGGGTTCAAGGAACCGTTGGCTGCCACGGAGGGAGGCCCCGCCGGGCTCCTTGCTGAGCTCGTGGAGTCCCTGCGCGAGGTTGCAGCCGCAATTGGCCAGTTAGCCTACGTCGAGAGCCGCACGCTCCTTACCTTGGTCCTGACGCAGGTGTGCAGCCACCTAAGTCTTTGCAACTCCACCCTTGACCTGGCCTCGCTGTCTGAGCCCGTGACCAAAGTCATGGAGAGCACGGCTACCGAGGCCCTGAGGGTGAAGGTCACGTCGCTGGTGGAGGCGTTCCTCCAGGCCACTGCTACTGCAGCCGAGGAGGTGGAGACCGGTGATGCTGCACTCGGCAATGCCTAATCCGTTCCTGTTCAGAGAGAGAAGTGCGAGTGCCTCGGGGAGGCATAAAACCTTTGTTTGAATTTGAAAAACATGGCATTATTGTAATAGCTAGATGATTTCCATGCTTGCTTCCTTTCATGTTTGCTTAGGTGCTCTGCGTCGGCAGGGCCCAACCCCGCGCATACCTCGATCGCCATTGAGCCCTCCAGATGACCGGGGTGGCCGTAATAACTAGACTCAAGGGATGAGGGGCTACGTGGCTAGTGAGGCCCCTGGGTCGCGATGCCCAGGGTTCCCCCTTGATGTTCAAGCAATCCCGTTTTCGTTCTGCATCGGCAGGGTCCAACCCCATGCATACCTCGATCGCCATTGAGTCCTCCAGATGACCGGGGTTATCGTCATAACTAGACTCAAGGTATGAGGGGATACGTGGCTAGTTAGGCCCCTGTGTCGCGATGCCCAGGGGTCCCCTTTGACGTACGAATGGCTCTCATGTAGAACGAGCACCATACCTTGCCCACGAGCCTTCGCTTGGGATGGGGGCGCGAGAAGGCCATGTGTCTGGGCACCTGGTAGGGTGGCGTCTGCCAGGCGTGACCTGAGCATAGCCCCCGTGCCTAGCCCCCCTCGTGACACCCATCCAAGGAGAAGTTGTGCGCGTCGTGAGCTGGAAAGCTCCCTGAGGTTGGTGCGACCATTGGGGGCCACCCTCAGTTGTTTATAACTAGCGCGGAACATAGAGCTACCACACTTGTGCGGAGTGTGGGCATAACCGTGCCTCGGTCGTAGCGGCCAGCGCGGAGCTTGGTGCTTCCACTCGTTTGTGGGCATAACTGCTCCTCGGTTGGATCTACCAGCGCCGAGCTTGGTACTTCCACTAGACCGTGGGAGGGAGGCTCCCACCGGGAGAGACTCCGGGGCGTGTACAACCCCGTCCTGACATGTGGCTTGCACGGTAGGACAGCCAAGGTGTATATGGGCCCTCCTCAGGACGAGCTGAACGACTCTGAGGAAGTTCACGTGAGCTTATGCATCACTCAGGAGACCCTACCCTGAGGCGGGTTGCGCCTGAGTCTTGTTCTGCAAATGTGAAAAGAAAGGTGTTGTGTCGAACTGCGCCGAGTGCATCTCTAGAGGGTATCGCATGAGAAGGCCGCAGCACCAGCGACCCCAGGAGGTGACGTCACGGGAATGGCTCGCGAGATAGAGCTCAACCACTAGATTTGTCGACGCTGTAGGGATGGACCCGAGCACAGACATCGTGCCCAGCCTTCTCATGTGACGATCCAAAAGAAAAACAACTGACATGCGGTTCCCGCGTGAGCGAGGCACCTGCCACGGGCCCCTACTTACCCATCCACGATTAGCCCATGCGAGAACAAGGCACCAAGGAACATGGGAGGTGACGTCACGAGAATGGCTCGCGAGATAGAGCTCAGCCCTTGGGTTTAGCGATGCTGCAGGGACAGACCCGAGCACATACGCCGTGCCAGTCCTTAATCATGGGGCGGTCGCGAGTGGTCTCACAAGGGCTCATGACCTTAGTGGCGGTGAGGACGCCAAGCATGTGGATAATGCAAATGGAAACAAACAACTAGCCTTTATCATGCAAAAAGGGAGACAACTGCGGGGGAACAGCCCCCAACAGTCCGAGGATGATGCAGCCCGAGAGGCGCCCTTAATTGGATACCTGAAGTGTCACCTCATACTTGTCGAAGAAGAGTTGGGGTAGCTGAAGACGCGAGCTATGCCAGTCGCTACTGAGGATCATCGGGCTCCTGAGGCCCAGGGGCTCTGAAGGCTCTCAGTGGTCACGCGAGTCCGGTTCTCGCTCCGTCCGGACCGCCTGCCACTGAGCCTCCCGAGCCCCCAAGACCTGCTGCGCGAGATGCTAGAATGTGGCAGCTGCGTTGCGGAAGCCGAAGAGTGTGCAGACGTAGCTTCAGGGGAGGGCCCTCCTCCGGCTGACCGCCGTCGGCCAGAAGGGCTCCTGAGAGGTGGCCCGGTTGAGACCCGCGATGTCGACGCAGACGCGGAAGCGGTCGCTCGGGCTACGAGCAGGTGAACTTGGGGTTGTGCGGTTACGCCCACCACGGATGAGTCTTGCGTACTGAAGTTCCTAGGTAACTTGGTTGATGAAGTCCTGAGCCCCCAACGCTGAACGATTCACGTTGGGCTCACAAAAACGCGCATCAAGACACGCTTGTAGATGGTGCCCGAACACCTCCTTCAAGACGCCGGTCAGTCCGGAGACACTCCATAGGAGAGCCCCCGAGCCGAGGACGAGAGAGGCTTCGGGCGCGCCCCCCTATGCAAGGGTGGAGGGCGCCTCGTCAGCAGGCGCGAGTCCTGAGGCCGGACTGTCATGAGCCCCTACGTCCTGAGGTCCATTGACGGGTAGGTTCTTCTTCTTCTTGGGTGCAGTCTGGAGGGCGAGGACGGCTCCATCCTCATCGGAGCATTCGACCGCCGTGGTCTGGTAGGCGTGCTCTAGGGAACGCACCGCTTCCTTCTCGTGGGAGGCGGTCGTGATGACTCCGCCGCTCCCAGGCATCTTGAGGACGTTGTAGCCGTGATGGGTCACCGCCATGAACTTGGCGAGGGCAGGATACCCAAGGAATGCGTTGTACGGTAGGTGGATGTTGGCGACGTCGAAGTCGATGAGCTCGGTGTGGTAGTTGTCGCGGTCACCAAAGGTGACGGGGAGGCGGACCTGCCCCATCGGGAGTGTGGAGCCATCCGTGACTCCGTAGAATGGCTTGGTCGGGTGGAGCGGATCGTAGGGAACCTGGAGCGTCTCGAAGGTCTGGACGGAGAGGACGTTGAGTCCTGGTCCGCCGTGGATGAGGGTCTTGGTCACAAGGACGTTGCTGATGGTCGGGGTGCAGAGCATCGGGAGGGCGCCTGGGGCCGCAGTGCACTTGAGCTGGTCCTTGGGGTCGAAGTCGATGACTTTCTTGGTCCACCTATGGTTGCGCGTGGCATCAGGCCTGGGAAGCGCCGCGTTCACCTCACGGGCAAACTGCTTGAAGATGTGATGGGAAGCCGGGGCATGGGCTCCTCCCAAGATGCATGCAACTGCACGAGGCTCCTGAAAGCCCCCTGCTCCGTCTCCTTGGCGGTCATCGTCGTTCCTTCTGGGCAGTGGTGGCAGCGGAGGCAGGCCTCCATTGCCCTGAGGGCGACCCTCACGAGGCTGGTCAGGCCAGAGGGCGTCACGAGGCTGCTCCTGCCAATGGTCCTCACGAGGCCACTCGCGCCACCCCTGGCACGAGTTCCTGCCGTCCCAGCATCCTCCTCCTTGGCCTCCTCCACGGCTATAGCCGTGGTTGTCGCGCTCAGGGCGCTGCCTCACGCGCCCGCCGCGCATCGCCCTGAGCTCCTGGCAGTCATTAGTGTTGTGGCTGTGGACATTGTGGAAGACGCAATATGGTCGGTTGTCTCTGGGGAGGTCATCGTAGCCCTTCACTTCTGGCTCCGCAGCCAGCACGGCGGGTCCCTTGCGCTTTGATTCTTTGGCCTTGGTCTTCTTGTCGTCGGCCTCCGCCTCAGGCAGCTCCTGGAGGGAGAGGCATCCTTCCTCCGCCCTGGCGCACTTTGCCGTGAGCTTGAACATCTCGAGGGTTGTGCACATGTCCTCGTGAATGGCGAGCTCCTCCCTCATCATGACGTCGCGGACACCGTCGGAGAACGCGGAGATGATGGCCTCGTCTGAGACTCTAGGGATCTGGAGGCGCATGGTGTTGAAGCATTGGATGTACTTTTGCAGGATCTCTTCCGGCTGCTGCCTCACGTGGCACAGATCAGCAGCTGCCGGGGCTCGGTCGCGGGTGCCTTGGAAGTTGGCGACGAAACACTCGCGGAGCTCTTCCCAGGAGGAGATGGATCCCACGGGGAGGTTTAGGAGCCAGGAGCGTGCGCCGTCTTTGAGAGCCATGGGGAACCAGTTCGCCATGACCTGCTCGGTGCCGTTGGATGCCTCGATGCCCAGCGCGTAGAGTTGGAGGAACTCCGTGGGGTCGGTGGCGCCGTCGTAGCGTGGAGGCAGGTCCGGCTTGAACTTGCCAGGCCAAACAGGCGCCGTAGCTCGGGAGCTAGGGCGCGACACCCAGCCACGCTCATGACCGCAGGCGCCCCTGCGCCTGCAGTGCTGGTTCTTGGGGCGCTAGCGCCTCCACCTCCTGTGGCACGTGGTCTTGGCGCTATGGGCCAGGTGCCCCATGAGCCCCTGCATGGGGATGCGGAATCAACTGGCAGCTCTCCTCGTCGTGCGCATGGGCTCTGCGGGGTTGTTCACGTCGAGGAGTCTCGCGCCGGTCCTCCTGGCCGGCATGATGGAGTGGAGGCGGAGCCAGGACCCCGTGGCCTTCGTTCCCCGCCAGGGGCGACAGATGACGTGAGGAGTGCGTTGGTGCAGGTGCTTCTCCAGCGGCGTTGACAAGCTCGGTGATGTGGTGGAGCCACTCGTCGTAGAGGTCATCTGCCGGACGGTAGCGTAGGAGCTCCCGCGCCATCAGCAGCGTAGGCTGCTGGTAGACCGGCCCGCGGCGGAGTGGCAAGTACAACGCCGCGGCCGGCGAGGGTGAAGGCGTTGCCATGCGGCCATCTCGCCGCACGGACGGTGGCAGCGACGAGTCCTGCTACTCGTGGACGGCCGGGTCGGTGGCGGTGTTGGCGACCGACGAGTTGGGGCAGAGCGGTGTACTGTTGCCCGCGGGCGCCGTATGAGCGATGTTCGTGGCGCGGCAGGCAGCGCGAGCTCGGCGTGTGTCCACTATGGTTGTGGAGCGGAGTCGACGACGAGAACGCGACGAGGTCGTCGGAGAGGCGAGATTTCGAGACGCCCCCTACCTGGCGCGCCAAATGTCGGATTTAGGGCTCCGCAAAACCCAAGAAGTTCGAACACAGGGGCGTGAACGAAGATCTCTCCCACTCACGTCTACCTAGCGTCTCGCTCTTGTCTTGGTGGAGGGATTCAAGCAAATAACAGATAGAACACACAATAGTTTACCTAGGTTCGGGCCACCGTGTTGTGTAAGACCCTACTTCCTGCTTTTGTGGATTAGCCTCAGGAGGGCTTGGATATGAGCTAGTACAGTGGTTCTTGAGCTCTGGAGGCGAGCTCAGGAGGGTCAAGAGGCAAGTGTTCTTGCCCCTTTGCATGGTGGCAGAGCTTATGGGTTTGCTCTACTTGGCTAGACTTGGTTCGACTTGTCTCGACTTGTTCCACCTCTCCCCCTCCCATAGTGGGGGTTCTAGCTACTTATATAGGCGGCCAGGGTCCTCTTTCCCCGAAATGTTTTGGAGGGAAGGGATCCCACAACGGCCATTTTTGAGCGGGAACACCGGGACGTTCCTATCCTGACAAAAGCGGTCTTCGCCTGCAAAAGGATCAGGCGGTAACACGGTGGTGGGCTCGATGGTGACATCCTCCTTGTGGTCCTTGCGGTCTTCGGTCTTGTTGCACCAAAGGGGAAACCTTTGACTCACTCCTTGTGAACCCGCGGCTGCGATGTCCCCTTTGCACCGAAATGGCAACTGTTCCACTGGCGGACGCTAGCACCTACTGGCGCGGTGCGTCACTGCTGACATCACTGCCTCCTCCTGAGGCAGGCTTGGCCTTGGATTCTCCGCCCCTCCGGAGCACCTTGCCGAGGCCGCTCCTGAGGGGGTCTTGACGTCGTTCTCCTCGCGAGGCTTAGTCCCCTCGTGAGGGTCTTGGACAGCTGGTCAATCAGCTGGGCCATATCAGGCCGCTTGTAGGAGCGCGTCGCGGCCCTCAAACAGGCAAGTCTGGGTACCCTGGTTCCCAGGACGCCAACAACTCCCTCTGTTCCTAAATATTTGTCTTTATAGAGATTTCAACAAGTGACTACATACGGAGCAAAATGAGTGAATCTACGCTCTAAAATATGTCTATATACATCCGTATGTAGTAGTCCATTTGAATCTCTAAAAAGACAAATATTTGAGTAGTCACTCGTTGAAATCTCTAGAAAGACAAATACTCTGGAGTATATTTAAGAATCGAGGGGGTAGTGCACAGCCGCATGGGAGACTTAGACCGGTCATTGCGCCGCATTAATAGTGATTAATGAGCAGTCAAATCATAAGGCCCACAGTTCCCACTGTTAGTTGCTCGGAAGAAGCAACCATCAATACGCTCTTCTTTGAAGCCGCTCATACTACTCCATCTGTCACTGTTTATAGAGCGCGCTTCAGAAAAAGAGAAAATCTCTGGGACCAAGGCGACTAGCGATCGGCCTGAAAAATAGCATTGGTAGTTATAGCACGGCGTCTATTACTAGAGGAAATAATTCGTACACACATGCATGCAGTGCTTCCACCCCGGGTACACACATGCATGCATTTACTCCACTCCGTAGTACTACATCGAGAGAAAATTGCAATTACCACGCCCTAATTAATTGAGCATTAAACCAAACGCGTCTAAAGTCTCTCTAGTGGTGGAAATGCATTGAGAGAAATGCATCATAATGAAGCACGCCCTGTAAACTGTGACGGAGGGAGGAGTAGTATGTAGGTGCAAAACCAAGTACGCGAACGGCCAGTCGGTCAACACACCTCCTCTTGGCATATCACTGACATGTGGGACTGGAGTGTGAGAAAACCGATCTCAATTGACGGCAAAATGGCCAATCAGCTGTTCCTTGAGAGAGACGAGGAGCGAGAACACACACACGGGCTCGCACGGAGGCCAAGATATATTCAAGCATGGTTGATCGATATCATCATTACATGTTGGGCTGTCGTTTTCTGCCCTTCTCCGGAATAAATGTGTACTTTATCAGAGATTAAGAAAAATAAGAGTACAGAGGCTCCACCATGCAGTTCTAGTAGTAGTACTACTCATACTACTAAACCTTGCACTTGGCTCTTCGCCTCTTCGTGAAGTCGAACAATGATGGTACTCCGCATGTTCGGTACTATAGTGTATGCCTCTAGCAATCTGACACCGAATGAACTGATGCATGTCCACCACCTGGGCGAGGGTACGTTGCATTAGTCAAAAGGCGTAAGCGAGCTTCACCATGTCCTGCAAGCTTCTCCTCGTTCTGCGAGTTGACGGGACACACCAACAAGTAGTACTAGTCCATACTCCCTCCTTTCCGGTTAATATGGCTTAATATTTTTTTGCGGGTAAATGCGAGAGCTTTATTCATATATAAGCATTCTTAGGACGATCATCCAAGACACTAGTCACTAGGAAGCGAGGTACCCCGCAAAAAAAGAAGTAGGAAGCGAGGTGTTTCATCAAGCCAGCTCTCGGCCACATTTAAAGTGCAGCAAGCACGGTTTACACAAAGATGCGCCGCAAGGTTTGCTGACCTATTTACATGCTGAATAACAAAAAAAAGAGGAAATATTACCGAGCGCTCCTATTTGTAACAGGATATGAGCCAGAATTAAGCGAGAATTATGGCGAGTGTTCCATGCAATCAACTTCCATTATCACATGCGAGAACCCTCGAAGAGAACCAAATGTGTTGAAGATTGCTTTACCACATTTTAAAAATATAATAAGAGTGCAGACGCTCCTCCATTCGGTTCCTGGTACTAGTATAGCACCTCTATAGACTATAGTAGTAGTACTAGTACTAGTAAACTTTGCGCTTGGCTGTTCACCTCTTCGGGAAGTGCAACAATAATAGTACTAGTATAGTGTATGCTTCTGGCAATCTGACACCGAATTAACTGTTGCACGTCCACCGCCTAAGCGAAAGACAGCTTGCATTAGTCAAAAGTTTCTCCTTGTCCTGCGAGCCACCGCGCGCAAGCTTCTCCCGTCCTGCAAGCTTCTCCTCGTTCGGCAAGTTGACGGGACACAACAAAGTAATGCTAGTCCATACTGCCTCCTCTCCGGCTAATATGGCTTAATTTCAAACGAGATAAATACACTGTCTATCACTGTATATTTGTAAAAGTACGGTCAGTGGACTTCATAATACGCTCATTGCGCTCAATATATAAATTTTCCGGTGTTTATACGGTCACTAGCTCACCCTAGCTGAGTATGTGTGTGCATGCACGTGTAGGTTAAGCACTTGTGCGTGATCGTGTGTGTTCCGTCATGTGCTCGGACATGCATGCATTAGGGCGTCGCGCGTGTTTTTGCGTCCATGTGTACGTGTGACTGTTGCATACACGTAGGGAGAGTACGCGTAGGAGCCACTAAAGGAGCAGTCAAATCACACAGTAAGTTAGTCGGAAGAAGCAACCATCATTTAACTCTTCAATGACACGTATGCAATATAAAATGGTTGATATGGAGAGAAAAAGAAAACCACTATGTATACACTAGCAGGAGCCTAAGCTACAAGCCTGCTTGCTTGGGTTGCTCTCTTCACAAGCATATAACGACGGTGGCCACACCGCTGGTCACATATCCGACCTGATCCCGCAGCTGGGGGAAGGGAACAATGTTCTGCGTAGACGCGATCGACATCGGCGAGGGAGAAAATCCACAGTCGGTGCGTCCCAATCGGGGGCCACCGCGGTATGGGCCGATGCCGCGTCCCAACTGCCCTTCTAGCTACAGCTCGACTTCCTAAGTAGTCCATCTTCCTTTTGGAGCCAGCTTGCTCCACTGCCACAGCTCCCCACATAGCTCCATCTCCATGTCAATCTTTCTCTACTTCTATCGGCTTCTACTTGTGATGAGTTTATGTCTCATGAACTAGTGCCAGTACTATTATTCTAATCACACTTCTTCAATATCTTTGCCATCAGGAATGCTCAGCTCGATTTTAGTGGAACGACACAAAAGCATCGTATGATCCGAGGGTGCCAGCCGTCTTTCCTTCGACATGTTCTACCTGGCCAGGAAGTTAAATACTGTTTAGGGTTTAGGGTTTAAGTCGTAGTGACCCCATCAATAGTTTTTCTTTCGTACACACTCTCACAACTTTTGTCTTTAGTTGTGAAGTAAATATTGGCTATGATCTGTGAATCATTGAGATGCATCAGCATGCGTGCTAGTTTTCCTTTGTATTTGATGGAATGTTGTAACGGGGCAACCTTGGAGTAGGAATGAAAATAGAGTGGAAAGTTTCCATTTTTCCGGAGAAAAAATGGAAATAGAGAGAAACCAACATTTCGTTTCGTTGGATCACGCCATCGAGCAAAACCAACGTTTAAATCACGTCAGTCGCGTTCGTGTCTCACCCTCCACCACGGCTCGACCCCACACGATCGCTCGGCATGCCACTCACCGCAAACCGAGTATACGATAACTTTCCCGCCTGCTTGTCGATGGATCGCGCCATGGAGTACTAGTACTACTAGAAGAGATTGACGAGTTGGGGGAGGACAGCTAGCTGTAGCATGGACTCCCAAGAACTTTTTACATGCATGTTATGGCCGACTATTGGGACCTTTGAACGCGAAGCAGTCGCGTGCACCAGGAAGCGGAGCGGTCGATGCTCTCCGGGCTGGCGCGCCGCTTCAATGTCGGCGCCGTGAGAGGTCGCGTCCGCTCTGGCCGGGCATGAATGCGGCACTGACCGTTTCGGGCGGGAAGCACTCGCAGGTTTTGAAGAGGGTTCGGGTTGGCCAAGAGCAGCCGTGGCAGCGGTCCAGACGCCCACAAACAAGAGATGTTGTATGTTAATATTGCGTGTATATAATTAACAACGTAAATAATGTGCCAGTTGGAAAAATATGATTCGAGATGGAGATGGAAATGGAATTTTACGTAAACACGGCTATGCATGTTTATGTCTATGTGTGTGTGCGCGACGACTCTCGTGACCTGGAAGCTGGGGCGTGTTTTCGATCGAGCTTTCTTTCTTCGTACGTTAAAAAATTGTCCACCAGTTTTCGTTTCTTTTTTCCGGGAACGCGCGTATTCCATTTAAAACCACTGCTATGGAGAGATTGTTTTACTCCATTATAGCCTCTTGTTTGATAGAGTTTCTCGCGTCTCGCTCTCTCACCCTCTCCATATCAAAACAAGATGACAGTGTCTACACTATCTCTCACCTCATCGGTGGTCACAGATCCGGCCGAATCCCATCCGATGCGGGAGGTGAGGAGGTGCAGCATTGATGTTGTCGCCGTCGGCGATGGAGGAAGCCGATGCGCACCGTCCTCTTAGAGCCGGCGCTGGCGCGGACGAAGGTCCTCCGCGCCCTTGTTCGCTGTCGTCGTGTGGGCAGATCCCGCCCGCCCGCCTAAGAGACATCTCGCCCACCTGAGGTATAACTTCTTGTACTGGTCCAGCTCATCAGGTCGCTGCATGCGGGTTTTCTTCTATGCGACTACTCCCCAGCTCCCCATGTATAGTAGCTAGGGTTCGTCGGCTGGTCCAACATCACCAACTATTATAGAGGAAATGCCACTCGAAAAGTTGTCCTGATTTATGCCTCGGTGGAGGTATACATGTTGTTTCGACAAAAAGTACATGGTGGTTGTGCTGTAATTGTCCATATGCTCCTATTGTTGCTGCTAATCTAATACTATCACTGGTTAAATGAAGAAATGCTTTTTTTCTTGGGTATCCTGGTTTAGTTCCCATCAAGATAATCATGATGCTTCTGTTTGTTGGTGTACTTTTCATAATTCTTATTGACAATTGAGATGTCATTGTTAATCTTGTAAAACAAAGTAACAACACTATATCCCTTTTTTATATTTTTGGAAACATCGATGCGTATCTTCATACCCGGGCATGTCTTCCCCAATTTTAGTGGAACTACACAAAATTGGATGGCCATTGTTGTTCCGCCTCACCGTCCTCTGCCACGTAGTTCTTCCTTCCTCGAGCTTGACTACTGAGAAGAAACAGATCACAATGAGGATTTGTCGAACTTCATAGGTGCCTCCCCCAAACTTGATGCCAAATGGATGATGCATCACCACGATGTCCTATCGATGCTCATGGTTGCGCCTCATGATTGCGGTGGCTGGTGAAGCTGATCGATATTCAATGAAAAACAAGTTGTCTTCCATCAGTGCTCTTTGCTTGTTACCCACAAAGATGATATCCTTCGTCAGTTCACCTTGTTTGCATTGGAGACGCAGTCGTCTTTCACGTTGGTGCAATTTTATCACACAATTGGCTATGAACCAAATATTTCCTCGAAGAAGGATCGACGTTGGTAATAAGAGCATAAGTTTTGTATTGATTTCTAAGCCTTCTCACAACTTTGTCTCCAGCTCCCCTATAATTTTATTTGTCCAGCTATTAACTTTGATTAAAAAAATGGTGTGGACTAAAAACCCGGATGGATGTAGTAGCCCTCCATTTTTATTTAATCTGCATATTAGATTTGACTGAAGTCAAACTTTGTAAAGTTTGACCAAGTTTAGGCCGAACACAACAAACCATAATTATTAGAGAGGGCAAACTGTACATATTCTCAAACCTTTCTGATAATTGAAATTAAAATTCTTTATTTGTACATACTCTCACACGTTTCCCATAATTTGGCGCATGTGTGGTTGTTCACTTAAGGGAGGGTTGTGTACCGTACGTGAAGGACAGGAAGTGAGACCAGGACGCGTGGATCGTTAGTTCATCGGAAGTACTCCCTCCGTTCCTAAATATTTGTCTTTCAAGTGGTTTGCAATGGACTACCACATACGGATGTATATAGACATTTTTTACAGTGTAGATTCACTCATTTATGTAGTCATTTGTTGAAATCTCTAGAAAGACAAATATTTAGGAACAAAGGGGGTAGTAGTTTTCTTGACTGGTACGTTAAATAAATATTTTCGTTTCGTACTTACACAATTTAAAACGATTGTTATGGAGAGAATAAGAATACCACTCCACTATATATTAGTCGTATACACGAGTACTTTATGGACACAACTTCATTGACTTTAGTGCACCTGCCTTTGGGTTTATGACAGGTGGACCCAAAATGTGGCTGGCCCATCTGTCATACAGCCAAAAGCAGGTGCAGTTAAGGCACTGGAGCTCAGTCCGTACTACAGTATATATATAAGTTGGAGCCTCAGCGCTTGTTCGCTAGGGTTTGCACTCTCCACACTCTCGCTGCAATACATATATATATATACACGCTGGAGGCCCAGTGTTCCTTTGCTAGGGTTTGCTATATTCACTGTCTCTCACCCTCTTCACCAGATCTAAATAATAATGTGTTGTGGCCTCTGTCTCTCTCACCCCCTCACAGCTGGCGAAGGAGGCGTTCGGATCCCGTCGCACCAGGAAGGGGAGGAGGTGCAGCGTTCACTCTATCGCCTTCGGCGAGGGAGAAAATCCACTACCGGCTGCACTTTTCTCTTTCACCCAGCGCCTATGCGGGAGGGCCACCGATCCCTTCTTCCTCGCTGTCGTACGTAGTGTGGGCAGATCCGACCTCCCGCCGCACGCCTTGCCACATCCCGACGACAATAAGGTATAAGTTCCTTTGAAACCATCATTGGTCTAGCTGCATGCTGATCTTTTTCGATTCTATAGTCGAATCTAGGTCTTGGTTCAAAGAGGAAAGAAGGGTGCGGTGGGGTGGAGCATGAACCTAGGACGTGGTTCAAAGAGGAAAGGAGGGAGGGAAAGTAGTATAGACTATGTATCCGGCCGCTTTGTTGGTCGAAAAGGGGAAAAGGGGGTAACCCAGTACACACATCTATAAGGAACCAAACTCTTTGTTGAAAAGCGAAAGAAACTGGGGGGTCGAGTAGTTTGTGCAGGACTAGATTTGCTGCCCTCACATTGAAAAAAGTTTCAAAGAGAACAAATATGGGACCAACGCATAAATGCTGCTTGGCTACATACTCTGCATCACCCATTTAGGGCATCTTTGATTCAAAGGATTTTCATAGGATTTTTGAATTATTAGAATCCTTAGGATTTTTTCTCGCGTTGATCGTTTGATTCGCGGGATTGAATCCCATAGGATTTTTTCCTATGGATTCATTTATACTACATTTTATAGGAATTCCAGCATCTACTCCGACCTCTTGGTGGAAATCCTTTGTTTTTCCTGCGACATAATCAATAAAACTCAAATCCTATAGGAATCCAATGAGCATGTCATTTCAATCCTACGTTTTTCATATTCCTCTATTTTTGCAATCCTGTGAATCAAAGAGGCCCTTATACGTGTGGATGCACATGGTGCTGGCATGTCCCATGTCCCATCTGCATGATCGTGCAGTGTGTTTTGATATGTTGTGCTACTTGTATTGGTACTGTTTTAAATAAACTCTGCATCACCCCCTTTATATGTAGATGGCAGCACATGTTGTTGTTGCGCCCACTCTCCCCTAGAACTGTTTATGCTTTTTGTTAATCTAATGCCGCTGGTAAAATTAAGCAATGCCACTCTCAGAATTAACTACTAAATCTTATTTCAAAACTGCAACACTTGTTAGGGATTGGCAGGATTGCCATTTTTGCCGCATGCTTCATCCTCCTTTATTGGCCAGTAATTGATTCCTTTTTTGCCTATGTTAAAACAGGGATATCTTTTCAACTTGTTGCTATTGCGACATTTTGCTTCGCTTAATTTTGGTGGAACTGTACGAAATGAGACCGGATTTCCATATATGTGTTGAGATCTCTTTCAGGTCTTCCTCACGAGTTATTTCAAATCTTGGTCTTGAAAGGTCAGTACCGACTTTCCTGATAATTAACTAGTGAATCTTAGTTCAAAACTACAACACTTGTTAGGGATCGGTGGGATTACCATTTCTGTTAGGGATCGGCCGGAGTACATGTTTAAGAAATGTATTGTTCAAATAATGTCTCTGTTATTATATATCAGTTACAGTGTTTTACAAATAGTATTATCATGCTTTGTAGTTCTTTCTACATGTTTAACCAAGGTATTGTTAAGATAATGTCTCTGTTAAAATGAATCGGTCGCATTGTTTTAGGAATGATACTTTTCTGCTTTGTTGTTCTTTATACATGTTGAAACAAGGCATTGTTAAGATAATGTCTCAGTTAATATGAATTAATCACACTGATTGAGAATTGTTACTCTCCTACTTTGTTTCCCATTAAGATAAGGTAGATTAGTAGATGCTTTTCTTCTGGGAGTACAAGTCATCAACCGTTATTTCTCAGTAATTGTTTCCCTTATACCTTTTGTTGCTTACAGGGATATCAAAATTAAAGCTTGGTTTTATTCCGACTTTGATTTTAGAAGAACTGTACAAAAGGAGCCAATGTGTCTAAGGAAAACTGCTGCATTAGTGGGTCCAGTTGGTCTTACCACTTTGCAGAAAGAAGCAGTCACTGTTTGCGCTACATTACACAAGGAATGATCGAGAAGCTTTACAGAGTATTAGTAGACGCTGGTGACATGACTAGTCTGCAGAGAGCATAGGAAACTCTACAACACGTGGAGTCCACTGGGCAAAAAGTGCCCAAACAAGTACAGGAAGCCAGGACAGGACTCCAAATCTGTCAATGTCATTCTAAGCAACAATGATGGGGCATCTGGGTATGGTAATATGCTTACCGTACTTTCAGTTTGTTAGTCCACCGATTGGTGGGTTGTCACTAGGGCCAATATTCATGTGTGTGCTGATGTGTCTTTGTTTTCTGACAGCATATAAATACGAAATCCACAGGGATGCTCAGCTTGATTTTAGTGGAACTGCAGAAAATGTTCAAATGGTTCGTGTCCTCCCTAATAATACTTCATCATGCACAATACATCAAATGATTCTCTAATCATTCGTCATCACCTTGAGCCATCGGACTATCAGATGACAAACTGATGACAAACCCTGGTCGTTCCACAATCATAGGCATTACATATTTTGAATGGGAAAAGCTTGTCAAAGTTGACATTTGTTTAATATATTGGAATTGGAAAACCTTGTCAAATTTTGCTCATTGATGTTAGCCAGAAGACATGCATTTGATATTTTTGAGTGGGACGCCCTTTGATGTGAGCAACGTTGATCGTTTTTTCCTATTCCTGTCTTCAGTTCAGAAGTAAATATTTACTCTGCTGAGATGCATAGTCACATGAATGTTTACTTATCTAAGATATTTTAAGATTTTGTACTGAATATTGTCTATGTAATGCCAGGCCTTGTGTTTGATTGCAAAGTTGAGCTTGGAATGTTATGGCATGCGGCATCACGAGCTGTTCACCGTGCCTCCTGAGAATAATGCTTCGTATTGTTTTGCATGTCGATCTAATGTCAGTGATTTGCTTGTTAGGAAGATCATCCTGTTCTAGTTGTTTCCGTGCTTAAGAAGTTCATCGTCTTATGTTTCATTCATAGCCTATACGACAAGTCGGGTAGGTTAGACGTGAAACCATATGATCTTCCGGCCAACTCATCATCTTAGGCCGTGATTGGATCATCGTTTTCCAACCAAAACCGCTTGTAAAACCGACGCTTGTACATAAAAGCAGATGGTCTCGGACGAAGCGATTGGTTGGTCGATTTCGACTAGTAAAATATACATCGGTCTCTCAAATTACACGCGTAACCCGCCGGTTTTACTTACAGACCTCGGGCCCTCGGTTTCATTACGCCTATATTTTACGCATTGTTTCCGATGACGAGTAAATTACACTTGTATCTTAATACATGTGTGAAATAAACCAGAGCTCTCAAGCGCGGCCTTACCGTTTCATGTCGTCTCAGTCTTTCGAAGGTGCTCATAGCTGTCTGATGATCCTGGCTTCCTGAATGAGTAGCAGACGCTGTATCAGACCATCTATAGGGCCCGCGAGGCCCTCTCCGTCCTCCTTCGAGTTGTTGCGCTCGCCGTGGCGCCGAGCATTGTTTACATGGTCAATGAACATGAGGATTCAGGAGATGACTTTATTTTGACTGGTTGACTGTAGGGACCCACTAGGGCCATAGCCGTACATACACAAGTGCCT
Source organism: Secale cereale (assembly GCA_902687465.1). Lineage (NCBI taxonomy): Eukaryota > Viridiplantae > Streptophyta > Magnoliopsida > Poales > Poaceae > Secale > Secale cereale. Next base: position 433,745,144 of record LR738714.1, read on the forward strand.
CCTTATTATGTAAAACTATATATTTTTTGCTTCCTCCTGGTTTCCTGACATCATGGTCCCACACCATTGTCAACCTACGTAGTCAATATAAACAAGACAATTGCACAAGGTGCGGCCGACAGCTGGGACCAAGCAGCTCAAGCAGTATTTGTGTTTTTGAGGCGTGAGCACTGAAGAGTTTTTCTTGGCGATGTTTTCGTTGTTGTTCAGAGGAGAGCAGGGTATTAACTGGGCAGACTGTGGCCCGTCTAGCCCAGGACATATATCCAACCCAGATATTATTTTTTTTCAAGATGAAAATGGCTAGCCCAGCTATATGTTTTTTTGAGGAATATCCAGGCAAGGTCAACTTGTTATTTTTCGCCCCGCTAGGCTACAAATCTTTCCTAGGAGGGATGCATTAGGCTTAACAGGAAAATGGGCTTTAAAAAAATAACAAATGGGATGTAATTATAAAAACTGGCCAGTAACTATAAAAAAATGCACCAAGCACGAAATTAGTTTATAAAATATTATTTATGGGTTTTGAAAATCTTAATTTTCAATTGTTGCGCACGCAATGTTTCGTTAGATTTTTACGTAATACAAATTTATATTTAATCCGACTAGAAATTTCGGGATAAAAATATTTCGGATCCCATCAAAATGTGGGAATTTTCATTGAATTCTGTCTTGAACAGTTGGTTGAAATTATTAATCGTTGTCCTACGTAGAAAATGGGTTGTACTTTTAACAAACTGTGAAATGAGCCTAGTTTATTTTTTCTGAAGAATACCCAATCCAGGCATATTTATTTTTCTACGCCCTGATGGGCTGCAACTTTTTCAAAACGCCTGCAAATCTTGAAAGTAATATGAAATTGGTTGTAAATATAAAAACATATGACAAATTGGCAATTACTTTATAATTTCTAAAAAAAAATCACATTTTCAGATTCCTATTTCACTGGACATTACCTAATTTAAATAAATCTTCAAAGTACTTTAAATCTAGCTCGACATTTTGGTATTAAAAATAGTTTGGAACCCAGAGAAATATGCGAAATTGGCCCACGCCAACCTAAAAAACGGACTGCAATAAATTGCATAAGAAGTCACACTGAGCTATATATAAATTATTAAAAAAAAAGGAATGGTCTGACTTATGGGCCTATTAAGTTGACGCTTATGCAAGATTTTTTTAGTTATTATATACGTCAACAAACGATTCTAGCAGACGTGACCGTTGGATGTCAAACCAACGGCCGACGTGTTTCTTCAATCTCTGATCTTCTTGCTCCAGCCGCCAAATCCGGCGCCGGCGAGACTGCCTGCTCCCGTCTCCCGTGCAGGCCTCACCGCCCCCTACTACTCCCACCGCTGCCAGGGCATCCCTCTACTCACCCACACCTCCTGTTATTCTACGGCGACGGTAGCCTCACACCGTAGCCGAACCAGTGAACACTCGTACTCCTCTCCACGTGGGCATCCATTGTCGCGTGTTCCGCGGCTCCATGTCGTCCCCTTCCTAGGCCTCACTGTCGTCCACTGCCCTGGTGCTCTCGGCGCGGCGTGGTCAACATGGTCAAAGAATGACTTCCATCAGAAGAGTACTGTCGTGGAGAGGTTGACAGCTGGGTCCACGGCAGCCGCAAGGAAGTGCCTCCTTATTACGCGAAAAATAATTATTCCTCCACCTGACAGCAGGGACCCATCGGATGGGCCATCGTATTTGGCGAAAAAATGTTTCCCCCTAACTGTTGGGACCCATCGGACAGGCCACCGTATTTCACGAAAAAAACATTCCCCCTGCTTTTTGCTCGAACCCACCTCGAAGTGCCTCCTTATTACGCACAAAAAAATGAATACCCCCTGCTAGCTGGGACCCACTATAGTGGGAGGGTGACTTGTGGGCCTACTAAGTTGACGGGGACGGAGGGCTTTGTCAACTTAGTCAATATGCACGATTCTAGCTCCATTGACCGTATGATGTCCATCCAATGGACGTAGTGCTTCTTCAACCTCTGGTCTTGCTCCAGCCGCCCATACCAGTGTCGGTCGTGCTTCGTGCTCCTGCCTCCCGTGGCCGGCTGCGATGCCGCGGAGGCCTCACCGCCCCTGCTACTCCCACCGCTGGCGAGGGCATCCCTCTACTCACCCACACCCCTTGTTATTCTGCGGCGACGGCAGCCTCACACCGCAGCCGAACCAGTGAACCCTCGTACTCCTCTCCTCGTGGGAATCCACTGCCGCGTCTTCCCCGGCTCCGCGTTGTCCCCTTCCTAGGCCTCACCGTCGTCCACCGCCCTGGTGCTCATGGCGCATCCTGGTCAACGTGGTCAAGGAATGACTTCCATCGGAAGAGTACTGTCGTGGAGAGGCTGACAGCTGGGTACACGACAACCGCAAGGAAGTGCCTCCTTATTACGCGGAAAATAATTATTCCTCCACCCGACAGCAGGGACCCACCGGACAGGCCACCGTATTTGGGGAAAAATGTCCCCCCCCCGACTGCTGGGACCCACTGGACGGGCCACCGTATTTCGCGACATTCAACCCGCTATCAGCTCGGACCCACCGGAAGTGCCTCCTTATTACGCACAAAAAATGAATACTCCCCCTGCTAGCTGGGACCCAGTATAGTGGGAGGCTGACTTGTGGGCCTACTAAGTTGACGGGGATGGATGGCTTTGTCAACTTAGTCAATATGCACGATTCTAGCTCCATTTATCGTACGATGTCCATCCAGCGGCTGTAGTGCTTCTTCAACCTCTGGTCTTCTTGCTCCAGCCACCCAAACCAGCGCTGGTCGTGCCTCGTGCTCCTGCCTCCCGTGGCCGGCTACGATGCCGCTGAGGCCTCACCACCCCTACTACTCCCACCGCTGGCCAGACCATCCCTCTACTCACCCACACCCCTTGTTATTCTACGGCGACGACAGCCTCACACTGCAGCCAAACTAGTGAACCCTCGTACTCCTCTCCGCATGGGCATCCACTGTCGCGTCATCCCTGGCTCCGCGTCGTCCCTTTCCTAGGCATCGTCGTCGTCCATCGCCCTAGTGCTCTCGGCGCAGCCTGGGCAACGTGGTCAACAAACGACTTCCATCGGAAGAGTACTGTCGTGGAGAGGCTGACAGCTGGGTCCATGACAGCCGCAAGGAAGTGCCTCCTTATTACGCGGAAAATAATTATTCTTCCATGTGACAGCAGGGACCCATCGGACGGGCCACCGTATTTGGCAAAAAACATTTCCCCCTGACTGCTGGAACCCACCGGATGGGCCACCGTATTTCGCGAAATAAACGTTCCCCCCGCTGACAGCTCGAACCTACCGAAAGTGCCTCCTTATTAGACACAAAAAAATGAATACTCCCCCTGCTAGCTGGGACCCGGTATATTGGGAGGCTGACTTGTGGGCCTACTAAGTTGACGGGGATGGAGGGCTTTTTCAACTTAGTCAACATGCACGATTCTAGCTCCATTGACCGTACGATGTCCATCCAACGACCGTAGTGCTTCTTCAACCTCTGGTCTTCTTGCTCCAGCCGCCCAAACCAGCGCCGGTCGTGCCTCATGCTCCTGCCTCTCGTGGCCAGCTGCGACGCAGCGGAGGCCTCACGGCCCCTACTACTCCCACCGCTGGCCAAGCCATCCCTATACTGACCCACACCCCCTGTTATTCTGCGGCGACGACAACCTCACACCACAGCCGAACCAGTGAACCCTCGTACTCCTCTCCGCGTGGGCATCCACTGCCGCGTATTCCGTGGCTCCGCGTCATCCCCGTCCTAGGTCTCGCCGTCGTCCACGGACTTGGTGCTCTCGGCGCGGCGTGGTCAATGTGGTCAACGACCGACTTCCATCGGAAGAGTACTGTACGTGGAGAGGCTGACAGCTGGGTCCACGGCCGCAGCAAGGAAGTGCCTCCTTATTACGCGCAAAATAATTATTCCTCCACCTGACAGCAGGGACCCACAGGACGGGCCACCGTATTTCACAAAAAAACGTTTCCCCCTGACTGCTGGGACCCACCAGCTACATCTTCGCACGCAAGGAAGTGCATCCGGGCAAAAAAAACCAATTCACCCCCTGACTGCTGGGACCCACCAGCTACATCTTCGCACGCAAGGAAGTGCGTGACAGTCGGGACCCACCTAGTCAAAGCGTACGTAGTGTTGTCATTCTGGTCGCGAACATGTTCAAACATACTGGTCGATGTAGAGGCGCGAACGTGCCATAGTAGAGGCGCGCATGTAGCATGTACACGTACGTACAACGGCCAATGTGCAAGAAAGAAAATACGGCCACATACGTACATATGGGCAAGGTCTCGAACGCCTACTCGCGCATACGAACGGCCAGGGCTCGTGTACATGGCTGGGTTGGAACGGAGAAACAACGTCGTCGTCGTGTTCATGGGGAGCCAACCGGCTGGGTCGGAACGGAATGCGTCGTCGTGTTCATCGGGAGGGCTTGGACGGAACAGGCGATGGAAATGAGGCCTAGCGTACCGCAGAACGGAGCAAACGGCCTTGTGTTCGACCGACCACGGTCGAAATGGGATCCTGTTCATTGGGAGGGGTCTGGCGTACCGCAAAACGGAGGAAACCGACCTCCTACAATGGAAACAGGGGTCCTGTTGATCGGGAGGGGTGTGGCGTACCGCAAAACAGAGGAAACGAACTTGTGTTGGAGCGCTACGGTCGAAACAACGGTCCTGTTAATCGGGAGGGGTGTGGCGTACCGCAAAACGGGACTCCATGAGATACTGTTCATCTGCACCGTCGACCCCCTCCAGCCTCCACGGGTTACTGTTCATCCACCGTCGACCTCCTCCAGCCTCCACCTGCGACTGTTCATCCACGGGATCCTGTTCATCCAGCCTCCACCGCGCGCTACTCCACCGGCTACTGTTCAACCAGCCCTCTCCACGGGCTCCTGTTCTACCACCTCTCCACGGGCTACTGTTCATCCAACCCTCCATCATCTACTATTCATCCTGCCCTCCATGGGCTCCTGTTCATCCAGCCCCAACCGGCTTGATCGATCGGGGTCCTGTTCATCCAGAGGCAACACCACGGGGTCCTGTTCATCCACCCCCATCGGGAATTGTTCATCCAAAACCCCTAGCAACGCTCACTGTTCATCCAGAGGCGGCATCGATCGGCTTCAGTTAGCAGCAGTAGCGAAGGAATCGCTTTATCGGGTTCAGTTAACAGCCATCGATCGATCGCTCGGGTTCAGTAACGCGTAGCCTGGAGTGCAATCGCTCGGGTTCAGTTAGATCCCAACGCCTCGCTCGGGTTCAGTTAGAGCCCAATGCCTCGCACCCAAGCGCGTGCGTGTACGAGAGAAACGCGCATCGCTCGGCCCCGACCACCCACCATAACTGGGAACACCCCAATATTTTCCTCGCCCTCGCTGCTACCACGGTTTTTTCCATCATGGACGGCCCAAAGAATGTCATGCAGCTGCTTCTCCGGCCCGCCGAGGACGAAAAGCCCATTTTCTGTCATGATTTTTTGTCATAGAAGTAGTACCCCACCATATCTATGACGATACTGTGTTTTGTCACAATTATTGTCATAGAAGTGTCATAAGTATGACAGAAAAAAAAATTCGTTCGGCCCAAAATGTCATGGATGTGTCTTTTTTTGTAGTGTGATGTGGTTTCGTACCCTACAATAATCTCTTCGTTTGTTCTCCGCTATTAGTGACTTTGGAGTGACTCTTTGTTGCATGTTGACGGATAGTTATATGATCCAGTTATGTTATTATTGTTGAGAGAACTTGCCCCAGTGAAAGTATGAACCCTAGTCCTTGTTTCAAAGCATTGCAACACCGTTTATGCTCACTTTTATCATTAGTTACCTTGCTGTTTTTATATTTTTCATATTACAAAAACCTATATCTACCATCCATATTGCACTTGTATCACCATCTCTTCGCCGAACTAGTGCCCTATACAATTTACTATTGTATTGGGTGTGTTGGGGACACAAGAGACTCTTTGTTATTTGGTTGCAGGGTTGTTTGAGAGAGACCATCTTCATCATACGCCTCCCACGGATTGATAAACCTTAGGTCATCCACTTGAGGGAAATTTTCTACTGTCCTACAAACCTCTGCACTTGGAGGCCCAACAACGTCTACAAGAAGAAGGTTGCGTAGTAGACATCACACATCAACTAGGCAAATCAATGGACTATGGAGATGTCCATCAATCGATATCAATATGAGTGAGTAGGGATTACCATGTAACAGATGCACTAGAGCTATAAGTGTATGAAAGCTCAAAAAGACAACTAGTGGGTGTGTATCAACTTGCTTGAAGACGTAGGGCATTTGAGGAAGCCCATGGTTGGAATATACAAGCCAAGTTCTATAACGAAAAATTCCCACTGGTGAAATATGAAGGTGACAACATAGGAGACTCTCTATCATGAAGAACATGGTGCTACTTTGAAGCACAAGTGTGGAAAAGGATAGTAACATTGTCCCTTCTCTCCTTTTCTCTCTCTTTTTTGGGCTCCTCTCTTTTTTTGGAGACCTTTTCTCTTTTTTTGGAGACTCTTTTGGCCTCTTTTTTTATAACCTCACATGGGACAATGTTCTAATAATGATGATCATTACAATTTTATTTACTTACAACTCGATACTACAACAAAGATATGACTCTATATGAATGCCTCCGGCGGTGTACCGGGATGTGCAATGATCAAGAGTGACTTGTATGAAAAATATGAACAGTGGCTTTGCCACAAATACTATTTCAACTACATGATCATGCAAAGCAATAGGACAATGATGAAGCGTGTCATAATAAACGCAACGATGGAGTTACATGGCAATGTATCTCGGAATGGCTATGGAAATGCCATAATAGGTAGGTATGGTGGCTGTTTTGAGGAAGGTATACAGAGGGTTTTATGCACTGGCGAAAGTTGCGTGGCACTAGAGTGGCTAGAAAGGTGGAAGGGTGAGAGTGCATATAATCCATGGACTCAACATTAGTCATAAAGAACTCACATCCTTATTGTGAAAAATCTACTAGCCCTCAAAGCAAAGCACTACGACGCATGCCCCTAGGGGGGAGGTTGTTAGGAGATAACCATCGCGCGCCCCCGACCTTCCCGCAAAGATGAAACAATAAAGATACAGTGTGCGCCAATTTGGTTACATAGGCCATACGTGCATCCTACGGGAATCACAAACCTTAACACAATTATTTCTTTAACCTCACAAAGTAGCACTAGCATGACTCTAATATTACCATCTTAACATCTGAGTACAAGGAGTCAAACTTCACATAGTATTCAATGCTCTATATGAAAGTTTTTATTATATCTCCCTTGGATGCCCATCATATTAGGACTAAATTCATAACCCAAGAAAATTAGCATGCTGTTTAGAGACTCTCAAAATAATATAAGTGAAGCATGAGAGTTCATCAATTTCTATAAAATAAAACCATCGTCGTGCTCTAAAAAGATACAAGTGAAGAACTAGAGCAAAATTGCCTAGCTCAAAAGATATAAGTGACACACATAGAGTATTCTAATAAATCACGATTGAAGTGTGTCCCTCTCAAAAGGTGTGTACATCAAGGATGATTATGAAAAAACTAAAAATCAAAGACTCATATCATACAAGATGCTCCAAGCAAAACACATATCATGTGGTGAATAAATATATAGTCCCAGTAAAGTTACCGATAGATGAAGACGAAAGATGGGATGCCTTCCCGGGGCATCCCCAAGCTTAGGCTCTTGGCCATCCTTGGATATTACCTTGGGGTGCCTTGGGCATCCCCAAGCTTAGTCTCTTGCCACTCTTTATTCCATAGTCCATCAAATTCTTATCCAAAACTTGAAAACTTCACAACACAAAACTTAACAGAACTTCGTGAGATGGGTTAGTATGATAAAGATCAAATCATTCACTTAGGTAAGGCCAAGACATGATCCATAATTGTTCTCAAACAATACATATTGTACCTTATCATTTCCACAATTTATATCACTTAATATAAGTTATGGAAACATTAAACAAGCAAAATATGCATTGAAAACAGAATCTGTCAAAAACCGAATAGTCTGTAATGATCTGGAAAACAACCATACTTCTGCAACTGTAAAACTTTTGAAAAAAATGGACGACGTGGGGAATGTGTATATAAATCCTGTGTAATAATTTTAGCTAATTATCATGTTCCAGTGATTTATTGAATTTTCTGCACTCGACGCAAAACTTTTTGTTTTTGCACATAATCAAATCAACTATCAACCTCACTATCCCAAAGGCTTTACTTGGCACTTTATTTAAGCAAAAGCTATAAAACATTATTAATACAACAGCTTAATCATGTGAACACACGAAAACAATAGGTAAAAGTATTGGGTTGTCTCCCAACAAGCGCTTTTCTTTAAAGCCTTTTTAGCTAGGCATGATAATTTCAATGATGCCCGCGTAAAGATATGAATTAAAACATAAAAAGGAGCATCATGAATCTCATTGCAAACATATTTAAGTCTAACCCACTTCCTATGCATAGGTATTTTGTGAGCAAACAATTTATGGGAACAAGAACCAACTAGCATAAGAAGGTAAAACAAGCATGACTTCAAGATTTTTAACACATAGAGAGGAAACATGATATTATTGCAATACTTAAAAGCATATGTTCCTCTCTCATAATAATTTTCAGTAGTATATTGAATGAATTAAACAATATAACTATCAAATAAATCACTCTTTTCTTGATTCATAAGCATAGAAATTTTGCTACTCTCCACATAAGCAAATTTATTCTCATTCATAATAGTGGGAGCAAACTCAACAAAATAGCTATCATGAGATACTCGATTAAGATCATGATGACAAGTTTCATGGGCATTAGTATTCTTTATAACATAGGTGTCATCACAATAATCATCATAAATAGGAGGCATGCTTTCATCCTAATAAATTTGCTCATCAAAATATGGGGGATTAAAAATATCATCTTCATCAAACATAGCATCCCCAAGCTTGTGCCTTTGCATATCATTAGCATCATGGATATTCAAAGAATTCATACTAACAACATTGCAATCATGCTCATCATTCAAATATTTAATGCCAAACATTTTATGAACTTCTTATTCTAAACACTTGAGCACAATTTTCCTTTCCATCATTTTCATGAAAGACATTAAAGAGATGAAGCATATGAGACAACCTAAATTCCATTTTTTAGTTTTCTTTTATAAACCAAACTAGTGATAAAAAAAGAAACTAAAAGATTCAATTGCAAGATCTAAAGATATACCTTCAAGCACTCACCTCCTCGACAACGGCGCCAGAAAAGAGCTTCGTTGATGGGATGTGAGTGCCGCTTACCTAGGCTCCCCGGCAACGGCGCCAAAAAAGAGCTTGATGTCTACTACACAACCTTCTTCTTGTAGAATCGTGTTGGGCCTCCAAGCGCAGAGTTTTGTAGGACAATAGCAAATTTCCCTCAAGTGGATGACCTATGGTTTATCAATCCGTGGGAGGCGTAGGATGAAGATGGTCTCTCTCAAGCAACCCTGCAACCAAATAACAAAGAGTCTCTTGTGTCCCCAACTTATCCAACACAATGGTAAATTGCATAGAACCACTAGTTCGGCGAAGAGATGGTGATACAAGTGTAATATGGATGTTAGTTATAGGTTTTTGTAATCTGAAAATATAAAAACAGCAAGGTAACTAATGATAAAAGTGAGCACAAACGGTATTGAAATGCTTTGAAACAAGGCCTAGAGTTCATAATTTCACTAGTGCAAGTTCTCTCAACAATGATAACATAATTAGATCATATAACAATTCGTCAACATGCAACAAAGAGTCACTCCAAAGTCACTAATAGCGGAGAACAAACGAAGATTTTATTGTAGGGTACGAAACCACCTGAAAGTTATTCTTTCCGATCGATCTATTGGGCTATTCCTATAAGTGTCATTAACAGCCCTAGAGTTCGTACTAAAATAACACCTTAAGACACACATCAACCAAAACCCTAATGTCACCTAGATACTCCAATGTCACCACAAGTATCTGTGGGTTTGATTATACGACATGCATCACATATTCTCAGATTCATCTATTCAAACCAACACGAAGAACTTCAAAGAGTGCCCCAAAGTTTCTACTGGAGTGTCAAGACAAAAATGTGTGCCAACCCCTCTGCATAAGGTCACAAGGTCACAGAACCTGCAAGTTGATCACCAAAACATACATCAAGTAGATCACATGATTATCCCATTGTCACCACAGATAAGCACATGCAATACATACATCAAGTGTTCTCAAATCCTTAAAGACTCAATCCGATAAGATAACTTCAAAGGGAAAACTTAATCCATTACCAGAAGGTAGAGGGGGAGAAACATAAGAAGATCCAACTATAATAGCAAAGCTCGCGGTACATCAAGGTCGTGCCATATCAACAACACTAGAGAGAGAGAGAGATCAAACACATAGCTACTGGTACATACCCTCAGCCCCGAGGGTGAACTACTCCCTCCTCGTCATGGAGATCGCCGTGATGATGAAGATGGCCACCGGTGATGGTTTCCCCCTCCAGCAGGGTGCCGGAACGGGCTCCAGATTGGTTTACATGGCTACAGAGGCTTGCGGCAGTGGTACTCCCGATCTAGGTTACTTTTCGGGGGTTTATGTACTTATAAAAAATTTTGGCGTCAAGAACAAGTCAGCGGGATCCACGAGTCAACCACAAGGTAGGGGGCGCCCTAGGGGGTGCGCCCTAGGGGGTGCGCCCTAGGGGTGCGCCTTAGGGGGCTCCCTAGGGGGTGCGCCCTCCACCCTTGTGGATGACTCGTGGCTCTTCTAGCTCAACTCTTTTGCTTCGTGGCTTCTTCTGGTCAATAAAAAATCACCAAAAAGTTTCGTTCCGTTTGGACTCCGTTTGATATTCCTTTTCTACGAAACTCAAAAACAAGGAAAAACAGAAACTGACACTGGGCTCTAGGTTAATAGGTTAGTCCCAAAAATCATATAAAATAGCATATAAATGCATATAGAACATCCAAGATAGATAATATAATAGCATGGAACAATAAAAAATTATAGATACGTTGGAGACGTATCATACGCTAGCATGGTGGGAGTGTTCGGCCAAGGCTGGCCCTTGGTTTTTGAACACTGAGATCAGATCCAAGCTCAAGGCCAGATCCAAAGCAGGGGCCGACCCGGAGATTGGGTCGTGAGGACGGTCCGGAGTGGAAGCTCCAAAATTTCTGGGCTACTAAAAGCCGAGAACCCAGTGGAGATCAAATTGCCCCGGGCGTCTGCGACGTATTCGAGACTGCCGAACTTGATCTGTTGCTCATGGGCGAAGCTATTGACCTGGTTGAGGCAACCAACCAAATTTGCATGTAGCACCATGCTACCGAAGGCGAAGAGTTGGCTGGTGATGAAGATGTCCCTCGAACTAATAATGCCGTTGATTACCAGGCGAGCCATTGATCCTCTTGGCGATCTCACAGAGGAACTCTCAATCAAAGCACCAATGTTGGTGTCCTAACCGGTAGATCTCGGGTAGGAGGGGCCAGATTGTGGATCTAGGATCAATGGGTAATAGGAGACAGGGAACACGATGTTCACCCAGGTTCGGGCCCTCTTGAAGAGGTAATACCCTACGTCCTGCTTGATTGTATTGATGGGTGTATGATGATTACAGAGTTGATCTACCTCGAGATCAAATGAACTAAACCCTAGATGAGTAGGATGGTTTTTATTCTATCCTCTACGGACTAAACCCTCTGACTTATATAGGCACTAGGGGTATCTAGGGTTACACAAGGTCAGTTACCATCATAGAATAAGCATGCCGATCCTATTATCTTGACTTGGAGGACACACCAAAGCTTCAAAGGTTTCATGTCCAGACACGGAGTCGCTTCATAGTTTGGCCTTCTGGTAATTGCAGAGTGGCCCATCTATCCGGCCCATGAGAGATAGTCCGGCAGGCCTAGGACCCCTTAGTCCAGGACTCCCTCTGCCGCTTCATCGTCGTCGCTCACCGTGCCACCGGCAGAAACGTACGATCCTCTCCATCCCCTCCCATCGCATCTCCTTCCACTGCACTCGCCCCTCCCCCGTCCACGAACACGCCACACGGAATCCATGAGATTCATGTATAAGTTGATTTAGGGGATTGATTTGCATAGAAATTTTAGTATATATCATTGTTTGCTTTGTGTGATAGAATTGAATGTTAGTTCCATGGATTGCTTTGCGTAGAAATTTTAGGGATAATCCGATTGTTATTGTGCAGAATCCGATTTAATAGTGCATTTTGAGTACAATTTTTTGAGTGTTTAGAATATTAATGACTCAAGTTCAAATTAATTTGGTAGTGTAGTCTGGGATGTTAGGAGTAAATAAAATGAACTCGTATAAATTAGATTGGAAGTGTAGAATTTGTTTATTTTGTCTCTCTCTGTATATTTGGGGTATACAACTACCATCGTAGAATTGTATTTAGCACTGTACTATCTGATTATGCTTAGTAGAAATTGACTTACTAGTGTTGAAATCAATTATACTTAGTGTTGATTCAGTAGTCTAGAATCCGATTATATACTTAGTTTTCAATATGTTTTGTGTAGAATGGCACAACCACCACCATGTCGAGTGTGCAAGTCAAGGTGCACAACCAGCCTTGCAACTGGCACATTGTTCGACGTCTACTTCCAGCCATATTTTGTTCCTGGAGCGGTAACAAATCATATGATCCTTCTAACAATTAATTCTTTTGCTTTCGTTGCTATTTCCACTAATGCATTGTGTGTGTGTTATGTTTTTCTTACACAGGTCATCCCTTGCAATATGATACTGGAGTTGAATGAGCTCATTACTAGACACACTGTGATCTTCAACGCTCCTTGGGGGCCTACACTATGGAGCTAGAGAAGGGACACAGGATATCCCAGATTGGAGGAGATGAACGGGATAATTTCATCGCCCACATTCATCTCATTGGGGGTGATTGATCAGCTTTTCCTTCATAAGACAAACTGCAAAGCTGCTTGTTATCTATGTCAACTCAGAGGAAGAAGAAGATGAGGACCCACTTGATGAAGCCCTATATGCCCAAATAATGAGGCTGAGCAAGGAGGAATCGGGCAACCTCTGGTACATACTTCCACCACGTGATGCCTACGTCGGGATGCCATTCGTGACCCACCTAACTAGGAGGAATGTTAATTGCCATGTCATGGTATGTTACTTAGTGTAGTAATTTGATATGCTTAGTGTAGTAATGTGATATGCTTAGTGTAGTAATGTGATTATATGTTTACAGTGTAGTAATGTGATGATATGCTTAGTGTATGCGATTATATGCCTAGTGTGTAGTAATGTTGTGATATGCTTAGTGTAGTATTATATGATATGCTTAGTGTAGTAATGTGATATGCTTAGTGTAGTAATGTCATGATATATGCTTAGTGTAGAATTTGGTGATATATGCTTAGTGTAATAATGCGATGACATGCTTATAGTGTAGTAATGTGATGATATGCTTAGTGCGTAGTAATGTTGTGATATGCTTAGTGTACTAATTTGATGATATATCGTGATATGGTTTGTTGATAATTGCGCATGCATGCATGAGATGCTCATTTATCATATTTTTCAGAAATTACCTAAGAGGCTATGTGAGACTTGTGGCATCGAGCCGGATGAAGTAGGCACTGCTGGACTACGCACAAGGGGACCATCACCACATGTGCCTACGCAGTGCACACGGACGATGGCAATGTCTTCAGCACGGCGGGGTGGAGCAACTTCCTTGTTGGCAAGAATCTCCGGGTTGAACATGCCATCTTAGTCACTATCAGGAACACCCCGCGCCATAACTTGAGTATGATGGTCATCATCGACCTCATTTGAAAGTATGTGTGTGGAGGGGCAATCGATGCTAAATTAACTGCTTATTAGTGCTATCTACTATTGTTTTAGCTTGTGTTTGTGAAAATCAATGATTGTCGTTTATTAGCGCTATCTACTACCGTCTGTGACATTGTCACTTATTAACTAGTAATGTTCTGTTAACTGGTATTGTTCTACTGTGCAACGTTCTATATGTGCTTAGTTTTATTGTGAAAAGCTAGCTGCTATATGGTGGGAGGAATTATATTTTTTGGCTGCACGAAACATTCATGGCGTGCAAATTACATTGCACGTCGCTATCTGAGCGATTATAGTGGTGGCGTTATCCACGTGGCACGCCAGCAACATGTACAACACTACTAACGTGGGCACCATTTCCACCACTAATTTTTAACAATGGCGCCATATAGGTGATGTCATGCGTCCACGCTAGCAAGGCCCTTTTAGTATGCCGTAGCTAGGATTGTTTGCACTAGTGCATTGATAATACACTAATTTGAGGGTGTGGTTGGGAAGGGAAATGGTTTTAGGATGTTGATAATACCCTTATTATGATCCAATTATAAGATATCGATGTCCTTATGTAGGATCGAAGATGGTGTCTAGATGGAAGGGTGAATACACAATTATGAAAACTAACCATTTTAGTTTGTGAGTTTTAAGCTAATTATTCCTAATTCTATAACATAACTCCGCCTATGTTGTCCTAACATAGCCGGTCCCAAGCCCGGGTAAAGGAGGAGGGTTGTGTTAGGCTTGGCGAGCCAACGTGAAAACTCTACAACTCTTATGGAGTGAAACCCAAAAGATTTTTGTTGGGGTATAACCCTCTCGGCGACGCGCCACATCGGAACCCGCGTGTGGTCTCAAATGGGAAAGGGCCGGGACGTCACCCCCTTGGTGGCGCGACGTATCTTGATCTGGATACGATGGAAAGTGTGCGAGGATCGGGTCATCGCATCCTTAGTGGCGCGCTACATCGGCGCCCGGATGTAGTGGAAAATGAGCAAGGGTCTTTGCATTTCACTCGACGAGTGCGAAGGATAAGGAAGCTAGCCGAGCCTAGGAGGATCCGCTTAGGTAGCTGGAACGTAGGGTCCCCGACAGGGAAGCTTCGGGAGCTAGTCAATGGAGCGGTGAGGAGAAGTGTTGATATCCTTTGCATCCAAGAAACCAAGTGGAGGGGACAGAAGGCGAAGGAGGTGGAGGGTACCGGCTTCAAGCTGTAGTACACCGGGATGGCTACAAACAAGATTGGCGTAGGCATCTTGATCAACAAGAGCCTCAAGCATGGAGTGGTAGATGTCAAGAGACGTGGGGACCGGATTATCCTGGTCAAGCTGGTAGTTGGGGACTTAGTTCTCAATGTTATCAATGCGTATGCCCCGCAAGTAGGACACACTGAGAACACCAAGAGGGTGTTCTGGGAAGGCCTAGAAGACATGGTTAGGAGTGTACCGATTGCCGAGAAGCTCTTCATAGGAGGAGACCTCAATGGCCACGTGGGTACATCTAACACGGGTTTTGAAGGGGTGCATGGGGGCATTGGCTATGGTATCAGGAATCAGGAAGGAGAAGATGTCTTAAGCTTTGCTCTAGCCTACGACATGATTGTAGATAACACCCTCTTTAGAAAGAGAGAATCACATCTGGTGACTTTTAGTAGTGGCTAACACTCTAGCCAGATTGATTTCCTCCTCTTAAGAGGAGAAGATAGGCGTGCGTGCCTAGATTGTAAGGTCATACCTGGAGAGAGTGTTGTACCTCAACATAAGCTGGTGGTTGCTGACTTCCGCTTCCGGATTCGTGTCCAGCATGATAGGCGTGCCAAAGTTACTAGAACGAAGTGGTGGAAGCTCAAGGGGGAGGTAGCTCAGGCGTTCAAGGAGAGGGTCATTAAGGAGGACCCTTGGGAGGAAGGAGGGGATGCGGACAATGTGTGGATGAAGATGGCGACTTCCATCCGTAAGGTGGCCTCAGAGGAGTTTGGAGTGTCCAACAGAAGGAGAAGCAAAGATAAGGATACCTTGTGGTGGAATGATGATGTCCAGAAGGCGATTAAAGAGAAGAAAGAGTGCTTCAGACGCCTGTACTTGGATAGGAGTGCAGACAACATAGAGAAGTACAAGATCGCGAAGAAGGCCGCAAAGCAAGCTGTCGGTGAAGCAAGGGGTAGGGCGTATGAGGGCCTCTACGAATGGTTAGGCATGAAGGAAGGGGAAAGGGACATCCATAAGAAGGCTAAGATCTGAGAGAGGAAGACGAGGGATATTGTCCAAGTCAAATGCATCAAGGACGGAGCAGACCAACTCCTCTTGAAGGATGAGGAGATTAAGCATAGGTGGCGGGAGTACTTCGACAAGTTGTTCAATGGGGAGAATGAGAGTTCTACCATTGAACTTGATGACTCCTTTGATGAGACCATCATGCATTTTGTGCGGCGAATCCAGGAGTCTGAGGTCAAGGAGGCTTTAAAAAGGATGAAAGGAGGCAAGGCAATGGGCCCTGATTGTATCCCCATTGAGGTGTGGAAAGGCCTCGGGGGCATAGCGATAGTATGGCTAACCAAGCTTTTCAACCTCATTTTTTGGGAAAACAAGATGCCAGAAGAATGGAGACGGAGTATATTAGTACCAATCTTCAAGAACAAGGGGGGTGTTCGGAGTTGTACTAATTACCGTGGAATTAAGCTGATGAGCCATACAATGAAGCTATGGGAGAGAGTCATTGAGCACCGCTTAAGAAGAATGACAAACGTGACCAAAAATCAGTTTGGTTTCATGCCAGGGAGGTCGATGATGGAAGCCATTTTCTTGGTTCGACAACTTATGGAGAGATACAGGGAGCAAAAGAAGGACTTCCATATGGTGTTCATTGACTTGGAGAAGGCCTATGATAAGATACCACAGAATGTCATGTGGTGGGCCTTGGAGAAACACAAAGTCCCAGCAAAGTACATTACCCTCATCAAGGACATGTACGATAATGTTGTGACAAGTGTTCGAACAAGTGATGTCGACACTGATGACTTCCCAATTAAGATAGGACTGCATCAAGGGTCAGCTTTGAGCCCTTATCTTTTTGCCTTGGTGATGGATGAGGTCACAAGGGATATACAAGGAGATATCCCATGGTGTATGCTCTTTGTGGATAATGTGGTGCTAGTTGACGATAGTTGGACGGGGGTAAATAGGAAGTTAGAGTTATGGAGACAAACCTTGGAATCGAGAGGGTTTAAGCTTAGTAGAACTAAAACTGAGTACATGATGTGCGGTTTCGGTACTACTAGGTATGAGGAGGAGGAGGTTAGCCTTGATGGGCAGGTGGTGCCTCAAAAGAACACCTTTCGATATTTGGGGTCAATGATGCAGGAAGATGGGGGTATTGATGAAGATGTGAACCATCGAATCAAAGCCGGATGGATGAAGTGGCGCCAAGCTTCTGGCATTCTCTGTGACAAGAGAGTGCCAAAAAAGCTAAAAGGCAAGTTCTACAGGACGGCGGTTCGACCCGCAATGTTGTATGGCACCGAGTGTTGGCCGACTAAAAGGCGACATGTTCAACAGTTAGGTGTGGCGGAGATGCGTATGTTGAGATGGATGCGTGGCCACATGAGGAAGGATCGAGTCCGGAATGATGATATAGGAGATAGAGTTGGCGTAGCACCTATTGAAGAGAAGCTTGTCCAACATCATTTGAGATGGTTTGGGCATATTCAACGCAGGCCTCCAGAAGCCCAAGTGCATAGCGGATGGCTAAAGCATGCAGAGAATGTCAAGAGAGGTCAGGGTAGACCGAATTTGACATGGGATGAGTCCGTTAAGAGAGACCTGAAGGTTTGGAGTATCACCAGAGAACTAGCTATGGACAGGGGTGCGTGGAAGCTTGCTATCCATGTGCCCGAGCCATGGGTTGGTCACGAGATCTTATGGGTTTCACCTCTAGCCGACCCCAACTTGTTTGGGACTAAAGGCTTTGTTGTTGTAGTTGTTGTTCTATTCCTAGTTCTATAGCATGCAAGTTTATAAAAGAAAGAGGAGAAGTGAAACTAGCTGTTCGTGCAATAGTTTGGCCCCTTGTGATTTGGAGATTGTTATCTGAAATAGGCATGGATTAATTTGTTTGCTACTGCACACAAAGAGAAAAAGTCGATGCAAGCCCGAGAAGAATGGTATGTTCGGTGATAAAGTTCGAGGAATCTCATCAAAGATTATCTATGTGGCTAAGAAGGAAGATTTACATTTCAAGAATAAATGTCCACGAGGAGATTGCATTGAAGGAATCGACCCCTTAAAATTATTGCTGACACGAAGCAACATTCATTTGGAGTGTCCGAGGAAGAATGATTGTAGTAGATTAGATTGAAGGCGAAGTGAAGAGATAACATTCCTTTAGTTGTTCTTATTTCTCTTATGTGAGTCATAGGACCTCCATACTATTAGGAGGGTTATAGGTTCTCGAAGCTTAGGTCCGCTGTGATGCTTAGTCGAAACCTATGAAAGAGTAAGAGAATTCTCTTTGTATTAGGAATCATTACCTGTCAGCAGAAGACGTTGGTCTTCGGAGCTGTAGGAGATATCTATCAGACCGAGGAGCTAGCATTTCTTGGTCCACATGGAATGTTACCGTTCTGCTCAAAATCTGACCATTGGATACGTGTTGGTTGGCCATTAGCTGGACCGCGTGTCCTAAATGGTCATTTCCCATCAGGGAAGGCTACTGCTATAAATAGCCACCCGCTCCAATGTGGATTGTTGGCTGCTCTGCTTGAGAATTCTAAGAAGGTTGATTGAGCAACCCCTCTCGAGAGATTTGAGTTTTAGAGCCAATGAGAGAGATTCAAGAGGCCAAACTTAGATAGTAGTTGAGCATCATGGTAGATCCGAGTTAGAGTTCTTGTACCTATTAATATTGGGAGCTACATACTCTCTTGACGGATAGGTGTCGGCTTGAGTGTCAAAGAGTTATTGTGTTCACCAAGCAAAGTCTTCAGAGACCAAGAGTAATTGTGGTTCACGAAGAAGTTTGTCAAAGGTTTGGAGATTGCTGACAAGTATCTACCCCGAGTGACATCAACCAAAGTCTGGTCAACTTCGTGTTGAAGGTGAATAGGACGGAGAGAGGTTTGCTCCTATGTTTAATCACAAGTCCCTCCAACCAGATGTACTCCTTTTGTAGAAGGGCGAACTGGTCAATGAAATCTAGTTCATTGTACTCTACTTCAATACTTTAGGTAGTTTATCTTTCGTGCTCTATGGTTTGATAGTTGTCATGATCATGCAGTTATATTGATAGTGTGTTTATCTTTGAGTAGTCATAACTGTTCTGCATATCATTCTCTCACCTGCTCATCCACTCTGTTTGATTTCATTTAGAGTCTCTCCTATCTTTAGTTCTTTGTCTCATTTGATAGCTTTCTCATTTGCATCGTTCATCCACTCATGTTGTTCAGTTTGCTAGCACTATGTTACTATTGTGATCGTTAAGATAGTAATCCATTATTCTCTGACTATGTACTATCATCCTTCAAAAGATTTTCTTAGCACTCTCTTTACCCGTCATTCACTTCAATTCTGCCTTATTCATTGTGAGTGTTGGATATACTTAATATTTTCCGCTGTTGTGATTGGGTTCGGTTCAAAGTTTTGCAAGAAATTTTGAATCTCCCATTTACCCCCTCTGGTCGATGTACTCTTAGTCCTAACAATAGCAATAAGTAAATAGTAAGGAAAAGGAAACACAAACAGTGAGACTTTTCCCGACGTTCGTACTGTTAGCAGAACCTACGCTATTTGGTGGAGGTTAAGACACAAAGTCCTAGGACCACAAATGTCTTGGCTAGGTTGACCACCAAGAATCTAGCATGCCTTCCATACCATGGGAATCATTAAGTAAGCCTCACTCAAAGTAGATCTTCAGGAACAAGGAAATCTCCAGGAAGTGCATGATCTTCTTGAGTGGATTTCCTCCACTTAATTACAAAATTTACCCAGCCTTTTGACTACTAGGATATCCCCCCTTATCCTAGTAGATCGGTACCTAGATCATATCCCTGGGCAACTCGGATGTATCAATCTTTCCGTTTATATCACATCATCTTGAGTGCGGAATCTTATTAGTGGATTAGAAGACTATGGTGACACATAGATCTTCATATGTTGATTTGAAGAGTAGGTCCAAAATACGGGGATTGCATTAAAAGTATCACATCTTCTGTACCTAGGGAGAAAACAGAAACCAAAAACAAGTGGAGGTTCGATCTATCACCCAAAGAAATTGGGGTTGGTAGAATCTTTTCCTATAGACTCCGAAAAATCTTCTCGTATCTTTCCCGTATATTGGATGGATGCCCGGGCATTGATAAGGTAGGACGCTTTCAGAGGCGAAAGGCCATTGAAAGCATAAGTGCTCCCTCGGTGATTTTGGTAATTAATGCCAACATATCTCTTGTTGGACTAATATCTTTACCTAGTATATTTCAGATAAGTTGAACAAAGGTGTGTCAAGGACAAGAGGATGTGGAACCCCTTCAAAATGCTAAGGACAAAGATTGGCTAAAGCTCAAGACTCTTCATTTTCATTTTATTGATCCAATATCACATTGAGTCCATATGAAATCCAATACTAATAAAAGGGAATGTGGTGTTGCTTAATGGATTACATGCTCAAGTGCTTAGTGATATTGCTCCAAAACCCTCAGCCACTTTATCATTTCCAAATATGTCCAAAACCCAAAGTCAAACTCGGCCCCACCTATTTGATCTATCTGGCGCCACCGAGTTCATTTGACATAGCCACTGCCATAAACCCTAGAAAATTTGGTCACACTGATACGGATCTCGGTCTCACCGAGATGGCCTTGCAAACTCTCTCTTGCATGTTGTAATTATTTAGGTCTCACCGAAGTGTGCAATCGGTCCCATCGAGTTTGCATGGCCAATCTGTTTGCTCATTGCTGACATTGGTCTCAACGATTTCATGTGATCGGTCTCACCGAGATGTGGTTTTGCCCTAGCCCTAGCATATTGGTCCCACCGAGTTGATCATGTCGGTCCCACCGAGATTCCTAACGTTCACATTTTGAACTGCTTCGGTCTGACTGAGTTCTTCTATTCGGTCTGACTGAGTTGGGTCAAATGTGTGTAACTATTGGATTTTGTGTGGGGGCTATATATACCCCTCCACCCCCATCTCCATTTGTGAGAGAGCCATCAGAACGTGCCTACACTTCCACTACTCATTTTCTGAGTGAGAACCACCTACTCATGTGTTGAGATCAAGACATTCCAATCCAACCACAAGAATCTTGATCTCTAGCCTTCCCCAAGTTGCTTTCCACTCAAATCACCTTTCCACCATAGCCAAATCTATGAGAGAGAGTTGATTGTTGGGGAGACTATAATTTTAAGCACAAGAGCAAGGAGTTCATCATCATCACACCATCTATTACCTTTTGGAGAGTGGTGTCTCCTAGATTGGTTAGGTGTTGCTTGGGAGCCTCCGACAAAGATTGCCATTTGGGTTTATACAAGTTTCCGGAGAAGCTTGTATTTACAAGAAAGGGAGTGGGAGCTCTATAGTGTTTCTAACATTATATGTGTATGATATATTGCTGATTGAAAACAATATATAATTTTTGGAAAACGAGAAGGAATATTTGAACAAGAGTTTTTCAATGAAGGACCTAGGAGAAGTTGCTTTCATATTTGGCATCAAGATCTATAGAGATAGATCGAGACGCTTAATAGGACTTTAACAAAGCACATACCTTGACATGATTTTGAAGAAGTTCAAAATGGGTCAGTCCAAGAAGGGGTTCTTGCCTGTTTTGCAAGGTGTGAAGTTGAGTAGGACTCAATGCACAACGACTACAGAGGATAGAGAAAAGATGAGTGTCATCCCCTATGCTTCATACATAGGCTCTATTATGTATGCGACGTTGTGCACGAGACCAGATGTCGGCCTTGCCATAAGTATGGCCAGAAGGTTTCATAGCGATCCAGGAGTGGAACACTGGACATCAGTCAAGAATATCCTTAAGTACCCAAAAAGGACTAAGGAAATGTTTCTCATTTATGGAGGTGGTCAAGAGCTTGTCGTAAAGGGTTATGTCGATGCAAGCTTTGACACTGATCCGGATGACTTTTAAGTCTCAAACCAGATACATATATATTCTATATTCTAAATGGGGGAGCGGTAAGCTGGCGCAGCTCCAAGCAAAGCATGGTAGCTGATTCTACATGCGAAACGGAGTACATAGTTGCCTCAGAGGCAGCGAAGGAAGGTGTCTGGATGAAGTAGTTCATGACAGGTCTTGGAGTTGTGCCTAGTGCACTAGACCCAATGACTTTGTTCTGTGACAACACTGGTGCCATTGCTCTGGCCAAGGAACCAAGGTTTCACAAGAGGACCAGACACATAAAGCGACGCTTCAATTTCATCTGTGATGTGATCAAGGAGGAGGACATAAATATTTGCAAAGTACATACGGATCTGAATGTTGCAGATCCGTTGACTAAACCTCTTCCACGGGCAAAACATGATCAACATCACAACTCTATGGGTGTTAGATTCATTACCATGTAATACTAGATTATTGACTCTAGTGCAAGTGATAGACTATTGGAAATATGCCCTAAAGGCAATAAAAAATTGGTTATTATTATATTTTCTTGTTCATGATAATAATTTATTATCCATGTTATAATTGTATTGACTAGAAACTCAAATACATTTGTGGATACATAGACAAAAACAAGTACCTAGTGAGCCTCTACCAGACTAGCTCGTTGATCAAAGATGGCTATGGTTTCCTAGCCATAGACATGAGCTGTCATTTGATAACGGGATCACATCATTAGGAGAAAGATGTGATGGAAAAGACCCAAACTATAAGCGTAGCACATGATCATATAAAGTTTATTTCTATCATTTTCTGCATGGCATGTATCTGTTCCTATGACCATGAGATCATGCAACTCACTGACACCGAAGGAGTACCTTGTGTTTATAAAATGTCACAACGTAACTGGGTGACTGTAAAGTTGCTCTACATGTATATGCGAGGTTGTCTGTTGAGTTGGCATGGATCAAGACTAGGATTTTTCACTCTGTATGACGAAGAGGTATCTCGGGCCCACTCGGTAATACAACATCACAACGAGCTTTCAAGCAATGTGACTAAGGAGTTAGTCACGGGATCTTGTATTACGGAATGAGTAAGGAGACTTCCCGGTAACGAGGTTGAACTACGTATGGAGATATTGACGATCGAATCTAGGGCAAGTAACCTACCGATGGATAAAGGGAACTGCATACGGGATTAGCTGAATCCGTGGCATCGAGGTTCGACCAATAAATACCTTCGTAGAATATGTAGGAACCAATATGGATATCTAGGTCCTGCTATTGGTTATTGACTATATAGGTGTCATGGTCATGTATGCATAGTTCTTGAACCCGCAGGGTCTACACACTTAACGTTTGGTGACGACCTAAGTATAGTTGAGTTATTGTGTTGGTGACCGAAGGTTGTTCGGAGTCCCGGATGAGATTTCGGACATGATGAGGAACTCCAGAATGGTATGGATGTGAATATTGATATATAGGACGAAGGGAATCGGATTCCGAAAGTGTTCCGAGAGGTACCGGGTTAATTCCAGAAGACCAAAAATGGTTTCGGGGGGCTCGACAAGTGTTGGGGGCCTCATGGGCCAAGGGAACGGGGCACACCAGCCCACAAGGGACGACGCCCCACATGGATTGGGGACCAAGCCACCCTAGGTATTCACTAGGGGCGCCCCATATGGTAGCCGCCGGCCCCTAGGGAAACCCTAGAGCGCCCCACCCCTCCTCCCCCCCTATATATAGAGGTGGAGAGGGAGGGCAGCCGCACCCATCATTTTCGTGGTGCCGCCCTTCCTCTCCCTCGTAGATCCTATTCTTCTCCGCTAGGCATGGCAAAGGCGTGCTGAGATTTCTCCTCCTCCACCACCACCACCACACCATTATGCTGCCAGAGAAGTCGAACAACTACTTCACCATCACTCGCTGGGTCGAGGAGGTGAAGGCGCCAACAAGCCGTACGTTTGCTTAATGCGGAGGTGACGTCCATTCGGCACTTGATCGGGAGTTCATGGACGGATCGTGATTGGACCGCGAAGACTTTCGATTACATCAACCGTGTTTCTTAATGCTTCCGCTTAGTGATCTACAAGGGTATGTAGATCCAGTATCTCCACTCGTGGATGTGCATCTCCTAGATTGATCTTCTTGAGCGTAGGATTTTTTTCTTTCCCATGCAACATTCCCCAACAGCTCCTAGGGGGGAGGTTCGTAGGAGTTAACCATCACATGCCCCCAACCTTCACACAAAGATAGACAATCAAGGATAAATTCTGCTCCAACTTCGTGGCATAACGGCAGGCTATACATGCATGCTCCGGGAATCACATACCTTAACACCAATATTCCTACTGAACACAATCATCCACCAGTACCTGCCACATATTATCATCTCTATATGGCAAAACTATTGCAAGGAATCAAACATATCATATTCAGTGATCCACAAGTTTTATGTAGGATTTTATGACTAACCATGTGAATAACCAATTCCCGTTGACTCTCTAAATAGATATAAGAGAATCAAGAGAGTTTAATTATTTCTACAAAAGATCATGCTCTAACAAATATAAGTGAAGCAAAAGAGCATTCTACAAATAACAGTTTTCTAGATGTAGAGAAACAGGCAATCGAGACCTCAAATGATATAAGTGAAGCACATGAAGCATTATATAAAGCCATACTCAAAAGCTTTAAGTGAAGTGCAATGAGCATTCTATAAATAAGCCAAGGACTATATCATACCAGCATGGTGCATAAAATAAAATAGAAAAATATACACAAAAGACACTCCAAGAATTTACGCATATCATGTGAACAAAACAAAAACCGAAACATATCGATACTTGTTGAAGAAATATAGGATGCGTTTCGGGGCATCCCCAAGCTTAGACGCTTGAGTCTCCTTGAATATTTACTTGGGGCGCCTTGGGCATCCCCAAGCTTGAACTCTTGCCTCTCCTATTTGTTCTCATATCGAAAGCTCCTCGATCTTTGAACATCATAGACACAAAACTTAACAGAAAACTTGTGAGATCCATTATTATAATAATGCAAATCACAAGTTTGAGTGTTGTTGCAAACCCATTCATATTTTAGTTTTGCATTATACCTACTGTATCCTAACTTCACCATGGCTTATACCCTCCGATATAATCCATAGATTCATCAAAACAAGCAAAACAATGCATCAAAAATAGAATCTGTCAAAAATAGAAAAGTTTGTAGCAATTTTAAAATTGACCATACTTATGTAACTCTAAAAATTCTGAAAAATTAGGGAACAATAAACATTTTTTATAGATGCACTGTGTAAAAATTTCAGAAACTTTTGACGTTCCAGTAAAATATGTAAATTCACGAACTACAACCAAAGTTTGTGTTTTTGCACCGCACATAGCAGACAAGCAATCCAATCATCCTAAAGGCAAATCTTGGCACATTATTTTTATAATACAATCGATTTGTACAAGAGGGTAATTATTTTTTTAAGAAACTTCCATGTTAAATTCTACATTGTTTCCGTGGGCATGAACACAAGTGTTCAAGGTCGACCCTCACTTCTCCAATTCATAACCTTTCAATCGCTTCTCTTTTTGAAAACAAAATTAGGTTCCCCTCTATGTTTTTGGTTTTAAACATTTTTTAAAAAGCACACAACAGTAATAAATGACTCTCCAAACCTTCCAGGTTGTCTCCCTGGCAGCGCTTTCTTTAAAGCCATTAAGCTAGGCATATAGTGCTTGAGCAATTGATCCACCCGGATCCAAAGGTATATCAAAGCCAATTTTAATTTACAGTGATTTGTATTTTAGTAATGTGCACATAACAAAATATATCATGCGATGACGAAGTCCAACTATCTTAATATGCATTGGCATGTCATAAAAGAACAATTCATGCACACAAAGTATAGGCCGATGCATAGCATAAACAATTTCTTGCAATTTTAGAAACATAGAGAGGTGGAGATGTAGTCCCTATCTCATATAATTGCAAGTAGGAGCAGCAAGCACATGCATATTATATTCATCAAAACCATCATGTGTAGTGGTAAACGCAACCCATCAATGTAATCCTTAATAAGAGCAAACTTCTCCGATATAGTGTAGTTGGGAGAATTCAAAAAGATAATAGGACTATCATGCGTGGGTGCAATAGCAATAATTTCATTCTTAACACAAGGAACTATGGCAAGTTCATCTCCATAATCATAATTCATATTGGCATCTTGGCCACAAGCATAGCAAGTATCATCAAAAAGGGATATTCAAACGAATCAATGGGACCATAGCAATTATCATAGCATTCATCCTTCGATAAGCACGAAGCGAAATTAGACAATGTATGAGTTTAAGAGTTACTCTCATTAGAAGGTGGGCACGCGTAGCTAATCCGTTCTTCCACCTTTTGTTCTTCGCTCTCCTCATAATATTTTTCATCTAATGAGCTCACAGTGTCGTCAATTTCTTCTCCCATAGAATCCTGCAAAATATTAGTGCCTTCCTGGAAAATGGAGACCTTCTCAATAAATGCATTAATATCAGAATTGTATTCATAATTCTCAAAGAAATATTTAAGTATAACAAAAAAATTAGGTCTGTAAATAACATCATCATAGTTTTCACACTTTTCAAAAGATTTAATTTCATAAGCACCCTTAAAAGCAACAAATTCTTCTATTTGTTGAATATTTTTTACATGACTAGCATTGAGGGTTTTAGGAGGTTCCCCATCTCCACGAGTAGCAAGTACACCTTTTTTGTTTGGTATTTTGTGTTCCATATCCATAACTAAAGACGGAGAATAAAATATAACAGAAAATAAAATCTTCATGGTGATAAACCTAACAAGCACACACGAGAATATTCACCCGACGCTATTGCTCCCCGGCAACGGCACCAAAAAAGGTCTTGATAACCCACAAGTGTAGGGGTCGTTTGTAGCCTTTTTCGATAAGTAAGAGTGTCCAACCCAACGAGGAGCTAAAGGTAGAAAAAACATTCCCTCAAGTTCTATCGACCACCAATACAACTATAAACACACACTAGTACAGCGAGCTTGTCGGGGGAAACTGTCCGCCCCGAACACCTATGGGACCGGAGCCCCTTGTCTGTGCGGTACGAGGGCGGAGGGAGCACAAAGAGCAGATCGTAGCGAGCACGCGGGCAGTTTTACCCAGGTTCGGGCCGCGGTAGACGCGTAAAACCCTACTCCTGCTTGGTTGTGTATTGAGTTTGAGTGCTCGGGAGCTTGAAGAAGCAACTACACCGAGCGTGAGAGTGATCTAGGTTCCGAACCCCTCCACGTTGTGCATGGGCCTCCTTTTATAGTGCAAGGGGTCACCGACAGGTGTCAACGTAGGAGAAAGGGGTAAAAACGTAAAAGGGGTGGTAGTTGCAACAGTGCGGGAACAGTGGAGCTACAGTACAGAACAGTGGTCTATACCTACTTTAACAGTGGGGGACAAGGGCATTCAATGCCCGTCGCCGTCGACCCCAAAAGCTCCCGCCCTTGCGTCTCCGTCCGCCACGGCGATGGATCCACCACCGTGGAGTGCCACCGTGTCCCCCTAGGCTGCACAGCCATCCGCCACGCGTCCCTGGATAGGCCCCAGGGCGACGCGTGGGCCGATGAGCTGGAGCGCGGGCACACAGCGCAGCCTTCCCAGCAAGCACCTTGCCGGGGCCTTGATCTTGCCGGGCCCGGGAGCTTGCCGCTCCCCGGGCCCTTGCCGGGTCTTCTATGATGGAATCTTCTAGTCTCCCTGGCAAGCTCCTCTTGCCAGGGTCTTGTGCTATTGGAGTAGTTCTGAGCCTGGTACGGCCTTCCCGGCAAGCTCCTCTTGCCGGGGTCTCGATCTTATGTCTTGTATACTTTGTTTTTGAATGGTTTAATAAGGAGCAGGAAGGTCTCTGGCGAGCACGCGGTAAACCTTGCCGCGGGAAGCTGCAACTGCCCGTGCACAAGTTGGGGTACTGAGGTACCCCTACCTTAGTACACCGACAGGAGCCCCCGGGCCTGGGCCACACACGGTGCCGAGCGCTGTTGGGCCAGGCCCAAAACAGTGCACGGGCACCCGCGGCCCGCGGCGCGCCGAATCCACTTCCGTATCCGCCGCACCCCCCCGTAACGGCACGCGTCGATCGCGGCGTCGTGGGATGGGACGTGCCCACGATCTCTTAATGGAAAGGGCGAAACGCCCCCCACTCCCCCATAAAAGCAGAGGAAGCGGGCGCGGTTCCCCTCCTTGCGCTTTCATTGCATCGTCTCCTTCCTCCAGAGATCTCTCTTGCGCTCTGCCTCCACACCTCCGCCGCCGCCGAGCTCTTCGCCCCCTTCCCTCCGCCGCGTCCGCCATGGCCCCAAAGACCGACAAGGCGAAGGCGGAGAAGTCCAAGAGGGAGAAGTCGGAGCAAGCGGCGAAGCTCGCCGTGTACCGGAAGCAGCATCTCGTCTTTCCGCCGAAGCTCGGCGTGCGGGAGCTCTGGAACAAGTACTACTTGTTCTGGGCCAAGGAAACCAAGGCGCACCCCCGCACCCTAGCATATCCGGCCGCCGCCAAGGACAGCTATCCCGGCGGGTATTACTTCTTCGCAGCCTTCTTCCACTGCGGTCTGTGTCCTCCTTTCTCAAACTTCTTCTGCGACATTATGCATACATACGGCTTCCATCTGCTTGACTTCACCCCCAACGCCATCCTCACCATGGCGGTTTTCGCACACATGTGCGAAAACTTCATAGGAGTACACCCAAACGTAGCGCTTTTTAGGCACTTCTTCACTCCTAGAGCAGAGGCCGACGCCCCCCTCTCCGGAGGAATTTCTTGGGTTTTTCGTCTGAATAAGAAGGGATCCTACTTGCCGGGGGAGCTCCGCGGCAAGTGGGAGGAGTGGCGCGCGGAGTGGTGCTGGATCGTTGAAGATGCGCCGCAGTCCTTCACCGCGCCGCGCACAACTCCCATCGTGCGCGGCAGGGATTGGAGCGAGCTGGACTCGGACGATATCAAGCTCGACATCGCCCTCGTCCGGATTCTTCGTCTTCGGATGGCCAAGCTGTCAGTTGCGGAGGTGGGCGCAGACTTCCTTCGCCGGCGCATCGCCCCTCTCCAAGACCGGAAGAGGCCGGCCTGGGAGTACGGCGGCCCGGCAGACATAATGAGGCTGCGCCCCGGGCTCAACTTCAACTTCACCACGCTGGAGCTGAAGGGGATGGTCCGGGAACTCTTCAAGTACGACCCGACACACCCTGAGTGGTTCAGGCCTCCCCGGGAAGTGGTGCCGCTCTGCAACAACATAGTTCGGGACCGTATCCTCGCCATGATGCCCATGTGTGATTCGCATGGCGTGGACCGCACGTGGATCGCGCCCAAGCCCATCGACGTCCTCAACTTCTACGACAACCTCGCGGAGGTGGCGAAGAACAAGAACGACCTCAAGGAGCATACGCGGGACACCACGGACCAGGAGATTGCCTACATGGCTTCTCGGGCTGAAGAGGCCGCCGCAGCCGCGGCGGCGGGCATTTTTGGATACACGCCTGAAGAGGCGGAGGTTGCGGATGCGACCAGCCAGGCTGAGGAGGCGGAGATCCGCAGATTGCTGCAGCTCCCTCCCGACGCGCTCGCCGGAGTCCCCTCTCTGAGGCACTCCGGGATCCACGGAATCGTGGCCGAGGCCGCGGCAATGGAGGGTGCCGCCGGAGGGAGCAGAGGCGCCGCGAGGGGCGGAGGCGCCAAGGGAAAGGGGGCCGCAGCGCAGGACGCTGGGCCCAGTGAGCCGGCCGGGGAAGAGGAGGAGGAGGAGGCCGAAGACTCCGGCGGATCTACGGAGCTCTACGCTGACGACCTCTCCTCGTCGGAGAGCTCCCCGCCCCCGGCAAGCCCAAGGCAGTCCCCACCGAAGCGTCTCCGCAAGACGGCGACGGGGGAGAGGGCGCAGGCGCCCCGGCAACAGCCAGCTCGCCGGGCAGCTCCCCGGGGGAGCCAAGCCGCGCCAAGGCCGACCGGCGCACCAGCCACAGCAGAGGCGGCCCGCGCGCGGACCACGACGGAGGCGCCTCGCAGGCCGGCGCCGAGCCGGCAGGGGTCTTCTCGGGGCGGAGCAGCGGCTCCGCCCGCTCCTCGGGCCTCGGCTACCACAGGGGCTGGGGCTTCGCAGCCCCCAGCCCCCGGGACCGCCAAGCGCCCGAGGGAATCTTCTTCTTCCGCTCCTCGCGCCGACGCGCCGACGGTGGAGTACGACTTCTCCGCCTTGAGCGAGGACGACGAGGAGGACCAGGAGTAAGAGCCCAAGATCTTACACCTTTTCTAGTTTTGCCTTGATTTCTGTTGATGCTGACTCTGTTCATCGCTTTGATTTCAGGACCTTGACCCAGCGCGCGGCGAAAAAGGCCAAGGCGCCTGTAGTCGAGACCGCGGAAGACTCAGCCGCCGCGGCAACGGGAGGGGTGCCGGAGCCGAGCCTGCCGGACCCGAGCGCTGCTCCGAGGAGCAGCCCCCAGCGCAGCCCGCAGCGCAGCCCCCAGCGTAAGTCTGGGGTTTATTCTTTCGCTTGTCAGGGTACGCTTAGGGATTTCGTCTTCATTCATCATCTTGACGTTGCTTATCTTGATTCGCGCAGAGGTGGAGCCACAGCGGGAAGAGCGCCCGGAGGCCGTCGTCGAGGAGCCGCAGGCCCCGCCGTCCCCGCCAAGGCAGAACTCTCCGGCGAGGGAGAGTGCTCCGCCAAGGGTGGATACTCCGCCAAGGCAGAGTACCCCGCCAAGGGCGAGCAGCCCGGCGAGGGCGGCCACTCCGCCAAGGCCGAGCTCCCCGGCGAGGGAGCCCGCCGCTGAGGACGTCCGCCAAGGTATGTTCTGTAGTTTGTCTTCTTGGCCTTGCCTCTTTTTGGATTTTTGCTTGGATCTTGAACTTCTTTTTCTTCTTTTTCTTAGATCCTCCTCCTCCCGAGCCGATGGAGACTGAGGTCATCAACATCGAGGACGAGGAGGGCGCGCAGGGCGGCGGCGGCGACGTCCCTGTCGTCGAGGAGATGGCCGAGGCCGCCGAGCCGGCCGCGCAGGAGACCGCTCCGGCTGCGGACGCAGCGGCCGGGGAGGGGGACGGCGACCGCACCGCCGACCCAGAGGTGGCGGGAGCATCGGATGCTGCACCGGCCGCCGACCCCTCCGCCAGCAAGGAGCAGGGGTATTACCTTGAGGCCCCCAACGGCGTCTTCATCCAGATGCCTTGGGGGTCTTCATCGCGAGCTCCCGCGGAGGGCGAGGCGTTTGACGGAGAAGTCCTCGCCTCCGCGGGCCTGAAAATTGTCGAGGCGCCCGGCGGGAGCGAAGGGCCCGAGGAGGAGAAGCTGCTCCACCAGCTCCTGGCCCTTTACCGGGCCAGGCAGGCGAAGCTCGCTTCCCGGGAAGCCCTTGCCGCCAAGGCCGCCGCGGAAATGGAGAAGCGCGCAGCAGAGCTCAGCGCCGCCAACCAGGCGGCCCTCCGTGAGGTGGCGGAGGAGCGCGAGCGTCTCGCCGGCGAGTATCAGGAATGGGTGCTCGAGAAGGCCAAAGCTGAGGAACAGCAGCGGCTCGCCGGGGTGGAGCTGTCCCGGCGAGAAGGAGAGCTCGCGCAGCGGAAGGTCGAGCTCGACTCCCATGAGGAGGACCTTGCCGCTCGCGAGGTGGCCCTTGGCGGGGAATTGAAGGAGGCGAAAGCCGCCGCGGTTGCCGCGGAAGACGCCAAGAAGGAGCTCTCCGCCAAGGTTGAGCAGCTGGAGAAGGCGCTGAAGGTGAGCGCGGAGAAGGTTGCCGCGCTCATCACGGAGCGCGAGAAGGACGCCCACACGAATTCAGAGCTCCAGGTGAGCCTATCCAAGAGGGGCGACGAGTTGAAGGCCGCCAAGGACTCCATCGAGGACCTGGAGCTGAAGGTCACTACTCTGAAGGATTCGCTCGACGCTGCCCGGGCCCAGGAGAACAAGCTGAAGGAGGAACTCCGCAAGGAGCGGACCCTGGTGGACAGCGTCAACAAAGCATCCGAGCTCTTCCGCCAGACCATTGAGGTATGGACCGAAGACTTGGTTTCTTCTGCGTCCAACATTGACCAGGAGCTGCTGGCGCTGAAGGTCGAACATCTCATCTACTCGCCGGATCCGGATCTTCCGCACAGCGCCAAGCTCAGCCTCTTCTTCAGAGGGATCGCGCCGGCCCTGGCAGGTCTCCGGAACCAAATCCCCGCGCGGCTGGCCGAGGAGTCGCGCCTGCTCTGCGCGGGAACTCTGGAGCGGGTGCTGACGAAGATCGTGTACCGCAACCCGGGGATCAATCTCACCAACGTTCTTCGCAGCTTGCCGGCTGATGCGGACACGGAGGCCCTGAAGGAGCAGGTCGCCCACATCATCGCCAAGGTGGCCAAGCTCGGCAGGAAGGAGGGCGACCGCGTAGATTAGGGCTCCATTATCTTTATCTTTTTACTGCTGCATATTATGTTATGAACTCATTAGTCCATCGCGACAAGTTATCCTTTGTAAGATATTTATCTTATTTTGATCAATCAGTGCAATGTTATCTTCCTTGTCTTAATCCTTGACTTTGTATGTTTTTCACCCTACGCTCCCGGGGAGCTTGCCGGCAAGGGGCCTTTGCCGCGAGCGCTGAGTGCTAGACTCTGAGCAGCCTGCTGGCCAAGGTCTTGCCGGCAAGCAACCTCGCCGCGGCTAGTCGCAACGCACTTAGCTTGCTGAGCGTACTCGGAAACGAAACAAGGGCGCGACACTTGTCGCAGCTCACTTTAATCGTTGAGTGAACTCGAAAACAAGATAAGGGTGCGGCAAGCTACGGGTAGGTTCCTCCGCGCACAGGTTTTCCATACAAAGTGTGATTGTTCAAGGAAGACAACTAAAATTCAAAATTTGAACTGGTCAAATTCTAACAACTTATCTTTCATATACTGCTTGTTTTCCGGTAAGGCTTCTCTTTCTTGAACAGCACTTGGCTCCTCCTCCACCTCCTTCCCCCCCGACAAACTTGTGCGCGAGGAATGTTCCTTCTGCTTAAGAGGAAAGAAAAGGGAGAGGGAAACAAATATATGGCCTTTCGGCGTGCTAATGCTTACCGTATACTTGAGTATTGCACCAAATGCCAAACAAAACATGCAAATAGCAAAGAGAAGCATGCAAAAGGCAATCGGTGCGAGAAACACAGAAACTTTACTGATGCACGGGGTCTGCGCCCGGCTTTGTACAAAGGGTTACATGCAACAGCGGCAAAGCTTGTACAAAAGGTGGTTGCCGGAACGGATCACGGCAACCGCGCCTTATGGGTGAAACTTGCGAAGATGCTCTATGTTCCAGGAGTTGCTCACCGGTAAGCCTTCTTCGGTCTCGAGGCGGACAGCGCCGGGCCTCGTTACTTGTCTCACCCGATAAGGGCCTTCCCACTTCGGCGTCAACTTGTTGGAATTCTTGGCGGACTGAACACGCCGAAGAACAAGGTCGCCTTCCTCGAGACTCCTGGCCTTGACCTTGCGGCTATGGTAGCGGCGCAAGGCTTGCTGGTATCGAGCAGCTCGTACAGCAGCCTGGAGACGTCCCTCCTCGAAAAGCAATGCGTCATCTTGCCGCAGTTGCTCTTGCTCGAGCTCATCATAAGCGAGCACTCGAGGAGATCCGTATGCGAGTTCCGTGGGGAGAACTGCCTCTGCTCCATAGACTAGAGCAAAGGGTGTCTGTCCGGTGGCTCGACTTGGTGTCGTTCTGATTGACCAAAGAGCCGCCGGTAGCTCCTCTATCCAATTTCTTCCGCACTTGCGCAGCCTGTCAAAGGTCCTTGTCTTGAGTCCGCGCAGCACTTCAGCATTGGCCCTCTCCGCTTGACCGTTGCTCCTCGGGTGAGCAACAGAAGCGAAACAGACCTTGGCGCCAAGGTCTTGGGCGCACTGCATGAAGGTGCGACTAGTAAATTGTGTACCGTTGTCGGTGATGATCCTGTTAGGGATTCCGAAACGGCAAACAATCGACCTGAAGAACCTGACTGCTGACTGTGCTGTCACCTTCCTTACCGGCTCCACTTCTGGCCACTTTGTGAACTTGTCGATTGCCACGTACAAGTACTCAAAGCCCCCGACGGCTCGGGGGAAGGGGCCGAGGATATCGAGCCCCCAGACCGAGAAGGGCCAGGACAAAGGGATTGTTTGGAGAGCTTGAGCTGGCTGATGAATCTGCTTCGCATGAAACTGGCACGCTTCACACTTGGTTACTAGTGCAGTTGCATCTTGGAGGGCTTCTTGCCAAAAGAACCCTTGCCGGAAAGCTTTCCCGGCAAGCGCCCTTGCGCCAATGTGGTGGCCGCATATGCCTCCGTGTATTTCCGCCAACAGCTTCTGTCCATCTTCCCTGGAGATACACTTCAACCTGACACCATTGAGTCTTCTTCTGTACAGCTCGTTATCCACGAACTGGTACATACTTGACTGCCTGGTTATCTTCTCTATCTCTTGAGGGTCGTCGGGAAGTTCCCCAGTTTGCAGAAAACGGACTATCTGCTGCGCCCATGCCGGAGCCCGAGGCTCAACGGCAAGGACTAAAGGCTCGAGGGCCGCTGCGGGAACCTCAGCTTCTACGGCAAGGACCTCTGGTTCCGCCGGAGCTGATGGCCCCCCGACGAGCTCGCCGGGGCGAGGCTTGTCGGGAACGCTTGCTTCAACTGTACAGACCCGAGGATCTGCAGGAGCAAACTGTTCCTCAGCGTTGTGGTTGTTGATCTTGGGGACCTTGGCGGCGGTTTCAGGAAGATCCGCCGGCAAGTAGTCGCCGGAGACCAACTTTCTCTTCTTGGACTGCCCAATTGATGGTGTAACGGATGGCTGAGTCAGCTTGAGCAAGAAGGTCCCTGGTTCCACAGGTAACTTCACCGCGGCGCACTTTGAAAGGCCATCTGCTATTTCATTCTGAGCTCTAGGGACGTGCTCCATTTGCAGACCTTCAAAGTGCTCTTCAAGCTTTCTCACTTCATCGACATAAGCTTCCATCAAAGGGCTCTGATAGCTCTTGTTGACTTGCCTGACCACCAACTGAGAATCTCCTCGCACAATCAGCTTCCTGATCCCAAGTTCGGCCGCAATCCTGAGGCCGGCAAGCAAGCCTTCATATTCAGCAGTGTTGTTCGTTGCTTGCTCCCTGGGAAAGTGCATCTGGATAACATACTTGAGGTGCTCTCCGGTGGGCGTGATGAGTACCACGCCAGCACCGGCGCCTTGCAGCGAGAAGGCACCGTCAAAATACATTACCCATTCACTTGTAGCTTCTTGTACGGGTGTACTTGTTTCTTGAACTTCCTCGTCGGGCGTTGGGGTCCACTCAGCTATGAATTCTGCCAAAGCTCGGCTCTGTATGGTTGAAGTACTTTCAAATTTGAGTCCAAAGCTTGACAGCTCCAGTGCCCACTCAACGATCCTGCCTGTTGCTTCCGGATTGTGCAATATCCTCTTCAGCGGAAAGCGAGTGACCACTGTTATCTCATGGGCTTGGAAGTAATGGCGCAGCTTTCTCGAGGCCATGAGGAGGCCGAAAAGCAATTTTTGCACACCAGAGTACCTTGATCTAGCCCCCTGAAGGAGGGAGCTTACAAAATACACTGGGCGCTGCACCATCTTCTTCCGCACCTCATCTTGTCCCTGCGCAGAGTTATCCTTGTCGGAGCCAGAGCTTGTCGGAGCAGTCCCCTGCTTGTCGCTGGATTTGCTTGCCGGTGGTGCTGAATCCTCGTCAGACTCCCTCTCCGCTACTAACGCAGCACTAACCACCTGGTTGGTTGCCGCTAGGTATAGCAACAACTTTTCCTGTGGCCTAGGTGCGACAAGTATAGGAGTGGAGGATAGGTACCGTTTCAAATCCTGCAGCGCCGCCTCCGCTTCCGGAGTCCACTTCATGGGACCTGCCTTCTTCAAGATTTTGAAGAAAGGTAGGGTGCGTTCTGCAGACTTTGAAATGAACCTACTGAGGGCAGCCACGCAACCTGCAAGCCTCCTGACATCCTTGACGCGCTTTGGGGCCTCTATCTGCTCGATGGCTTTGATCTTATCGGGGTTGGCTTCGATCCCCCTCTGTGACACAAAGAACCCGAGAAGCTTGCCGGAGGGGACTCCAAAGACGCACTTCTCGGGGTTCAACTTGAGCTGTATCTTGCGCAGGTTCTGAAATGTTTCTTCCAAATCTTGGACCAAGGTATCCTTGCTCTTGCTCTTCACCACGATGTCATCCATGTAAGCCTCTACATTCCTGTGGATCTGTGGCTCAAAAGCAGTGTATACTACCCTCGCAAAGGTTGAACCTGCATTCTTCAACCCAAATGGCATGCGAATGAAGCAATAAGTGCCACATGGAGTGATAAATGCAGTCTTCTCTTCATCTTCCTTGGCCATGAAAATCTGATGATAGCCTGAGTATGCATCAAGAAAACAGAGTAGCTCACATCCAGCAGTGGATTCAACGATCTGGTCAATGCGCGGCAAAGGGAATGGATCCTTGGGACATGCTTTATTCACATCGGTGAAGTCTATACACAGTCTCCACTTCCCGTTGGCCTTGCGCACGACGACTGGGTTTGCCAACCACGTTGGATGGATCACACCTCTAACTAGACCTGCTGCCTCTAGTTTCTTGATTTCTTCGTTGATGAACTCTTGGCGCTCCACGGCTTGCTTCCTCACTTTCTGCTTGATGGGCCGCGCATGAGGACAGACAGCAAGCTTGTGCTCAATTACCTTCCTGGGAACACCGGGGATGTCAGATGGTTGCCAGGCAAACACATCGACATTCGCCCGCAGGAAGGCAACGAGCGCGCTTTCCTATTTGCTGTCAAGGGTGGCACTGATGGTGAAGGTACCACCAGTGCCGTCCTCCTTGGCGGACACCTTCTTGGTTGCCGGAGGAGCGGCCATTCCTTTCTTACTCTTGCCGGTGGAGCTCGATGGAACGTCCTCGACGGCAGCGCAGCACTCCGAAGAGGTGCGGTTGCCGGAGTGGGTCCCAGAGCACTTGCCGGACTTGGTCTTCGTCTTCTTCCCCCCGGGAGCTTCAGCGGCAAGAGTGTCCTTCTCGGCTGCAGCTGCTGCTTCCTGGTAGATCTTGTCGGTGCAGATAAGCGCATCCTTCTTGTCGCCGTGGACAGTGATGACGCTTATCGGCCCCGGCATCTTGAGTACGTTGTAGGCATAATGGGAAGCTGCCATGAACTTGGCGAGGGCGGGACGGCCAAGTATTCCATTATAAGGTAATGGAATATCGGCGACGTCGAAAGTGATGCGCTCAGTCCTGAAGTTGAGCTCCCCGCCAAAGGTCACCGGCAGAGTGATCTTTCCCTTGGGCTTGCTCCTTCCCGGGTTGATTCCTTGGAATGAACCGGTTTCTTCGAGCTCGCCATCTTGAATCTGGAGCTTCTTGATCACAGCAGAGGAGATCAAGTTCAGCCCGGCCCCGCCGTCAACCAACATTTTGGTGACCTTGAGGTTGCGGATGGTGGGTGAGACCAGCATCGGCAAGCACCCGACCGCA
The DNA here is from genome assembly GCA_902687465.1 of Secale cereale. NCBI lineage: Eukaryota > Viridiplantae > Streptophyta > Magnoliopsida > Poales > Poaceae > Secale > Secale cereale. The sequence goes on from LR738714.1 coordinate 433,782,722, forward strand.
GTGGTGCGGTCAGGGTGATCCTCAAGATCAAAAATGATGGGCGTGCTGGACCATTTGAGGAACCTGCGTGACTCCACGGGCGGCTCCGCTGCGTTTACCTCACGCACCCACTGCTTTAGTTGGCGGTGGGAGGTGTGCAGAGAGGCGCCACCGTCGACGCACAGGACCTCCGTGGCCTTCTGGAACTCCTGCTCACTGTTATCCTCGTCCTCCATGTCTTCATCGTCGTCCTCTTCGTCCTTGTCGCGGCCCCGGGGAGGTCGATCTCCTTGCCGCTGCTTGGCCTTGCCGCGGCGTCCTCCCCGGCCGTTGAACGGCCGCTTCTTGCTTGTCTCCTCCCCGCCACCTTGGGCCTTCTCCTTGTCGCGCCTCTCGTACTCAGCCTTCTGCTGCTCGACGAGGTACTCGACGCGCTTGCAGTTTGAGAGATCGTGACCCTTGGTGCGGTGGATCTTACAGTATTGCTTGTCGGAGCTTCCCGGCTTGTCGGCCGCCGCTGCAGGGGCAGGCTCCTTGCCGGAGCCGCCAGCCTGCGCTTGCTTGGCGGGGGCCTCCTTGCCGGTCTTCTCGACGGCAAGCACCTCCTTCTTGCCCTTCCTTCTGTTGTTCCGCCACCGGCTCTTCTTTGCCGGGGCGGCGTCGTCGCTGTCGCTTCCTCCTGCGCCAGCATCCTCCCCGGGGAGTCTCCTCCCCTCTTCTGCGCGCGCGCACTTGTCAGCAAGAGCATAGAGCTCGCTGACGTCCCGAATCTTGGTCATTGCCATTTCTTCACGCATGCGGCGGTTACGCACGTTCTGATGAAACGCGCTAATAACCGCGGCAGGGTGAACGTCAGGGATGTTGTGCTGCACCCGGCTGAAGCGTTGGATATACTTGCGCAGGGTTTCGCCTTCCTTCTGGGCCAGAATGTGGAGATCGCTCTCCTGGCCGTGGGGTTTGTGGCCGCCGGTGAAGGCGCCAACAAACTGGTGGCAAAGGTCGGCCCAAGAAGAGATGGAACCTTCCGGCAAGTGCATGAGCCACGAACGGACGTTCGGCTTTAGCACGAACGGGAAGTAATTAGCCAAGATCTTCTCGTCGCGCCCCCCGGCAGCTTGCACTGCAATGGTGTAGACGCTGAGGAATTCCGAGGGGTGCGTCTTGCCGTCGTACTTCTCCGGTACGTCGGGCTTAAAATTCTTCATGCTGGGCCACTGGACGCGCCGCAGCTCGCGGGTGAACGCAGGGCAGCCTGCCGCGTACGGCAAGTCGCCTGGCTCACCGGGCGCGTGCGCGTCGACAGTGTTCCCAGCTCTCTTGTCTGATTGTCGCCGAGCTTCTCGGCGGCGCTCGATTGTGGTCCGAGCGTCTTCTTCTCGCCGGTCGTCGAGGACCTGGCGCTGGTCCCGACGGGCCCGCGGGTCCGACGAGGCTGTGGAGCCGTCGTCGGCGTTGTTCCGGCGGGGCGGTGTCTTCTGCTTTCGCTGCGGGGAGTGCGCGCTTGTCGCACCCCCGGCAGTCTTGTCGCCGTCAGCCTTCGTCTTCTCAGCTTGCCGCGGCCGCGAGGCCGACGGCTGCTGTGGAGAATCGTTGTTGGCGAAGTCTATCAGGCTCCGGATGGTGGCCCTCCATTCTTCGGCCTTGTCGGCCGCTGGAGGGAAGTCGAGGAGCAGTTGCGCCCTCGCGAGCGCTTCTGCTGGAGTGGAGGGGAACGCGGGCGAGCGGTGCGAGGAGCGGGATACGCTCGGACTTCTAACGACGTTAGAAGGAGCGGGGTCCCGCGCCGGCGCCTTCGCTTTGCTTGTGCCCGGACGGGGGTCCGGGGCGTCCCGCGAGCCTCCGGTTTGGCCTTGCCCCAGCAAGCGGATACCACCTCCCGTGGTATGGCGCTGCTGGGTCGTTGTGTGCTGAGAGGGACGCGGCGCGTCCACGGAGACCGAGGTTCGGTCGTCCGTCCTATTCTTGGATCTGGTGGCACCGTGAGTGTCCTCGCCGGCAACCACCCTTCCGACGGCATCTCCCCCGCCCACCGTTGGCTCTGGTGGCGGCGGGTGAGACGCAGACGGGCCTCCGACCTCCGAAGCCTTCTTCTTCGGGGCCATGGAGCTGTTGCTGGTGAAGTTGATGAATTCGGAGAGGTTGATGAAGAATGCGCCCGCGCGAACGCCGGATCAGGTTCGCACAACCTCGACGCCCCCTACCTGGCGCGCCAAAGATGTCGGGGGAAACTGTCCGCCACGAACACCTATGGGACCGGAGCCCCTTGTCTGTGCGGTACGAGGGCGGAGGGAGCACAAAGAGCAGATCGTAGCGAGCACGCGGGCAGTTTTACCCAGGTTCGGGCCGCGGTAGACGCGTAAAACCCTACTCCTGCTTGGTTGTGTATTGAGTTTGAGTGCTCGGGAGCTTGAAAAAGCAACTACACCGAGCGTGAGAGTGATCTAGGTTCCGAACCCCTCCACGTTGTGCATGGGCCTCCTTTTATAGTGCAAGGGGTCACCGACAGGTGTCAACGTAGGAGAAAGGGGTAAAAACGTAAAAGGGGTGGTAGTTGCAACAGTGCGGGAACAGTGGAGCTACAGTACAGAACAGTGGTCTATACCTACTTTAACAGTGGGGGACAAGGGCATTCAATGCCCGTCGCCGTCGACCCCAAAAGCTCCCGCCCTTGCGTCTCCGTCCGCCACGGCGATGGATCCACCACCGTGGAGTGCCACCGTGTCCCCCTAGGCTGCACAGCCATCCGCCACCCGTCCCTGGATAGGCCCCAGGGCGACGCGTGGGCCGATGAGCTGGAGCGCGGGCACACAGCGCAGCCTTCCCGGCAAGCACCTTGCCGGGGCCTTGATCTTGCCGGGCCCGGGAGCTTGCCGCTCCCCGGGCCCTTGCCGGGTCTTCTATGATGGAATCTTCTAGTCTCCCTGGCAAGCTCCTCTTGCCAGGGTCTTGTGCTATTGGAGTAGTTCTGAGCCTGGTACGGCCTTCCCGGCAAGCTCCTCTTGCCGGGGTCTCGATCTTATGTCTTGTATACTTTGTTTTTGAATGGTTTAATAAGGAGCAGGAAGGTCTCCGGCGAGCACGCGGTAAACCTTGCCGCGGGAAGCTGCAACTGCCCGTGCACAAGTTGGGGTACTGAGGTACCCCTACCTTAGTACACCGACAGAGCTGCTAAACAAATGGTTTTAAACCCCTTTCCGCGACGTCCTTCGGAACTGTCGCCAAGTGAGTGTAGGAGATAGGGGGGGTCCTTCCCACACGACCCAGAAACCGCCGGGGATATGCCCTCCTGGCACACACGCTCGGCAAAATGAGGTCGTGTGCGACCGGTGAGCACTCAAATACGGAAATACATATAGTAGAGCTAAAAAATACAATTATATGGCGAAATTGTTTCCGGTCGCAATTACATCCCACATAGTCAGTCCCCGCTAAACGTTTTCGTTCATATGTACATCCCACACAGTCGCTCCAAGGAAAACATTTCTGTTCACAGGTACATCACACAAAATTTGTCCCGTTAAATCGTTTGTGATATCGTTTCCGTTACATACGGTATTAACAATTTTATCATTTGCGTTATTGAATGCATCACACACGATGCGTAGAAGAAACTGTGTGGCAAAGGCTATCCATCACACACAGTTTTTATGTGGTAAACGTTTGCGCCAGGTGGCCTAACACAGACAGTTTTCAAGAGGATGTCGTGTGTGATTGTTCATTAATCTAAGATAGTTTATTCCTAGAAACTGTGTGCGTTATTGAATGCATCACACATGATGTTTTCTCAATAATCGTTTGCAATAAAAAAACAATTAGCACACTAATTATCCGATTATTCTTAATCCATTTAGTAATCTAATTGACATTTCATATTAAGCACTCAATATATTTCATTTTCATAATTGAAATACATCAGAGTACAACATCATATAGCTTCAGCACTCAGCTACCCCATTACACAACTACATAAGGACCAAGTTTCACATGCAACATCTATAACCTTTCAAAATTAGCATCATAGACGGTACATAGACAGCTGTATCTCATCTGGAAAACTGTTGAAGCATAAGGCAAATATTGAGTCTTCAGGCCCGTGCCTATAAAAATGTTGAAGGTCTTTTTAACTTTAGGCCCGTGCCTGTGGATGATTGACAGTCCATCCTTCGTCCTCTTCAGGAACACTTCAATATTGAACCTTGGGTGTTGTATGAATAACTTCCTTGCCTCCTGACCATACAGGTGGTTTGAGAGGTAATCATCAGTGAATTGCTTTGGAAAGGCATGAAAACAAGGATGTGCATAAATATCTTCTCTATATTGGAAATGGGGCAAAGGAATAAAAAGGCAAGGTATAATAGTTAGTACCATCCTATAGTGAACTGATGTCTTCTTCATTGTGCGGACAAAGATCTTGTTGTTTTTTGCCTCTAATTTCTTTATCCTACCAATCTTTCTGAGTTTCTTGACTTGACCGATATTCATGGACAACTCATTTCCCCATATGCAAAAAGAGTCGAACAGTGGGTCAAAACCTCTGACAGCAGGACCTACATGTGCAAGACCAAATTTTTAAAACCCAAAATATTAGAATGGTTCATGCAACTGCATAATAATTTGCTATTAGAAAACGGACCATTCACATGCTAGCCTCGATTGTAAACCTCAGTGCTTCCCATTGTTAACCTGCAACACATATAAGGTAGTTAGTCATCAGGTTAAGTAAGGGTTCGCATGCTATCAGTAAAATATGTTGATGAAAAATAAGCACATTGCAGATTCATCAAATTAATTCAAGCCACATGGAAAACCCATTTATCCAAACCAAGCTTGATTAAGAACTAGGAAATATAGCAATGGTATATGTTTCTCATGTATTAAGTGCAGCCAAATTCGATTTATTCCTCACATGCACAAGAATACAAAATTCTACCCACGGCAATTGGACATCGCAGTGTAGAATTGAACCAAGCAGTTAGCTAAACACCACAACAAATGAACCAAACATTAACTGAGCACCACATTACACATACAAAATACTCCTAATAAAAGATCAAAGAGTTAACCAAACCTAGCATGCTTAACAACTTGGAAATATAGCAATTGTATTTGTTTCTCATGTATTTAGTACAGCCAAATTCGATTTATTTCTCACATGGTATACAATAACAGAATGTAGCCACAAAAATTGAATGTCGCATTGCAGAATTGAACCTAGCAGTTAACTAAACACCACAACAAATGAACCAAACCTTAACTGAGCACCACATTGCACAATATAACATACTCGTAATAGAAGATCAGACAGTTAACCAAACCAAGAATGCTTAACAACTTGGAAATATTGCACCCTGAAGAATTGAACATCACATTTGCAGAATTGAGCCAAGCAGTTAACTGAACACCACATTGCACGACATATAGAACATATACACTATAGAAGAAGATTGCATGGTAAAAGTAGATAGCACAATTCACTAGAATTTGTTAAGGAAAGGCAGCAGCTAGCAAACGATGGCCTAGAGAAAACGCCACGAACAGTCGTTTAAAGCAGCCAACCGCGTCGCGGCGTCGGCGTGCGAGGTGTCAACGTTGGCCTCGACGGCGAGGTGCTCCTCCAAGATCTGGGGGTCAGAACGAATGGCAGCCATCGTGACCTCATCCGCACGTGCGGCTGTTATTTGCTTCTCCACTGCCAAATGCTCCTTGAGATCCTGGCTATACTGCGTGCACCATGGCTTAGGGCGGCGCTTATTTCGTGGAGGGGTCGATGATTTGGGTAGAAGGTGTCGCGCTCGCGTCGGCGGTTGGGGAATGTGGGATGTGGAAGAGGAGGAGGATGGGGGTCGGGTGTGGATTACCTGCTTGGATAGGCGAGGCCTAGCAGCGTGACGGAGGGTCGCTGGCGAGGAGGCGGCGATGCTGCAAGCAAGGAGTGAAGGTATCAACTTGGAAAGGAAGGCGGAAAGAGGGGAAATGTGGCTTTTGGTAAGGGGGAGGGGGCGGGGAGGTAGATATTTCTGTGGAAGCCGAAAATTTTGAATCGCTTCAGCGAAAAAACTGGCACGCAAAGTGTTATCAGACACGGTCCCTTATTCAGAACTGTGTATGAGATGTGAACATCACAAACGAGTCAGATAGCTTAACCCGTGTGTGTTGAGTTTGAACGTCAAATTTTTTGGTTTGAATTTCCCTGGTTACAGTGGTCATCCACGTTATTGCATAATTTGGGTACACAAAGGAGACTAACTTCTTAATCGAGCAAGTTCAGCAATTAAACAGAGCTAGCTGACCTAAACATTACTCTAACAAATTAAAGACCAGCGCTCTTAATTAAACAAAACAAAGAGTACTACTACGGCTGGTGCTCGTCGATCTCCGCCGCCGCCTCCATGTCTAGCTCGCGCCCGACGGTCTCCTGGGGAAGGGGCTCCATTGCATCAAATGCACCATACTCGGCAAGCATCTCGCCATCCACGTCCGCCATATCTTTGGCATAGGACGCCACGAACTAGGCGTGGGCGGCCACGATCTAGGCTCTGGTGGGCTCCGTCGTGGCAAGGTATGCCGCGCAGGAACGGACGGCAGCTTGAACTCTCACGTCGATTTCTAGCTCTTCGGTCGTGGGTTGCTCACTGTTGTCGGAGAAGCTTCGTTCGATTTGTGCGGTGACCACCACGAGCTGGGCTTTGAAGGCCTCGACATGGTAGTGGGTGGCCTCCATCAGGGCTAAGGCCGCCGCTACGGAACGGACAGCTGATGTGCCGCTCCGCCAGTGGCTATCCCAAAGGCAGATGCTGCTGCCGCCGCCTGAGAAGCAACAGCGGCCATTTGGGCTGCCTTGGTCGCCCAGACACAGACAGCGGTCGCCCTCCTGAAGCTTGTTAGCACGCGCCTGGCGGCTGCGGTCGCGCTCTCGCCGGAGTGGGCCACCGAAGTAGCCCTCACGACGTGGGTCCACGTCCCCATCTTTCACCGGTGATGAATGAACAGTGAAATGATATTTGGGGAGTGAGCTAGTGTGCTTGACAGGCCGGCTATGGACTGTAGCCGACGCACCTTCTCGCGTAAGCCATAGGCATACTATACACCGATGGTGCTCCAAGATATTTTGTGCTGCATCTCGCACGGTTGGTGATAATAAACTGTGTGCGATCTACTTGATTTACCATCTTGATTTGAATTACGTAATGTGGTCACAGCTACAAAGGATGGTGTTTGAATTGTTAGAACTTTTATTTGCAGTGAACATGCAACTATAGGTGTGTCGTAAAAAAATTGGAATTATTCATGGTTCGTTTGGACGTTTTTATACATTACCTGCGTTTTCCAAGCATTTTATGCGCACAATTCAAATTTGAACTACATGCACATTCTCCAGTGCATATAAACTGGTTGAAAAATAAAATATGTGTCCTTGGTTGCATGCTTAGGTCACATGCAAGAAATGAGAATGAATTTCAAACACCCTGCCACCGTCACTCGGCCGCAAACATTGAGATACCTGGTTTTTGTAAATTCTAGGAAATACAAAACTCGTCTGAAATTCATGAAACTTGGCTTGCTATCATGGAGCAGCATCAACATGCCGTGGTAAAAAATCTGTCCCATTGGGGGCAGATTTGGGTATAAGCTTCTCACAACAAGTGTGATGGTTTCGGTAGGGAATGTGCCACCTTTGGGGACGAAACGATATCCGTTGCCTCTTATGGCTTTCAAAATCTTTCGAGTGTCAACATAGAACAACAGGAGTGTTGTGTTCAATTTTGGAAATTTTCGGGGTTTGTTTGGACATTTTTATACATTAACTGGGTTTTCCAGGCATTTTATTCGCATAATTCAAATTTGAACTACATGCACATTCTCTAGTGTATATAAACTGGTTGAGAAATCAAATCCGTGTCCTTGGTTGCATGCTTAGGTCCCATGCAAGAAATGAGAATGAATTTCAAACACCTAGCCACCGCTACTCGGCCGCAAACATTGAGATACATGGTTTTTAAATTCTAGTAAATCCAAAACACGTCTGAAATTCATGAAACTTGGCATGCTATCATGGAGCGACATCAACATGTCGTGGTAAAAAATTTGTCCTATTTGGGGCAGTTTAGGGTATAAGCTTCTCACAAACCTTAGCTTCTCAGAACAAGCGTGATGGTTTTAGTAGGGAACGTGCGACCTTTGGGGATGAAACGATATCTGTTGCCTCTTATTGCTTCCGAAAAAAATCGAGTGTCAACATAGAACAACAGGAGTGTTGTGTTTAATTTTGGAATTTTTAGGGGTTCGTTTGGACACTTTTATACATTAACTGGCTTTTGCTCGCATTTTATTCGCATAATTCAAATTTGAACTACATGCACATTCTCAGTGCATATAAACTGGTTGAAAATGAAATATGTGTCCTTGGTTGCATGCTTAGGTCCCATGTTAGAAATGGGAATGAATTTCAAACACCCTACCACCGCCACTCGGCCGCAAACATTGAGATACAAGGCATTTAAATTCTAGTAAATCCAAAACTCTTCTAAAATTCATGAAACTTGGCATGCTATCATGGAGCAGCATCAACATGATGTGGTAAAAATTTGTCCAGTTTGGGGTAGGTTTGGTTATAAGCTTCTCACAAACCTTAGCTTCTCACAAACCTTAGCTTCTCACAACAAGCGTGATGGTTTCGGTTGGGAATGTGTCACCTTTGGGGACGAAACGATATCCGTTGCCTCTTATTGCTTTCAAAAAAAATTGAAAGTCAACATAGAACAACAGGAGTGTTGTGTTCAATTTGGAATTTTTCGGGGTTCGTTTGAACACTTATATACATTAACTGGGGTTTCCAGGCATTTTGTTCGCATAATTCAAATTTGAACTACATGCACATTCTCTAGTGCATAAAAACTGGTTGAAAAATCAAATATGTGTCCTTGGTTGCATGCTTAGATCCCATGCAAGAAATGGGAATGAATTTCAAACACCCTGCCACTGCCACTCGGCCACAAACATTGAGATACATGGTTTTTAAATTCTAGTAAATCCAAAACTCGTCTGAAATTCATGAAACTTGGCATGCTATCATGGAGCGGCATCAACATGTCGTGGTAAATTTTTTGTCCTATTTGGGGAAGGTTAGGGTATAAGCTTCTCACGAACCTTAGCTTGTCACAACAAGCGTGATGGTTTCAGTATGTAACGTGCCACCTTTGGGGACGAAACGATATCAGTTGCCTCTTATTGATTTCAAAAAAAATCGAGTGTCAACATAGAACAACAGTAGTGTTGTCTTTATTTTTGGAATTTTCGGGGTTTGTTTGGACATTTTTATACGTTAACTGGGTTTTCTTGGCATTTCATGTGCATAATTGAAATTTGGACTACATGCACAAGCTCCAGTGCATATAAATTGGTTCAAAAATCAAATATGTGTCCTTCAAGGCATGCTTAGGTCTCATGCAAGAAATGGGAAAGAATTTCAAACACCAGGGCACTGTTGATTGCCGGCAAAATGTTGATATACTTCATTTTTAAATTCTAGTAAATCCAAAACTCGTCTGAAATTCATGAAACTTGGCATGCTATAATGGAATGGCACCCGACATGCTGTGGTATTTTTCGTGTCCATTTTGAGAGAAGGCGCACTCGAATAACAGCCAACAAAGGCATTTTGAAACAAATAGCTGCCACTGTAACATCTCAAACATTTTGTATAATTTAAATTGTGTGCGTTCTGTTAACCATTCACGTGACGCCACGCCTCACTCTTTTAATGGCTATGAGGTGCCGTGCGGACACGTGCTTGAGTGCTTGACTAAACATAAGGTGTGCGAGTTGTACTCCAATGCGGAGGCTGAACGGGAAGCGTGCGAGCTATACGCCGTGCAGGCTCACCGGGAAACGAGCCCTTTGACTTCCATGGCCGCCTTCCTTGCTCGCAAACGTTTTAGTTAGAACACCCATATGCAAAGCGACAGCTTCCCCATGAAGCCAAGGGAAAATGTGCCGAGCAGGATTTGTGCAGCACTTGATGGCAAACGTTTTAGATAGAACACCCGTATGCAAAGTGAGAGTTGCGCAGGATTTGTGCACCCCTTCAATGCAAACGGTTGTTTTGGATGACCCATGTGCAACCACGTACAAACAATTCGGTAAGATTTGCATCTGTCATATTGGGTATGTTGCCATTTGTCAAACTGGAAAGATTTACATTTGTTGATCTAGTAACGTTGCCATTTGTCAATACTTGTAACACTCCGATTTGTCAAAATATGCAGCTAGAAATCACTTGCACTATCTAATGTTTGTAACTAAAATTCAGTAATTAAGTATAGATTTGATTCATAGATTAAGCAGTCGTTCTTAATTTATACAAACAGTTCAACTCAACAGCTGAACCGACCAAACTTTTCCCCAATTGTTCCCAACCACATACTGAAATAGTTGTTCAAGTATAAATACTAGCTAATTTTAAGTACGTTGTACAGTTCGACCAGACATCTACAGTCAGATGAACTGAACAAAATAGCCCCTAAATACTACTACTACCACGGAGGGGCTTTGTGCTACTTACTACTACCACGGAGCGGAGGAGGAGGAGCCTACCGACGAGCTAGAGAAATGCAATACGGTGCCTGCCACTGCTGCACGTTCAACGACGCTCGCTAGCTCGAACGCCCACTGCCGCTCTAGAGGATCCCTCTCGAAGTGTCTGGACTGCTTGTAGATCTCCTGATTCCTTGCCTCTGCATCGGTGTGTGTTGTGGCCACGGCTGCGGTAAGGCTCTTTGCGTGCTCGACGAGGCGCTCCTTCTCCTCCTATAGGAACTCGATGTAGCACGCAAGGTCGCTGACGCACGTGCGGCCCTCCACCTCCGCCTTCCTCCTTCGGGCGGCGGTGGCGGAGCGGGTGATGATCCCGGCGGTCGACGGTGGGCTGGCAACCACGGTAGACGACGATAGGGTGGCAGCCACGACCACCACCTCCCGCCTTCGGGCCGCGGTGGCGGAGCGGGTGATGGCCACGGTGGCCGGCAGTGGGATGGCAGACACGACGGCCACCTCCCGCCTTCGGGCCAGGGTGGCAGACCAGGAGATGGCCCTGGCTTTCGACAGTGGTGTGGCTGCAACGGCGGCCGGCAACAGCTGCCGATGGGCAGTGGCGGCAGAGCGTGTGGTGGGTGTTCCACGCACACCCAACAGGGACGCCACGCGCACTACACTACGTCGGGGACTGCACCGCCGCCACGGTGTAGCCTCCCAGCTGGAGCTGTCCTCTGATGACGGTGGAGTGGCTGAGTGACGACGATGGACCGGTGCCATTGGCGATTGTGGGAGAAGCAGACGATATAAGCTACAGGGAGGGAGGGGAAAATGCGACGCAGGACTCGCCGGCCGTGAGGGTTTTTATAGCAGGCCGGTAAGCATTATGATTTTGGGAGATTTCACTGAGTCGGGCGGGAAGCTTGCACCGGAACCTGCGTGGTTGTGCGGGAACGGGCTCACCGACGATTCATTGGCGCCACCATTTGGCCAAAAGAACGCCCCCACGCGCTGCGCAAGCTTGCCTTGTAAGCCATCTGCGGCAGCGGGGTGACAAGACGTGCGAGAGGAGGACGAAAGGACACATACACATACGGTTAATAAAAAAACATTTGTGATTTAATTACCTACTATAACCCCGTCCTGGTTTATAAGTAGGATTTAACTAATAAACTATGAATGCATGTCGCCAAAGATTATATCGTTGGAGTTGTATTTAAACAAAGTTTCCAGCTATACAATTTTTCTAACATGCATTAACATTTTTGGGGTTAAATTTAAGGTTATATACCAGCAACCGTTTGCCCGCAACACACATGGCTTATTCCATCACAAACAGCTCGGATGGATCAACTGTATGCCACGTATCGCACACGCAACTCTAATCTGATTCGTGCTTGATGTCTCCGACATCACTCGCGCAACGTATAATTGTGTCGGCCTCTGCTCGCGTCCCTCGGCAAGCTCTACTCGCTGTTAGGCGCCGCGGCATGCTGTGCTCACCGTTAGGCACCGCGGCACGCTCTGCTCGCATCCGTTGGCGTGCTCGGCTTGTGGACAGCTCTTCCTTGCGCGTTCAACTGTTATATTCATATATATATATATATATATATATATATATATATATATATATATATATATATATATATATATATATATATATATATATATATATGGTTGCTCGCCGTTGAGGCTACCGCGGAGCGCTCTGCTCGCGTCCCTCCGCGCGAGCTCTACCAGCGGTTGGGCGTGCGCACAATCACGTCGGGGACCCCATATGCATGCGGTTGTGCCGCGCACGTTGCCACGCGATGCAGTTACGTGCGACACGATGGAGTTACGCACTGCAAATTAGAACCGACATCAAGGGCCTGTCGATATTCCTGGCCTTCCGGCTTCCCCTTTAATTCCCGTGGCCATTATAACCTTAGTCTCTTCATCCTTTCGATCGCGTCCCACAACACAACAAGCACACCACGATGACACATAGATAGGGGATGTTCAGTGGAGCTCCAATGGAGTTCGGCGAGCATAGAGTGGAAACCCACGCGAGGGAGATGGATCTCTCGGTGGTGTACACCATCGACCCGGCTGTGGTGGATGACTACATCAACAGCGTTGAGCAGTTGCTTGCTGGAGACAAGTACAAGGTGGTCGGCATCGACCTCCAGTACACCGCCGGTCTTCCCGGCATAGATCAGAAGGTTGCCATCGCCCAGTTGTGCGTGCGCCATCATGTCCTCATCTACCACTACTACATGGCCATAGAGCCGTGCGACCATTTCAATAGGTTTGTCAACAACACCGACTACAAGTTCGCCACAGTGGAAACCAAAGATGATGTAAATGCGCTCAGTGTTACGGGCTTGGCCTGCAAGAACCTTGTCGAAATCCGTGACCACTACAGGGTCTGGGGCAGCACGAAGAAGGACTCCCTGATCAAACTCGCCTCAGCCATCATTGACCCCTACTACGAAAAGATGAAGCAGGATGCCTAGAGAACAAGTCCCCTATCCTGGCATAGGGCATGTATGTGGCAACTGGATGAACCTCACCTCAGGTTCGCGGCCAAGAGCGTGTACACATGCTACGAGATGCACAGGCGGATCGTTGACATGAGGAAGTGCCTCGTTACCCAAATCGACGAGCCCAGATCGAGCCACAAGAAGAGCAAGCGTCACAAGAAGTAGATGATGATCCGATGATCGTTTATGCTAGTTAATCATGCATGTAATATATAGTTTACTTTATTGGTGTGTGAAAATGCCACGTGTGTAGTAGCCACCTGTAACATCCCAATTTTCTCGAATTTGGAATGTTAATAGGATCATTCCTTTGCATTATGTTTTCTATTATTATCTTGAAATTTCTAAATATTGGTAATATTTTGGAGTTGTTGAAACTCAAAAGTTTAATAGTTGTTATAATGCTCTTTGTATGCTTGCATTGCATAGAATATATCTTTGTGTATATAGGTTTTAAAAATGTTCATAATGTCCAGAATAATTTTTCTAGTACATTTGATATGTTATTGTATTTTTAGCAATTTCCAGATTATTTTATTTGTGCGTTATTTTAATGTTTGAGTGCCCTAGTGCATGCAAATAATTTTACAAAATTGCATTATAGGTGGAACTAGTGTTCCTATATTTTATATTAGTAGTGTTGATTTTACTGTGTGTATATGTATTTGTTTTAGAATTTATTTTAGTTATTTAACTTCTGTGGTTTTTGTTTAAAAAAACAGAAGCCAGCCGGCCAGGCCAGGCCAGCCAGTCAGCACCGCAGCCCAACTCCGTCGCTCGCCCGCGCATGCAGCCGCGGCCCAGCAGCCAGCACCGCAGCAGCTAGTAGACCAGCCCAGCAACGCAACCCTTTTTCCCTTCTCTGTTTTTTTCCTTTCGTCTCTCTCTGCCGCTGACAGGGCGGACCCGCCTGTCATCTCTCTCCTCTGGCCGTGTTCTTCCTGGACACCGAGCCGATCCAGTGCTCCGCCCCAATTCAATTGAACCTCGGCCCCTTGAGAACACACACCTCCATATAAAGTTCCCCCACGTCCTACTCGACCGATTTTTGGCAAAATCGAGTTCTCCCATGCTCGTTTCACCCGGATCAGATCTCGCCGGGGTCCTTCGCTGTAGGAGCACCCCGCCGGCCGATTTCGTTGCGCCTGTAGGTTCTCAGCACCTCTCCTCCCCTCTGTTGCCTTCGCCCCGATCTCATCTCTCTCCCTCACCTATTTTCTCTCGCAGGGAAGTACTACACTGAGCACTTCGGGCTCGAGCCGAAGCTCCCCACCGCCGCCGCGACTCCAGCCGCACCTCGTCGTTGCCACAGTGGTCGTCCGACGCTCCCAACGACGGTTCCAAGATCTCCTCGTTTCTCCGCACATCATCCCGCCGCCTCTGGTCTCCGGAAACCTCCCCACCGAACACTCCGTTGAAGCCCGAGCTGCGTCGCAGTCGTCTTGCTCAACTCCGGCGCCAGCCTCTGTTCATCTCCGGTGAGTCACCGTGCACCGTACAATCCCCATCCAATGGCCAGTATTAGATCTTGCTTCGTTTTTTCCCCGAACCGGTATGCACTAAATTGCGGACGTCTGTCGCATAAGCTTTAGCAGCGCACGGTTTCCAGCCAGTCAGCATGCGACACGTGACACGTCCACAGCCGCAGCAGTTCTTCCACGAACACAGTTTTGGCATAAGTTATTTCTGACAGATTCTATATCAAACTTTCATTTAAGTATATCTTTTATCCTAGAACTCCAAATTCACCGATTCTTTTTCCTGTGTACTCGTAGAGACCAGGAGAATACCGTAGAACCAAAATTTCATATGTTTGCACTGTTTAAATTTGAATTTTCTCAAATTTGACTTCAAACTTTTGGAGGCCATATCTTTTAAACCGTATATCCAAATGAGTTGATTCTTTTTGCATTGTGATCCTAGTATAATGTAGATATTCTATACCTACTGATATGTTATGTTAATTAAGTTTTTATTTGAATTCCTTACCGTTGACTTTACTTTAGTGTTATGCGAATATGATTTATTTACCGGTGCCTTCGTTATCGTATAGATTGTCCGAAGTGTCAAGCGGATCAGAATTAAGTGTTAGAGTACTTTGACACCTTTCAAGGCAAGTTTGCACTTTGATTTGCTCATCCTATATTCTGTTATGCAAGTGTGATTTTGATGCTATGATGAATGTCTGGCTTGATATGTGCATCCCGTGTTATCATATTTTGTTGTTGATTGTGTTATGTGATGGTGTGATCATCTTGCTATGGTAGACGGAGCATGTGTCGAGGGATGCATGGAAGTGGTGAGTCTTTATAGCTGTAGGCTCGGGGCTTTTTCTCAGGTGAATGCGTCAATGGCTGAGCGCTCTATCGTCCCTAGAGAATGCGCCATGACTGAGCGCACTTGAGTTGTCGGGGCTTTTTCTCACGTGAATGTGTCACTGGCTGAGCGCTCTACTGTCCCTAGAGAATGTGCCAGGGCTGAGCGCACTTGAGACATCTTGGAGATCTTTATCATCCCGGTTTGTGTGTACCTTGCCTATGTCGTGGAGGTAGGTGAAGGTAGTCTTACGCGGAATCAAACTTGATTGTTCTGTTATCATACTTTGCTTGTGGATGTAGGTTTGCTATATCATATTGTATAATTTGCCAATACATTCAATGTATTGACCCTTTGTGGCTGCAACTTATCATGTTGCAGGATTTTCAGATGATCAGTGAGATAAAGTAGGGTCGCAAGTCTTCACTCAATATGTTCTCCAGTGGGCATTGATGGGACTCATCGTTCGCTTATGCTACGTTTTCGCTGTTGTTATTGAATAAGTTAGCTATGTGCTACTCAGTTTGTAATACTTTGTATATTCTGGATCATACGTTATATTAAATGATGCACTTGTTACTTTGATATTCCTATGTACTGTGTGTGCTAGCGAGTCGATCCAGGGACTAGCACGGTAAGCACAGAGACATCAAATCTTATCAGCTTCAGGTTGTTGCAGATGGTATCAGAGCAGTGTGTTGACTGTAGGTCGTGACCCTAGAAAATGGATTAGAAAAGCCATAGGAGTGAAAAACTTACTTTACCACTTGTTGTCTACTTGTTAGTTAATACTTTGTACTCATATCTTCTCCTTTCAAATATAGATGACCATGGAATTATATTAGTGTTATTTAAGGAGTTTAGTTGGCAGACCACCATTCTTAAGTTGTGTTCAATAAACGATATGCGGTAGTATGATGAGATCATATCTCTTGTAGATATGACCTTACCTGTAGGTTTTGCTTGTGTTGTGTGATATGTTATATATATGTTTGCTTGGTCATTGCTTTTCGTGTTGTCATTATTCGTGGATTGTTTGTATTATGCAATTGGGTGCTTTGATTGATCTTATGTGCTCTTTTGATGTGATTACTTTAGGATAGCTTGGGTGACTTGTGTGAATTGTGTGAATTTAGTGTTTGGTTTTTTGTTCCTAGCATGAGCATATGGGTAGTATTTCCCTTAGACCTAACTCTGTCTATATCTCACCCCTGCTTACCCATCAGATGCCGCCGAGGCGTAACTCTAGAGGCAGTGGTTCAAGAGACAACAACAACAATGACATACCGCCGTATATGCAACAGTTACTTCAGGGACAGACTCAGTTGATCCAGTTACTTGTTCAGAACCAGAACAACAACAACAATAATCCACCACCACCCCCAGTTGATGCCCTTACTCGTTTCTTCAAGTTGAATCCTCAGACATTTTCTAGTACCCCTGAACCTATTGTGGCTGATGATTGGCTCCGCTCAGTTAATAGGAATTTGGAGACAGTGGGTTGCACTGATGCAGAGAGAGTGCGGTTTGCCTCGCATTTGTTAGAAGGACCAGCCGCAGCTTGGTGGGACAATTACTAGGTCACTTATCCTATTGCTAGTATCACTTGGACACAATTTTAGGCAGGTTTTCGTGACGCACATGTGTCTGCTGGTGCCATGAGTCTGAAGAAGAAGGAGTTCCGCAGCTTACGTCAGGGAGGTCGCACTGTGAATGCATATGTGGAGGAATTCAATAATCTTGCACGCTATGCCCCTAATGATGTTAATACAGATGCAGCTAGACAGGAGAAGTTTCTTGAAGGACTGGACGATGAGTTGAGTATTCAGTTGACAGTGGCGACATTCAACAACTGTCAAAAGCTTATTGATAAGGCTATGTTGCTTGAAGGAAAGTTTCAACAGGTGGAGAACCACAAGAGGAAGGCAAGGGACACAGAGTTCCATAATGGAGGACAACAGAAGCACCATAATTCGTCCTCATCTTCTGAGTAATATGATTCTGAAGTGGACAACTATAATGGTCATAATCATCATAACCACAACGGGCATAATCATCAGAACGATGATGGACACAACCACAGAGGCCAGATGGATGGAAACAACAACAACCACGACCTTTCAACGCCCACCAAGAAGGATATCAGTAAGTTACTTTGTTACAGGTGTAGGGAGCTAGGGCATTATTCAAACAACTGTCCTCTGTTGAAGAACGTGAATTATGACAATGGGGATTCTGGAGAGAAGGAGAATGATCACTTCGAAAGTGGACATGTGAATCACAAGAGGGTAGGAGGACCAGATAATGCATCAGTCTTTGGTAAGATTCTTAATCAAGATCAAGTATTGTGACCATTCTTTCGGTATTGATGCATCATATTTAGTCATGTCAAGGGAGATTTGAAAATATGCAATGAGCCAACCTCGATATTTTGGAATATGGATTATGTCAAGTTCCCATCTTTAACCCTGCTAGCCAACTCGAATCTCGAGGACGAGATTCATTCTAAGGGGGGTAGATTTGTAACATCCCAATTTTCTCGAATTTGGAATGTTAATAGGATCATTCCTTTGCATCATGTTTTCTATTATTATCTTGAAATATCTAAATATTGGTAATATTTTGGAGTTGTTGAAACTCAAAAGTTTAATAGCTGTTATAATGCTCTTTGTATGCTTGCATTGCATAGAATATATTTTTGTGTATATAGGTTTTAAAAATGTTCATAATGTCCAGAATAATGTTTCTAGTACATTTGATATGTTATTGTATTTTTAGCAATTTCCAGATTATTTTATTTGTGTGTTATTTTAATGTTTGAGTGCCCTAGTGCATGCAAATAATTTTACAAAATTGCATTATAGGTGGAACTAGTGTTCCTATATTTTATATTAGTAGTGTTGATTTTACTGTGTGTATATGTTTTTGTTTTAGAATTTATTTTAGTTATTTAACTTCTGTGGTTTTTGTTAAAAAAAAAGACAGAAGCCAGCCGGCCAGGCCAGGCCAGCCAGTCAGCACCGCAGCCCAACTCCGTCGCTCGCCCGCGCGCGCAGCCGCGGCCCAGCAGCCAGCACCGCAGCAGCTAGTAGACCAGCCCAGCAACGCAACCCTTTTTCCCTTCTCTGTTTTTTTCCTTTCGTCTCTCTCTGCCGCTGATAGGGCGGACCCGCCTGTCATCTCTCTCCTCTGCCCGTGTTCTTCCTGGACACCGAGCCGATCCAGTGCTCCGCCCCGATTCGATCGATCCTCGGCCCCTTGAGAACACACACCTCCATATAAAGTTCCCCCACGTCCTACTCGACCGATTTTTGGCAAAATCGAGTTCTCCCGTGCTCGTTTCACCCGGATCAGATCTCGCCGGGGTCCTTCGCTGTAGGAGCACCCCGCAGGCCGATTTCGTTGCGCCTGTAGGTTCTTAGCACCTCTCCTCCCCTCTGTTGCCTTCGCCCCGATCTCTCTCTCTCCCTCACCTATTTTCTCTCGCAGGGAAGTACTACACTGAGCACTTCGGGCTCGAGCCGAAGCTCCACACCGCCGCCGCGACTCCAGCCGCACCTCGTCGTTGCCATAGTGGTCGTCTGACGCTCCCAACGACGGTTCCAAGATCTCCTCGTTTCTCCGCACATCGTCCCGCCGCCTCTGGTCTCAGGAAACCTCCCCACCGAACACTCCGTTGAAGCCCGAGCCGCGTCACCGTCGTCTTGCTCAACTCCGGCGCCAGCCTCTGTTCATCTCCGGTGAGTCACCGTGCACCGTCCAATCCCCATCCAATGGCCAGTATTAGATCTTGCTTCGTTTTTTCCCCGAACCGGTATGCACTAAATTGCGGACGTCCGTCGCATAAGCTTTAGCAGCGCACGGTTTCCAGCCAGTCAGCATGCGACACGTGACACGTCCACAGCCGCAGCAGTTCTTCCATGAACACAGTTTTGGCATAATTTATTTCTGACAGATTCTATATCAAACTTTCATTTAAGTATATCTTTTATCATATAACTCCAAATTCACCGATTCTTTTTCCTGTGTACTCGTAGAGACCAGGAGAATACCGTAGAACCAAAATTTCATATGTTTGCACTGTTTAAATTTGAATTTTCTCAAATTTGAATTCAAACTTTTGGAGGCCAGATCTTTTAAACCGTATATCCAAATGAGTTGATTCTTTTTGCATTATGATCCTAGTATAATGTAGATATTCTATACCTACTGATATGTTATGTTAATTAAGTTTTTATTTGAATTCCTTACCGTTGACTTTACTTTAGTGTTATGCGAATATGATTTATTTACCGGTGCCTTCATTATCGTATAGATTGTCCGAAGTGTCAAGCGGATCAGAATTAAGCGTTAGAGTACTTTGACACCTTTCAAGGCAAGTTTGCACTTTTGATTTGCTCATCCTATATTATGTTATGCAAGTGCGGTTTTGATGCTATGATGAATGTCTGGCTTGATATGTGCATCCCGTGTTATCATATTTTGTTGTTGATTGTGTTATGTGATGGTGTGATCATCTTGCTCTGGTAGACGGAGCATGTGTCGAGCGATGCATGGAAGTGGTGAGTCTTTATAGCTGTAGGCTCGGGGCTTTTTCTTAGGTGAATGCGTCAATGGCTGAGCGCTCTATCGTCCCTAGAGAATGCGCCATGACTGAGCGCACTTGAGTTGTCGGGGCTTTTTCT
Organism: Secale cereale; assembly: GCA_902687465.1. Classification (NCBI taxonomy): domain Eukaryota; kingdom Viridiplantae; phylum Streptophyta; class Magnoliopsida; order Poales; family Poaceae; genus Secale; species Secale cereale. Next base: position 433,802,757 of record LR738714.1, read on the forward strand.
CATGTGAATGCGTCACTGGCTGAGCGCTCTACTGTCCCTAGAGAATGCGCCAGGGCTGAGCGCACTTGAGACATCTTGGAGATCTTTATCATCCGGGTTTGTCTGTACCTTGCCTATGTCGTGGAGGTAGGTGACGGTAGTCTTACGCGGAATCAAACTTGATTGTTCTGTTATCATACTTTGCTTGTGGATGTAGGTTTGCTATATCATATTGTATAATTTGCCAATACATTCAATGTATTGACCCTTTGTGGCTGCAACTTATCATGTTGCAGGATTTTCAGATGATCAGTGAGATAAAGTAGGGTCGCGAGTCTTCACTCAACATGTTCTCCAGTGGGCATTGATGGGACTCATCGTTCGCCTATGCTACGTTTTCGCTGTTTTTATTGAATAAGTTAGCTATGTGCTACTCAGTTTGTAATACTTTGTATATTCTGGATCATACGTTATATTAAATGATGCACTTGTTACTTTGATATTCCTATGTACTGTGTGTGCTAGCGAGTCGATCCAGGGACTAGCACGGTAAGCACAGAGACATAAAATCTTTTCAGCTTCGGGTCGTTACAGATGGTATCAGAGCAGTCTGTTGACTGTAGGTCGTGACCCTAGAAAATGGATTAGAAAAGCCATAGGAGTGAAAAACTTACTTTACCACTTCTTGTCTACTTGTTAGTTAATACTTTGTACTCATATCTTTTCCTTTCAAATATAGATGACCATGGAATTATATTAGTGTTATTTAAGGAGTTTAGTTGGCAGACCACCATTCCTAAGTTGTGTTCGATAAACGATATGCGGTAGTATGATGAGATCATATCTCTTGTGGATATGACCTTACCTGTAGGTTTTTCTTGTGTTGTGTGATATGTTATATATATGTTTGCTTGGTCATTGCTTTTCGTGTTGTCATTATTCGTGGATTGTTTGTATTATGCAATTGGGTGCTTTGATTGATCTTATGTGCTCTTTTGATGTGATTACTTTAGGATAGCTTGGGTGACTTGTGTGAATTGTGTGAATTTAGTGTTTGGTTTTTTGTTGCTAGCATAAGCATATGGGTAGTATTTCCCTTAGACCTAATTCTGTCTATATCTCACCCCTGCTTACCCATCAGATGCCGCCGAGGCGTAACTCTAGAGGCAGTGGTTCAAGAGACAACAACAACAATGACATACCGCCGTATATGCAACAGTTACTTTAGGGACAGACTCAGTTGATCCAGTTACTTGTTCAGAACCAGAACAACAACAACAATAATCCACCACCACCCCTAGTTGATGCCCTTACTCGTTTCTTGAAGTTGAATCCTCAGACGTTTTCTAGTACCCCTGAACCTATTGTGGCTGATGATTGGCTCCGCTCAGTTAATAGGAATTTGGAGACAGTGGGTTGCACTGATGCAGAGAGAGTGCGGTTTGCCTCGCATTTATTAGAAGGACCAGCCGCAGCATGGTGGGACAATTACTTGGTCACTTATCCTATTGCTAGTATCACTTGGGCACAATTTCAGGCAGGTTTTCGTGACGCACATGTGTGTTCTGGTGCCATGAGTCTGAAGAAGAAGGAGTTCCGCAGCTTGCGTCAGGGAGGTCGCACTGTGAATGCATATGTGGAGGAATTCAATAATCTTGCACGCTATGCCCCTAATGATGTTAATACAGATGCAGCTAGATAGGAGAAGTTTCTTGAAGGACTGGACGATGAGTTGAGTATTCAGTTGATAGTGGCGACATTCAACAACTGTCAAGAGCTTATTGATAAGGCTATGGTGCTTGAAGGAAAGTTTCAACAGGTGGAGAACCGCGAGAGGAAGACAAGGGACACAGAGTTCCATTATGGAGGACAACAGAAGCACCATAATTCGTCCGCATCTTCTGAGTACTATGATTCTGAAGTGGACAACTATAATGGTCATAATCATCATAACCACGACGGGCATAATCATCAGAACGATGATAGACACAACCACAGAGGCCAGATGGATGGCAACAACAACAACCACGACCTTTCAACGCCCACCAAGAAGGATATCAGTAAGTTACTTTGTTACAGGTGTAGGGAGCTAGGGCATTATTCAAACAACTGTCCTCTGTTGAAGAACGTGAATTATGACAATGGGGATTCTGGAGAGAAGGAGAATGATCACTTCTAAAGTGGACATGTGAATCACACGAGGGTAGGAGGACCAGATAATGCATCAGTCTTTGGTAAGATTCTTAATCAAGATCAAGTATTGTGACCATTCTTTCGGTATTGATGCATCATATTTAGTCATGTCAAGGGAGATTTGAAAATATGCAATGAGCCAACCTCGATATTTTGGAATATGGATTATGTCAAGTTCCCATCTTTAACCCTGCTAGCCAACTCGAATCTCGAGGACGAGATTCATTCTAAGGGGGGGTAGATTTGTAACATCCCAATTTTCTCGAATTTGGAATGTTAATAGGATCATTCCTTTGCATCATGTTTTCTATTATTATCTTGAAATTTCTAAATATTGGTAATATTTTGGAGTTGTTGAAACTCAAAAGTTTAATAGTTGTTATAATGCTCTTTGTATGCTTGCATTGCATAGAATATATTTTTGTGTATATAGGTTTTAAAAATGTTCATAATGTCCAGAATAATGTTTCTAGTACATTTGATATGTTATTGTATTTTTAGCAATTTCCAGATTATTTTATTTGTGTGTTATTTTAATGTTTGAGTGCCCTAGTGCATGCAAATAATTTTACAAAATTGCATTATAGGTGGAACTAGTGTTCCTATATTTTATATTAGTAGTGTTGATTTTACTGTGTGTATATGTATTTGTTTTAGAATTTATTTTAGTTATTTAACTTCTGTGGTTTTTGTTTAAAAAAACAGAAGCCAGCCAGTCAGGACCGCGGCCCAACTCCGTCGCTCGCCCGCGCGCGCAGCCGCGGCCCAGCAGCCAGCACCGTAGCAGCTAGTACACCAGCCCAGCAACGCAACCATTTTTCCCTTCTCTGTTTTTTTCCTTTCGTCTCTCTCTGCCGCTGACAGGGCAGACCCGCCTGTCATCTCTCTCCTCTGCCCGTGTTCTTCATGGACACCGAGCCGATCCAGTGCTCCGCCCCGATTCGATCGAACCTCGGCCCCTTGAGAACACACACCTCCATATAAAGTTCCCCCACGTCCTACTCGACCGATTTTTGGCAAAATCGAGTTCTCCTGTGCTCGTTTCACCCGGATCAGATCTCGCCGGGGTCCTTCGCTGTAGGAGCACCCCGCCGGCCGATTTCGTTGCGCCTGTAGGTTCTCAGCACCTCTCCTCCCCTCTGTTGCCTTCGCCCCGATCTCCTCTCTCTCCCTCACCTGTTTTCTCTCCTAGGGAAGTACTACACTGAGCACTTCGGGCTCGGGCCGAAGCTCCACACCGCCGCCGCGACTCCAGCCGCACCTCGTCGTTGCCACAGTGGTCGTCCGACGCTCCCAACGACGGTTCCAAGATCTCCTCGTTTCTCCGCACATCGTCCCGCCGCCTCTGGTCTCAGGAAACGTCCCCACCGAACACTCCGTTGAAGCCCGAGCCGCGTCGCTGTCGTCTTGCTCAACTCCGGCGCCCAGCCTCTGTTCATCTCCGGTGAGTCACCGTGCACCGTCCAATCCCCATCCAATGGCCAGTATTAGATCTTGCTTCGTTTTTTCCCCGAACCGGTATGCACTAAATTGTGGACGTCCGTCGCATAAGATTTAGCAGCGCACGGTTTCCAGCCAGTCAGCATGCGACACGTGACACGTCCACAGCCGCAGCAGTTCTTCCACGAACACAGTTTTGGCATAATTTATTTCTGACAGATTCTATATCAAACTTTCATTTAAGTATATCTTTTATCCTATAACTCCAAATTCACCGATTCTTTTTCCTGTGTACTCGTAGAGACCAGGAGAATACCGTAGAACCAAAATTTCATATGTTTGCACTGTTTAAATTTGAATTTTCTCAAATTTGAATTCAAACTTTTGGAGGCCATATCTTTTAAACCGTATATCCAAATCAGTTGATTCTTTTTGCATTGTGATCCTAGTATAATGTAGATATTCTATACCTACTGATATGTTATGTTAATTAAGTTTTTATTTGAATTCCTTACCGTTGACTTTACTTTAGTGTTATGCGAATATGATTTATTTATCGGTGCCTTCGTTATCGTATATATTGTTCGAAGTTTCAAGCGGATCAGAATTAAGCGTTAGAGTACTTTGACACCTTTCAAGGCAAGTTTGCACTTTTGATTTGCTCATCCTATATTCTGTTATGCAAGTGTGGTTTAGATGCTATGATGAATGTTTGGCTTGATATGTTCATCCCGTGCTATCATATTTTGTTGTTGATTGTGTTATGTGATGGTGTGATCATCTTGCTATGGTAGACGGAGCATGTGTCGAGCGATGCATGGAAGTGGTGAGTCTTTATAGCTGTAGGCTCGGGGCTTTTTCTCAGGTGAATGCGTCAATGGCTGAGCGCTCTATCGTCCCTAGAGAATGTGCCATGACTGAGCGCCCTTGAGTTGTCGGGGCTTTTTCTCACGTGAATGCATCACTGGCTGAGCTCTCTACTGTCCCTAGAGAATGCGCCATGGCTGAGCGCACTTGAGACATCTTGGAGATCTTTATCATCCGGGTTTGTCTGTACCTTGCCTATGTCGTGGAGGTAGGTGAAGGTAGTCTTACGCGGAATCAAACTTGATTGTTCTGTTATCATACTTTGCTTGTGGATGTAGGTTTGCTATATCATATTGTATAATTTGCCAATACATTCAATGTATTGACCCTTTGTGGCTGCAACTTATCATGTTGCAGGATTTTCAGATGATCAGTGAGATAAAGTAGGGTCGCGAGTCTTCACTCAACATGTTCTCCAGTGGGCATTGATGGGACTCATCGTTCGCTTATGCTACGTTTTTATTGAATAAGTTAGCTATGTGCTACTCAGTTTGTAATACTTTGTATATTCTGGATCATACGTTATATTAAATGATGCACTTGTTACTTTGATATTCCTATGTACTGTGTGTGCTAGCGAGTCGATCCAGGGACTAGCACGGTAAGCACAGAGACATCAAATCTTATCAGATTCGGGTCGTTACACCACCTATGTAGTTATGCATGTAATAGTTTACTTTGGTGTGTGCAAATGCCATGGTTGTAGTAGCCACCTATGTAAGTGGATGTTTAATTTGGTTATGCAAGCATGTCCTTATAAGTGTGTATATATGTGTGTGTTGTTGTTCTGTATGCAATCCCATCGCACAACACACACGTTTTATTAGCCGCAACTGTTTGTGTTATTATCTATCTTCACACCCATTTCTGATTACAGACCTATTTGCCGCATAACACACACATCTTGTTAAGTTGAACCGTTTCTGTTCTCATGTCTCAACTCAAATAGTTCATCTGAGTGAACCGCATGCCTATATCGCACACACTTTCACCTGGCTGCCCGTTTCTTTTGTGTTGCCTAATCACAAATAGTTCATTCGAGTGAACCGTATGTTGTGTATCGCACACGCGTTCATCTGGCTGCCCGTTTATTTTGTTCCTCCTCATCACAAACAGTTAATTTAACTAAACCGTATGCCCTTCATCGCACACGCAACTAAAATCTGAACCGTGTTTGATGCATCCGTCTTCGCAAACGTTTTACACATTTTTGACGGTTTTCATACACCACCGTTTGCGATGATTGCATCGCACACAGTTTCTCGAAGGGTCTCTGATCGTAGTGTCATGTAAGTAGCAACCTGCAGTAGTGACACTTAATGTTTGCTTTACCTAGAAAAAGAATAAAACTAGAGGTAATTTGCGAGAATAAAACTAATAACAAATAACAAGATAAAAAACTTAGTAGCATAGTATAAACCTTTTTGTAACACAAGAGAGATATTTGTCCCTAGGCAATCAATAACTAGACTAATAATCATTATTGCAATTTTATATGAGGGAGAGGCATGAGCTAACATACTTTCCATACTTGGATCATACGCACTTATGATTGGAACTCTAGCAAGTATCTGCAGCTACTAAAGATAATTAAGGTAAAACCCAACCATAGCCTTAAGTATCAAGTCCTCTTTACTCCCATGCGCAACAACCCCCTTACTCGGGTGTAAACATATGTCACTCTAGCCACCTAATACGTCTCCAACGCATCTATATTTTTATTATTCCATGCTATTATATTATCAACTTTGGATGTTGTCGGTGTACAAAAGTAGGGGCATTTCTGTACCCCTTTACTTGTGCACGGGCAGTCGTAGCCACACCTGCAGCCATGCTTGGCGGGGCAGAGGAAGGAAATGTACGAGACTGCCAAGGCAGCAATCAAGCCAGAGGCATGCAGAGCAAATGGGCAAGATGGGCTTCCCCTGGTAACACCCTTGCCGGGGCGGCCTAAATAGCCCCGGTAGGAGTCTTGCCGGGGTGACTTGACCAACACCAGCAAGGCCGCTGATGACCCACAAGTGTAGGGGATCTATCGTAGTCCTTTCGATAAGTAAGAGTGTCGAACCCAACAAGGAGCAGAAGGAAATGATAGGCAGCTTTTAGTAAGGTATTTTCTGCAAGCACTGAAATTATCGGTAACAGATAGTTTTGTGATAAGGTAATTTGTAGCAAGTGACAAATAGTAAAAGTAAATAAGGTGTAGCAAGATGGCCCAATCCTTTTTGTAGCAAAGGACAAGCCTGGACAAACTCTTATATGAAGGAAAGCGCTCCCGAGGACACATGGGTATTATCGTCAAGCTAGTTTTCATCACGTTCATATGATTCGCGTTCGTTACTTTGATAATTTGGTATGTGGGTGGACCGGTGCTTGGGTGCTGCCCATACTTGGATGAGCATCCCACTTATGATTAACCTCTATTGCAAGCATCCGCAACTACAAAAGAAGTATTAAGGTAAACCTAACCATAGCATGAAACATATGGATCCAAATCAGCCCCTTACGAAGCAACGCATAAACTAGGGTTTAAGCTTCTGTCACTCTAGCAACCCATCATCTACTTATTACTTCCCAATGCCTTCCTCTAGGCCCAAATAATGGTGAAGTGTCATGTAGTGAACGTTCACATGACACCACTAGAGGAGAGTGTAATGCCCGGTATGCGGCTATGTCCCCCACGTGTCGAGGAACAACTTAAGGACATAAACGCATACTGGAATGATCTCAAGTATGGTATCTTTGCACAACTCATGTAAAATTCAGGGATGAAATTGTAAAATGATAGTTGGCTTACACTCGCCACGTCACACAAGTGAATAGAATAGCATACATCATCCAAATAACATCAGAGTCTGACTATGGACGAAATCCAAATGAAAACATAACATAAATAACACAAGCCCGGATCATCCTAGTAAGAACCACTACCGATCATCGGGATAAGACACATAGTAACGTCCACGCTCTTCATCGAACTTCCAGTACATCTCTGAACCATCTCCTGTGTAGTTCTCAACGGTACATGCATCTGGTGTGGTGTTGAATCTGTGAGCCATAGAGGACTCAGCAATCCTGTTCCCGGGTAACAAAACTATCAATGCCTTGGGTGTGGAAAAGGCTTTAAACAAAGGTTGCAGCAAGCACTAAGCACTAGCTTACGAGTTTAGAGCGAGAAGAGAACAAGTGCAAACGATCGCCAAGTTGATCAAGAAGTGATCCTAGCTACTCACGATCAAACATAACCCCACCATGTTCACTTCCCGAAGCCCTTCGGAAAGAGACCATCACGGTTACTCATGCAGGTAGTGTATTCATGAATAAGGTCTCAACTTATCTACAACCGGATATTAACAAATTCCCATCTGCCACATAACCGCGGGCACGGCTTTCGAAAGATCAAAACCCTGCAGGGGTGTCCCAACTTAGCCCATCATAAGCTCACGATCCGAGGAGTCGCAACTCCAAAGTGGGAAGACCCGAGTATTCTCGGAATCCCGTGCTCAAGATATTTCGACAAACGTAAAACTAATCCAGCAAGACCTCCCAGCGTGCCGACACCCTGATAGTAGCCGTGCGTATCTCATCTCAGGCCACGACCGGATGAGCTATGGTTACAGCATCCAAAAAACCCCAAGTTGCCAAGGGGTGGTGCCGGAAGCTGCTCTAGGTTGGACCAACACTCATGAGGAGCACTGGCCCGGGGTTGTTAATTAAGTCCACGAGGTAGCTAGTCCCTATGCAATTTTTAGTTGTTAGGCAAATGGAGTACCAATGTCGGGCCTTGCTGGAAAAGCTTAAAGAAGAGCGAATTATCAAGGGGGTCCCATAACCCCAACCGTGTTAGGAACGCAAAATCAAGGAACATAACACAGGTTTATCGGTTCCTTGGGTGGCATGAGTGGAACAAAACACCAAGCAAGAGGCTTAGCCTTCCACCCATTCCCAATATATATGTGATTTAGTTTAGCAGATTATATATTGTGATATCCCAAGAATAACTTCATCAGGTGGCAAGAATCTTTAAACCTTCACCTGCCACTAACAACGCTATAAGAGCGGCTGAGCGATGCGTACTTAGCCAAACAACGGTTTGCTAGGAGGGTGGTTAGAGAGTTTCATGGAAACAATAGGAGGCTGACAAACAGGAATAGGCATCGAGGCAATATCTAAAGAGCGAGACATCTAGCATAGGCAAATATAGTAGTGATATCTGGGAATGATCATCTTGCCTGTTGATTGCACGGAGGGATCATAACCTTGCTCCTCAAACTCAGCCTCAGTAGGAACCTCATACTCCGAATCGTCACCGGGCTCTAACCAACACAACAAGCAACACCAGAAAAATAATAAATCATCATGCAATGCTCAACCACATGATGCATGATCATGATGCATATGGACATGAATAGATATGATGCATGGCCTAGGGACACAAGAGTGCACTAACATCATAGCAAACAAGATCACCCACATGAAAGAAAACAAGCAAAAGAACAAAACTAACAAGGTTATGTAGATTATTCAAACAAGCACCCAACAAGTTTAAAGGAGTTGGTTAACATGGCAAGGGTGCAACTAGGACTACAGCAACATGCTAGCATATTTAAATGGGCTAGAAATATCTAACAGCAATTGCCACAAACTCCCATAATTATTTAAATGCATTTGGGACAGATCTGAGAAACTACTGTTTTAAAGTTGTTAAACATGCAAAAAAACAACACCACATTATTCTACACAATTTTCCACCCCAAATGCATATAAAGTTTGTTAAATTTGGAGTTGTAGATATTTAGTTATGATTTTTACAAGCTTTAAGCAAATTTAACACAAGAATAATTCAAACAGCATTTTAAATGTTTTTTAAACATGGCAACTAACAGCATATTAAAAATCTACATGAAAAACTAAGCATTTTTCCTATATAACTTATTTTCATCAGAAGCATATTTAAACAGATATTAATTATGCAAAGAATATGAAGAAAAAGAAAAAGAAAAAGAAAAACAGAAAACAAAACGGACGTGAAAACAAAACTGACTCAGTCTGTTCCTAGCCAGAGGCACTGACGGGTGGACCCAGGGGAGCTGATGTGGCGCCAGCGGGTGTGGGAGTGGGTAGGATGGCGCTGAGTGGCTGCCAGGTGGGGTCGGTGTGTCAGCTACACATAGAAAACGAAAAAGGGGCCAACTAATGGCCGAGCGGGGGATCGAACCCGGGGCTGCCGGGTCGGAGCCTGACGCCCGCACCACTGCGCTACTACTGCTGCTATTGAATAGAGCAGGGCACGGTTCCTTTTGAACTAGCCCCATGGCAGACGGGGATCCTTCTCCTCTGCAACGGAGAAGGCATCGGCCTGTACCGGCAGGCAACGGAGAAACGACAGCGGGGATGTGTGTGTGCTCTACGGCGAGGCTCGGCCGCGAGAGGGGGAAGCAGAGGCGCTCGACTCGGGGCGAAGGCATGCGGGAGTGTGTGCTAGCACGGCTCGGGTCGTTTGCGCGGGTGCGTGTGCAGGTGCAGAGAGCAGAGAGCGCGAGCGTGGCTCGGCTCAGGCATGTGGCCACGGCGATGCGTGCGTGACATGTGTGGATGGTTGCGGGAGGTCCAGGTAAGCCCCTTCTGCTTATCTTTTCTAGTTTCTGTTTATTTAAATAAACAATAGACTAAAGAAAAGTACAGGGGGCTAGGAGAGCAGTTTGGGAAAAACAAAAATACCCCCAAGCTCCTCGATTTATGCACAAATTTATAAAATTGTCTTGGACATTTTTAGAGGCAGAAAAATAAGACAAGTTTGAATAAAATTCAAACTTGTGCCATTTTTGAACCCAACCAAAACAACTCCAAAATGGATGAAATTTGGCAGAGAGGGTGTAGACATGGTGCAAGATTTTTGGGGAAAGAAAGAACATTAAAGGGGGCAGGGAAGAACTCCCTTGACAATTTAAAGAAGGGAAAGAGAGAAGGGGAAGAAGGTGTGCAAGCATGAAGAAGAGGGAGGTAGGTTAGCATGGGCATGGCTTGACACCAACACACACAACATCACCAAGTTGGCCTCATATCACAAACACAACAAGTAAGAAACTAAGATGGCTAAGATGCCATGATGATGAAGCAATGCATGGATGCAAAATAAAATAAAATGACAATCTAAAAAAAGCTCAAAAGACAAAACCCCCAAGGATAAGGACAAGGATCAAGATGAGAATTTCTTTATTGCCATAATTTTAAAGTATCACAGATGGGTTGTTAAAAACTCTCCTACACTACGAAAAGATCTCGTCCCGAGATCTAGGACTGAAAGAAGGAAGGATACTCAGAACGAAGGTGATCTTCTCGTTCCCATATAGCTTCTCGGTCGGTATGGTGTGACCACTTTACTTTCAAGAACTTGATGGACTTGTTGCGGGTCTCGCGCTCAGTTTCTCCAAGAATAGCAATGGGGTGCTCACGATAAGACAAGTCTTTGTTCAAGATCAATCTCTTCAAACGGAATGGTGCGTTTAGGTGTCTTGAAGCACTTGTGGAGCTGAGACACGTGAAACACATCATGAACATTAGCAAAGTTGGAGGGAAGCTCGAGTTGGTAGGCTAGATCGCCTCTCTTGCCAAGAATCTTGAAAGGGCCCACGTATCTTGGAGCAAGCTTGCCCTTGATACCGAACCTCTGAGTGCCCTTCATGGGAGAAACACGGAGATAGACATGGTCTCCAATGTTGAAAACCAATTCACGATGCTTTCCATCCTAGTAGCTCTTTTGACGTGATTGAGCGGCTTTGAGATTCTCACGTATGACTTTGCACATTTCTTCGGCTTCTGAGATCAAATCATTTCCAAGAAGTTGACGTTCACTAGTCTCGGACCAGTTGAGAGGGGTACGACACTTTCTGCCATAGAGGATTTCAAAAGGAGCTTTGCCGGCACTTGCTTGGAAGCTGTTGTTGTAGGAGAATTCGGCAAACGGGAGGCAATCTTCCCATTTTATACCGAAGGAGATGACACAAGCTCTTAGCATATCTTCGAGGATCTGGTTCACTCTTTCGACTTTACCACTAGTCTGAGGGTGAAACGCAGTGCTGAAGCGAATCTTTGTGCCCATGGCTGACTGAAAATAATCCCAGAACTTGGAGGTGAACAAACTTCCACGGTCTGAGGAGATCACTTGAGGAATTCCATGCAAAGAAACAATTCTGGAGGTGTACAGCTCTACCAGCTGAGCTGCGTTGATGGATTCTTTGACGGGAGGAAAATGAGCTACTTTAGTTAGCTTGTCAATCACCACAAAGATAGCATCATTTCCCTTATTGGACTTAGGAAACCCAGTGACGAAATCCATTTCAATGTGATTGAATTTCCACTCGGGAATAGGTAGAGGTCGAAGGAGACCGGCTGGACGTTGATGCTCTGCCTTCACTCTTCTGCAGACATCTCATTCATTCACGAATTGGGCAATCTCCCTTTTCATGCGAGTCCATCAATACGATTGCTTGAGGTCTTGGTACATCTTGGAACTTCCGGGATGAATCGAGAGGAGGGAGTCATGTGCTTCGTTCATTATGAGCTTCCTGAGATCACCCTTGGGAACCACAATTCTGTCCTCAAAGAACAAGGTGTCTTTCTCATCAACGCGATAGCACTTGTATTTGGGAGTACCCTTAGCAATACCATGTTTCACTTTCTACCCCATAGCATCACTGAGTTGGGCCTCACGGATTTGATCTTCTAAGGTAGGAGCAACTTGAAGGTTTGCAAGAAAGCCTTACGGAACAACTTGGAGGTTGAGCTTCCTGAATGATTCACAAAGTTCAGGCTGGAACGGTTTGAGAAGGAGACTGTTGCAATACGCCTTTCTGCTCAAGGCATCTGCAATGACATTGGCCTTGCCAGGAGTGTACTCAATGCTTGGATCATACTCTTGAATCATCTCAATCCAACGAGTCTGGCGAAGGTTAAGGTTTGGCTGTGTGAAGATGTACTTCAAGCTCCTGTGATCGGTGAAGATGTCTACTTTTCTGCCCAATAGAAGGTGTCTCCACGTGATCAAGGCATGTACAACTGCTGCTAGCTCAAGGTCATGTGTGGGGTAATTCTTCTCATTTGTTTTCAGCTGACGTGAAGTGTATGCCACAATCTTTTTGTCTTGCATGAGAACACCATCAAGACCTTGCAATGAAGCATCACAAAGACTTCATAAGGCTTGGACTCATCCAGAGGAGTAAGAACCGGAGCAGAAATGAGCTTTTCTTTGACTGTTTTGAACGCCACATCACAATCAGGAGTCCATGAGTACTTGACATTCTTCTGCAACAGGTTGGAAAGAGGCTTGGCAATCTTGGAGAAGTTCTCAACGAACCTTCAGCAGTAGCTAGCGAGACCAAGGAAGCTTCGGAGTTGCTTGACATTCTGCGGAGATTCCTAGTTGACAATAGCTTCAACCTTCTCGGGGTTCACAGAAATGCCCTCGGCAAAGATAATATGGCCAAGATAAAAGACTTTATCCAGCCAGTATTCACATTTGGAGAACTTCGCATAGAACTTGTGTTCACGGAGCCTGTCAAGGACCAAACAGAGGTGCTTGGCATGGTCTTCTTCATTCTTAGAGAATAACAAGATGTCATCCAGATAGACGAGAACAAATTCATTGGTGTAGGGGTTGAATATGAAGTGCATCATCCGAGATAAAGTGGGTGGAGCATTTGCAAGGCCGAAAGACATGACCGTGTATTCATAAGAGCCAAAACTCGTTCCGAATGGGGTCTTAGGAATATCCTCTTCACAGATACGAATCTGATGGTAACCCATCCGGAATCGAGCCTTGAGAACACCTTTGCTCCTTTGAGCTGCTCAAACAATTCACTGATATTGGGGAGTGGGTACTTATTATTTATTGTCTTCTTGTTCAATGGCCGGTAATCAACGCAAAGGTGTTCCCTGCCATCCTTCTTCTTGACAAATAGAACACCACAGCCCCAAGGAGAAGTACTAGGCCTGATTAGACCCATACGTTCTTGCTCATCGAGTTGTTTCTTCAGCTCCTTCAACTCATCAGGGGAAAGCTTGTACGGACGCCGACATGCTGGCTCGGTACCGGGTTCGAGTTCAATGACGAATTCAACTTGGCGATGGGGAGGCATGCCTGGAAGCTCTTCGGGGAAAACATCTTCATATTCATTGACCACCGGTATCTGAGAAATGGCATTAATCTCGCCCTTGTCATTGAGAGAGAAAAGCCTGATTGTGTTATCTCGAGCTGCGAAGATAATCACGTCTTTGTCAGGATGAGTTAGCTTGACCTCCTTGGTTGCACAATCAATATTTGCCTCATGCTTGGAGAGCCAATCCATCCCAAGAATAAGATCAATGTCGGAGTTGCCGAGAGCAATAGGAGAAGCCAGAAATTTATAATTGCCCATCTTGATAGAAATGTTAGGAGCTACAATATGAGAGCTCATCCTCATACCCGGAGAAACCACACGAAAATGATCTTGCAAAATTTCTGTAGGCAACTCATGCTTGGACAAGAAAGGTTTTGAGATGAAGCAATGCGATGCACCTGAATCGAACAAAAATTTTGTGGGAACAGAGTTAATTGGAAGATTACCAAGTATCACATCTGAAGAGTTCTCTGCTTGAGCTGCATTCATCATATTCACTCTTGCTGCCTCGGGATTGTGCTTGACAATAGCAGTGCTGATAGGTGGAGGAGGCGGAAGGCGCCTTTGAGTACACTTGTTTGCATAGTGACCCTTCTGGCCACACTTGTTGTAAGTCACTTCTGAGAGAGGCCGGTGATAAGGATCACTTGATCTTGAAGCTTGAAACTGAGGCTCGGACTGATTGCTTGGGTTGGGTAGGTGGGAGAATCCACGACCACCTGAGTGCTTGTTGTTGTTTGGAGGACGGAGCACTGGAGGAGGCAGTAGCCAGAACTTTTCCTGCTTGGCAACCACTTGAGAGGAAGAGGAGGAGTGAACAACATCTCTGATCCTCTTTTTGGAAGCTTCAATCTTGAGCTGAGCTGCCTCTTGCTTGAGAGCCATATTGTAGAATTGGTCAAATTCATCCGGCTCGAACAAGGTGAGAGCAAGTTGGAGTTCATCCTTGAGACCACCTCGGAACTGATAAATCTTGCTCTTTGCATCGGGGATGTCTTGCTTAGCATAACGAGCAAGATTCTGGAACTTGACATTGTATTGATAGACGGACATGGTGCCTTGCTTCAGGTTGCAGAATTGCTCACGCATGCCTTCAATGACACTGGTTGGAATGTAGTGAGAGCGGAAATCTTTGCAGAATTCAGTCCACGAGATCTCACATTCACCTCTAGAATCTTTGTACTGTTGCCACCAATCAGCAGCTTGATCTTTGAGTTGGAAAGTGGCAAACTTGACATAATCCTCAGGTCTCACGTTACTGCATTCAAAGTTCTTTTTCATGCGTGTGATCTAGTCTTCAGCATCTAGCAGGTCCACACAGTAACTGAACGACTTCGGTTGGTTTGCTAGGAATTGGTTCAGAGTCGCAAAGTGAGGTTGATTGAAAAGATTGCCTTGGCCTTGGTTCCCATGATTGCCTTGATTTGCTTAGTTGGCTTGAAAGTTCTGCATCATTTGCATGAGCATCTGGGTGTTCTGGTTGGTCTCTTGCATAATTGCTCTCCATGCCTCAGCCGGAGGAGGAGGGGAAGGAGGACGTTCAGGAACACGCTCTTCTTCGCCCTCTTGGTTAGCGTTGGGAACCCTCTTAGGATCCATCCTGAATTTGATGACAACCGTTAGCCATTGATGGAAAATATATAAGCTGAATCAACGGCTAGAAATTGCAACATAAGTCTTCACAAGAACATTCGAACAAAATGAACGAATGAATTCCACAGTTTAATGATACAACAATCTACTCGAGAAGCCACTTGGGAGAACAAAAGGTAAATAAATAAATAAAAACAAGGAGCAGATGGAACAAATACATGATAGAAGCTTTGTCCCACATGTTCGTGCTGAATGCCCCGTGGAACGTGTTACAAAGGGTGTTGCAATCCCCGGATCAGCATAGCCAAGGACCCTTTAAGATGCAACTCCCGAACTATACTAGTTGTGGAAATACTCCCGAACTACCTCCCTGGTACTGGGTGACGTCGGAGTTATCTCACCACTAACCGCATAGAAGAGTTTTCGGTGTCGGACGTCTGAAGTATTCTAGAACCGCTGCGATACATTTGTGACGACAACACCTCGGAGCTCAACTCCCCGGGACACTGCCACAACCCCTAAATGACAGGAGGCATCGAGAACAATGTTCTTGTCATAAAGATATCGGAACAATCCAAACAATACTCGCGTGATCCTAAAAAAATTTAGTGAATTTTTGAGAGTAGAGGAGATAGAACAACGTCAGGAGTCCTCACCAGAGCGATGAAGGGGTGAGGAGTAAAAAGAAATCCTACTCTCCGACATATATATATATATATATATATATATATATATATATATATATATATATATATATATATATATATATATATATAGGACTCAAAACATTTGTGTGTGTGTGTGCCTAGACTCAACCGTAACCGATTGGATCAATTAGTGGGCTCCTAGGTCGGAGAAGGCTCTGAATACCAACTTGTAATGCCCAGTATGCGGCTATGTCCCCCACGTGTTGAGGCACAACTTAAGGACATAAACGCATACTGGAATGATCTCAAGTATGGTATCTTTGCACAACTCATGTAAAATTCAGGGATGAAATTGTAAAATGATAGTTGGCTCACACTCGCCACGTCACACAAGTGAATACAATAGCATACATCATCCAAATAACATCAAAGTGCGACTACAGATGAAATGCAAACGAAAAGATACCATAAATAACACAAGCCCGGATCATCCTAGTAAGAACCACTACTGATCGTCGGGATAAGACAAATAGTAGCGTCCACGCTCTTCATCGAACTCATAGTACAGCTCTGAACCATCTCCTGTGTAGTTCTCAACGGTACTTGCATCTGGTGTGGTGTTGAATCTGTGAGCCACAGAGGACTCAGCAATCCTGTTCCCGGGTAACAAAACTATCAAAGCCTTGGGTGTGGAAAAGGCTTTAAACAAAGGTTGCAGCAAGCACTAAGCACTACCTTACGAGTTTAGAGGGAAGAGAACAAGTGCCAATGATCGCCAAGTTGATCAAGATGTGATCCTAGCTACTCACGATCACAACCATGCAGGGGTGTCCCAACTTAGCCCATCACAAGCTCACGATCCGCGAAGTCGCAACTCCAAAGTGGGAAGACCCGAGTATTCTTGGAATCCCGTGCTCAAGATATTTAGACAAAGGTAAAACTAATCCAGCAAGACCTCCCAGCATGCCAACACCCTGATAGTAGCCGCGCGTATCTCGTCTCAGGCCACGACCGGATGAGCTATGGTTACAGCATCCAAAAAACCCCAAGTTGCCAAGGGGAGGTGCCGCAAGCTGCTCTAGGTTGGACCAACACTCATGAGGAGCATTGGCCCGGGGTTGTTAATTAAGTCCACGGGGTAGCTAGTCCCTATGCAATTTTTAGTTGTTAGGCAAATGGAGTACCAATGTCGGGCCTTGCTGGAAAAGCTTTAAGGAGAGCGAATTATCAAGGGGGTCCCATAACCCCAACCGTGTTAGGAACGCAAAATCAAGGAACATAACACCGGTTTATCGGTTCCTAGGGTGGCATGAGTGGAACAGAACACCAAGCAAGAGGCTTAGCCTTCCACCCATTCCCAATATATATGTGATTTAGTTTAGCACATTATATATTGTGATATCCCAACAATAACTTCATCAGGGGGCAAGAATCTTTAAATCTTCACCTGCAACTAACAACGCTATAAGATGGGATGAGCGATGCGTACTTAGCCAAACAACAATTTGCTAGGAGGGTGGTTAGAGAGTTTCATGGCACCAATAGGAGGCTGACAAACAGGATTAGGCATCGAGGCAATATCTAAAGAGCGAGATATCGAGCATAGGCAAAGATAGTAGTGATATCTGGGAATTATCATCTTGCCTGTTGATTCCATGGAGGGATCGTAACCTTGCTCCTCAAACTCAGCCTCGGTAGGAACCTCGTACTTCGAATTGTCACTTGGCTCTAACCAACACAACAAGCAACACCGAAACAACAATCAATCATCATGCAATGATCAACCACATGATGCATATGGACATGAATAGATATGATGCATGGCCTAGGGACACAAGAGTGGACTAACATCATAGCAAACAAGATCACCCACATGAAAGAAAACAAGCAAAAGAACAAAACTAACACGGTTATGTAGATTATTCAAACAAGCACCCAACAAGTTTAAAGGAGTTGGTTAACATGGCAAGTGTGCAACTAGGACTACAGCAACATGCTAGCATATTTAAATGGGCTGGAAATAACAAACAACAATTTCCAGAAACTCCCATAATTATTTAAATGCATTTGGGACAGATCTGAGAAACTACTGTTTTATAGTTGTTAAACATGCAAAACAACAGCACCACATTATTCTGCACAATTTTCCACCCCAAATGCATATAAAGTTTGTTAAATTTGGAGTTGTAGATATTTAGTTATGATTTTTACAAGCTTTAAGCATATTTAACACAAGAATAATTCAAACAGCATTTAAATGTTTATAAACATGGCAACTAACAGCATATTAATAATCTACATGAAAAACTAAGCATTTTTCCTATATAACGTATTTTCATCAGAAGCATAGTTAAACAGATATTAATTATGCAAAGAATATGCAGAAAAACAAAAAGAAAAACAAAAACAGAAAAGAAAACAGACGCGAAAACAAAACTGACTCAGTCTGTTCCTAGCCAGAGGCACTGACAGGTGGACCCCAGGGGAGCTGAGGTGGCGCCAGCGAGTGTGGGAGTGGGTAGGATGGCGCTGAGTGGCTGCCAGGTGGGGTTTGTATGTCGGCTACGCAGAGAAAACGAAAAAGGGGCCAACTAATGGCCGAGCGGGGGATTGAACCCGGGGCTGCCGGGTCGGAGCCTGATGCCCGCACAACTGCGCTGCTACTGCTGTTGTTGAATAGAGCAGGGCACTGTTCCTTTGGAACTAGCCCCATGGCGGACGGGGATCCTTCTCCTCTACAACGGAGAAGGCACCGGCTTGTACCGGCGGGCAACGGCGAAACGGCGGCAGGGATGTGTGTGTGCTCTGCGGCGAGGCTCGGCCGCGAGAAGGGGAAGCAGAGGCGCTCGACTCAGGGCCAAGGCATGTGGGAGTGTGTGCGAGCACGGCTCGGGTCGTGCGGGCGGGTGCGTGTGCATGTGCAGAGAGCAGAAAGCGCGAGCATGGCTCGACTCGGGCGTGTGGCCGCGGCGATGCGTGCGTGACATGTGTGGACGGCTGCGGGTGTGCGTGAACGTGCACGAGAGCGCGAGCGTACACGTGCAGATCAACAGCTGGGGCTAATACAAATAACTGCAGATGTGTCCAGAGCACGGCGGGCACAGACTTGGCATGAACGGGACGGCATGCACGGAGATCTAAGGGCGACAAGAAGCAGCGGGGGTGGAAGCTGGTTATACCTCGTCTACCTATGACACGGAGAAGAGGCCGAGGGCTCGACGGAGGGAACACGAGGCGGCTCTGAACTTGGCGTGACTCTGTCCCGTGAAGAAGGGGAAGAAGAGGACGTCTGGGGAACTCGTCCTCGGGCTCGGATCAGCGTCGGAGCAGACTCGGGGAATACTCCGCGGTGCTCGTGATCGACGGAGAGGAAGCCGGCGATGCTCCTATGCCGGTGATGTGCACTTGCTCGGGGCGGCCATGGCGGCTGCAGGGAGGAGATGGAGCGGGGTGGAGAGCTGGCGATGGTGAAGGAGATCGGGATGGGGAAAGGGAAAACCTAGGAGGGCGCGGGGCTCGGTTTAATAGGGGGCGCGGGCACGGCTGGCTCGCCACCGTGGCCATGTGCTCAGCTCCTGTAGCTTTTACCGTGAGAGCGAGGGGGGTCGATGAGGACGAAGGGGAAAACGCTGGAGTCACTGGCAGGTGGGTCCCTCGTGGTTTTCATGTGGGATTTACCGCAGGAGAGAGCGCGGAGGCTGCTGCTCGGCCGCTGCGGGAGAGGAAGCGGGTCGAGGCATGCTGCGGCGGTTGGCTGGGCCTGGCTCCCAAGTAGGCTGCGGGAGGCCTAGGTAAGTCCCTTCTGCTTATCTTTTCGAGTTTCTGTTTATTTAAATAAATAGTTGATTAAGAAAAGTACAGGGGGCTAGGAGAGGAGTTTGGCAAAAAAAAAATACCCCCAACTCCTGGATTTATGCACATATTTATAAAATTGGCTTGGACATTTTTAGAGGCAGAAAAATAAGACAAGTTTGAATAAAATTCAAACTTCTGCCATTTTTGAATCCAACCAAAACAACTCCAAAATGGATGAAATTTGGCAGAGAGGGTGTAGACATGGTGCAAGATTTTTGGGGAAAGAAAGAACATTAAAGGAGGCAGGGAAGAACTCCCTTGACAATTTAAAGAAGGGAAAGAGAGAAGGGGAAGAAGGTGTGCAAGCATGAAGAAGAGGGAGGGGTAGGTTAGCAATGGCATGGCTTGACACCAACACACACAACATCACCAAGGTGGCCTCATATCACAAACACAACAAGTAAGAAACTAAGATGACTAAGATGCCATGATGATGAAGCAATGCATGGATGCAAAATAAAATAAAATGACAATGCAAAAAAAAGCTCGAAAGACAAAACCCCCAAGGATAAGGACAAGGATCAAGATGAGAATTGCTTTATTGCCATAATTGGAAAGTATCACATATGGGGTGTTACCGAGAGACAACATACAACTCATCAAAATATCGAACGAATACAAAATTCGCATGACTACTTATAGCAAGACTTCTCCCATGTCCTCAGGAACAAACGTAACTACTCACAAGACATATTAGTTTTCATGAACAGAGGAGTATTAATATGCATAATGGATCTGAACATATGTTCTTCCACCAAATAAACCAACTAGCATCAACTACAAGGAGTAATCAACACTACTAGCAACCTACATGTATCAATCTGAGGTTTTAATGCAAAGATTGGATACAAGATATGAACTAGGGTTTGAGAGGAGATGGTGCTGGTGAAGATGTTGATGAAGATAACCCTCCCCGAGATGGGAGAGTTGTTGGTGATGATGGCGGTGACGATTTCCCCCTCCCGGAGGGAAGTATCCCTGTCAGAACAGCTCCGCCGGAGCCCTAGATTGGTTCCGCCAAGGTTCCGCCTCGAGACGGCGGCGTCTGGTCCCAAAAGCCTCCTTCTGATTTTTTCCATGTCAAAACACCTCATATAGGAGAATATGGGCATCGGGGGGTCATCGGCTAGCCCACGAGGCAGGGGGCGCGCCCAGGGGGCGCCCCCCACCCTCGTGGACAGGTGGTGGCCCCCTGGCAGATCTCTTTCGCCGGATATTTTTTATATGATCTGAAACAGTGTTCAGTGGAGTTTCTGAGCTTTTTGAGTTGTGCAGAATAAGTCTCTAATGTTTGCTCCTTTTCCAGCCCAGAATTCCAGCTGTAGGCATTCTCCCTCTTCATGTAAACCTTGTAAAATAAGAGAGGAAAGACATAAGTATTGTGACATAACGTGTAATAACATCCCATAGTGCAATAAATATCAACATAAAAGCATGATGCAAAATAGACGTATCAACTCCCCCAAGCTTAGACCTCGCTTGTCCTCAAGCAGAAGCCGATATCGAAAAATATGTCCACATGTTTAGAGGTAGAGGTGTCGATAAAAATAAAATACGGACATGAGGGCATCATTATCATTCTTATAACATCAACTCATATATATATATATATATATATATATATATATATATATATATATATATATATATATATATATATATATATATATATATATATATATATATTGTCATAAGACTCTTATGCTAAAGTAACTATTCATTCACAATGTCAAGTATGAATCAGAAACTTCATTGAAAACTAACAAACTAAGATATCAGTCATTGAAGCAATTGCAATTTATCATAACATCGGAAATAGTCAATATAAGAGCTTTTTAGCAAGTCCACATACTCAACTATCATCTAGTCTTTCACAATTGCTCACACTCACGCAATACTTATGGGTATGGAGTTTTAATCGGACACAGAGAAAGATAGGGGCTTATAGTATTGCCTCCCAACCTTTTACCTCAAGGATAATGTCAACAATAATAGATTATGATAACTTACATCCAACTGGGTATATATGTTAGGATCTTTCCAACACAATGTGCTTGCCAAAGGATAAAATGTAAAAAGGAAAGGTGATTATCACCTTGACTCTTATAAGGCAAGCGTAATAGATAGGCCCTTCACAGAGGGAAGCAGAGGTTTTCATGTGCTTTTATGGTTGGATGTACAAAATCTTAGCGCACAAGAACGTCACTTTATATTGCCACTTGTGATAAGGACCTTTATTATGCAGTCTATCGCTTTTATTACTTCCATATCACAAGATCGTATAAAGCTTATTTTTTCCACACTAATAAATCATACATATATTTAGAGAGTTTGCAACAATGACAACTTACTTGAAGGATCTTACTCAATCCGTAGGTAGGTATGGTGGACTCTCATGGCAAAACTGGGTTTAAGGATGTATGGAAGCACAAGTAGTATCTCTTCTTGGTGCAAGGAGTTTTGGCTAGCATGAGGGGGAAAGGCAAGCTCACATGTTGGGTGATCCATGACAATATACTTTATTTCGGATATAAGAGAACATAACCCATTATGTTGTCTTCCTTGTCCAACATCAAATCTTTAGCATGTCATATTTTAATGAGTGCTCACAATCATAAAAGATGTCCAAGATAGTATATTTGTATGTGAAACCTCTCTTTCTTTATTACTTCCTATTAATTGCAACGATGACCAAAACTATGTTTGTCAACTCTCAACAACTTTTATTCATCATACTCTTTATATGTGAAGTCATTACCTTCCATAAGATCAATATGATCTCATTGATACTTTTTATATTTTCTTTTATTCTTTCATGACCATAGCGAGGAAATAAAGCCCTTGACTCAACACTAATCTTTATTATATAGCTCACGGACTCGATTACAAAGGTAAAGATCATAAAGCAAAAGCTCACAACTAGATCATGCTAACTTTATTCTAGTAGATCAAAATATTACCAAAAGGATCGAACTAAGAAAAACGGTAAAGATAGGAGTGTGATGGTGATACGATACCGGGGCACCTCCCCCAAGCTTGGCAGTTGCCAAGGGGAATGCCCATACCCATATGATTATGTCTCCTTCTTCGGAGATGGTGATGTAGGCTTCTTCCTTAACTTGCACTTAAGGATAGACTTTTTCTCCCTTAGGTCATTGATCTCCCACTCAAGGTTTAATATGTTCTTGCATAGTTCCTTCTCGTTTTCCTGCAAGAGGCAAAAAGGGATAAACTCGACCTTAGGTTTCTTTGCTCTATCGGGGAGGCTTGAATTTTTGAATTCCAAATGCATGTCTCTAGGTTGAGGTAATGGGAGTTCGTCTTCATCTGAGCTAGTCCAATCCTTGCCCTTGAGATCATGGTCTTCTTCTTCCTCTGTGGTCCAACCATAATGCTCCCAGTCCCCGTAGACCTTAGGGTCAGCAAGGAGATTAGCCACATAGCTTTCTCCCTCCGAATCCTGGGATGACATATTGCTCCAATCTGCGACAGAAACAACTCGAAATAAGAACAGATTATTTTTTGCGTGATACGGTGGTCAAAACCTTCGGGAGAATATATATTGAATGTTTACCGTCCAAAATAAGTATCGTGCAAGAAATTGGAGTCCGGGGGCACACGAGGTACCCACGAGGCAGGGGGCGTGCCCAGGGGGTAGGGCGCGCCCTCCACCCTAATGGATGCCTCGTGTCCTTTCCGGACTGCCACTTATTTTTCTATTTTTCTAAATATTCCAAAACGATGAAAAAATCCCATTAGAACTGTTTTGGAGTCGGTTTACTTATCGTACCACATACACCTTCCTTTTGGGGTCTGAATTGTTCTGGAAAGTGTCCCTTATGTATTCCTCCGGGGTTACGGTTTCAATAACATTGGTTTCAACATTTATAGGGTTACCTGAGATATAATGTTTGATTCTTTGACCGTTCACCACCTTCGGATTTGTGCCTTCGAAGTTGTTGATTTTTATGGCACCGGAATGATAGACCTCCTCGATAACGTAAGGACCTTCCCATTTAGAGAGAAGTTTTCCTGCAAAAAATCTTAAACGAGAGTTGTATAGCAAGACATAATCACCTACGTTAAACTCACGCTTTTGTATCCTTTTGTCATGCCATCTTTTAACCTTTTCTTTAAACAGCTTGGCATTCTCAAAAGCTTGGGTTCTCCATTCATCAAGCGAGCTAATGTCAAATAACCTCTTCTCACCGGCAAGTTTGAAATCATAATTGAGCTCTTTAATAGCCCAATATGCCTTATGTTCTAGCTCAAGAGGTAAGTGGCATACTTTTCCATAAACCATTTTATATGGAACATACCCATAGGATTTGTGTATGCAGTTCTATAGGCCCATAATGCATCATCAAGTTTCTTGGACCAATTCTTTCTAGACCTATTAACTGTCTTTTGCAAAATTAATTTCAGCTCTCTGTTACTTAGTTCTACTTGACCACTAGACTGTGGGTGGTAAGGGGATGCAATTCTATGGTTAACATCATACTTAGCAAGCATTTTACGGAAAGCACCATGAATAAAGTATGAACCACCATCAGTCATTAAGTATCTAGGGACTCCAAACCTCGGAAAAATAACTTCTTTAAGCATCTTAATAGAGGTGTTGTGATCAACACTACTAGTTGGAATAGCTTCTACCCACTTAGTAACGTAATCAACAGCAACTAAAATATGTGTATACCCATTAGAGGAAGGAAACGGTCCCATATAATCAAAGCCCAGACATCAAATGGTTCAGTAACAAGTGAATAATTCATAGGCATTTCTTGACGTCTACTAATATTACCAATTCTTTGACATTCATCACAAGATAAGACAAACTTATGAGCATCCTTGAAGAGAGTAGGCCAATAAAAACCAGATTGCAATACCTTATGTGCAGTTCTATCTCCAAGATGGTGTCCTCCATAAGCTTCGGACTGGCACTTGCGTAGGATCTGTTCCTGTTCATGCTCAGGTACACAACGTCTAATAATACCATCTACTCCTTCTTTACAAAGGTGTGGGTTATCCCAGAAGTAATGTCTCATATCATAGAAGAACTTTTTCTTTTGCTGTTATGTGAAACTAGGTGGTATAAACTTAGCAACAATGTAATTAGCATAATCAGCATACTGATACGTCCAAAACGTATCTATAATTTCTGCTTGCTCCATGCCTTTTTTGTGTGATATTGCTATGATATTTATGCACTTCCATACATTTTTGATCATATTTGGACTAACCTACTAATGGTTGCAAAAGTGCACAATGTTCTTGTTTTATACTTTATTGTGTAGGAATTACTTGGAAATTGACAAAAATGCAAAAGGAGTCGTATTGGAGTAGGACTCTGACTTTCCTGAAATCTGTCTGAAAAGGTTTTTTAAAGATGGTCACGTTCCGGCCCGAATACTACGTCAAACGGAAAAAGTCTAGTTGCAAAAGTTGTGGGGAATTTCGAGGCGATGCTTCTGGATATAAAATTTGTCCAAATCGGAGTCCGGACGGCCGAGTAAAGCCCGTTTTACTGAGGCCCAAAATCTGATGACTGGAATCCGAGAGTCTATATAAAGAGAGGAAACCTAGGTCACCAAGGGCCATGAATTTTCCTCCTCCCGAGCCGCCGTCTTGGAGGAGAGGACCAGCACCATTGCAGCACCATCTACAAGGAAGAAGGGGGGCCAAGGAGCCGCTGTCCCCTAGGGCCGCCGCCGCCCCCTAGGGCCCCCGCCGCCGCCTCCGTGGCTGCTGCCGGCCGTCTCCTCCTCGCGGGGCTGCACCTCTCCATCAACACCATCATCAACCTCCTCCTCACCATGTTCATGTGTGAGTAGTCTTCTCCGGGGCCGAGGGCTCGTACGTGTAGCTATGTGGTTATCTCTCTCTCCCATGATGTGATCTTCGTTGTGATCATAGGCTATGTTAATCTAGGGTGATCCCATGATATTTCCCCTTCCTCTATGTATTGGATTGATGTACTCACTTGTCTTCATCTAGTATAATCCCCGAGACCAAGGTGACAGCGGTCTATTGGACATGGATTAGAAAAATATTTTCATGAGTGATTTCCTCTCTTGTGTGTTGATTGAAGATTGTGAGTCTCTTGGTGCTTGTCTTTGACTATCCTTTAGATATGTTGTGGTGATTGTGGGACTCTCTTTGGATGGCCGCGGTGACATTGGGAAATCCTTAGATTGAGAACTACGAACTTTGAGGTGTGCTTTTGTAGCCCTACATAATTCTCGTCCTCTCTTGACCACGGAGGAATAACCTCCGGGTGCGTCTCCATTACATGTTTTATGGGAAATATCATGTGATTCGATTATGTTAATGTTGTTGGGAGTTGCCACTAGTGAAAGTATGATCCCTAGGCCTTGTTTCCACCATTGCAATACCATTTGTGCTCACGTTTACCACTTGTTTGCTTGTTGTACTTTTTATTACAGATTTATATTACTTTGTTTTGCCATCCATATCACTTGCCATTTAACATCTCTTCGTCGAACTAGTGCACCTATACATCTAACAAGTGTATTAGGTGTGTTGGGGACACAAGATAATTCTTGTATCTTAGTTGTAGGGTTGCTTGAGAGAGACCATCTTCAACCTCTACTTCCCTGAGTTCGATAAACCTTAGGTCATCCACTTGAGGGAAATTGCTGCTGTCCTACAAACCTCTGCGCTTGGAGGCCCAACATAGTCTACAAGAGTAGAAGCGTGTGTAGACATCAAGCTATTTCTGGCGCCGTTGCCGGAGAAGTGAGTGCTTGAAGGTATATCTTTAGATCTTGCAATTAAATCTTTTTGTTTCTTGTTTTTATTTCACTAGTTATGCTTATGGACAACCTTGCTATTGGATCGTTGCTCGTGGGAAGACGCCCCACACCTGTGATGGTTGCTCCTCCCCCTACTGAAATTGTGCCCTATAAAATACCAGCTGGTATTATCGATTATGTTTTGGCTAATCGTTATGCAGGAGACAGACATCCCAGTGAACACTTGCTATATCTGTCATAATTATGTTCATTATTTAAGCTTGCAGGTGTATCAAGGGAGTTTGTCATGGGGAAATTGTTCGCCGTATCACTTATAGGTAAAGCTTCGGATTGGTATAAGCTTCTCGATAACCCGCACTTGCTTGATTGGCAAGAGCTTATGTCTCTCTTTTATACTAAGTTTTATCCTCTTTATGAAATTCAACGAGACAGGAACTATATCTATAACTTTAGGTCTCGTGACGGAGAGAGCGTAGCTCAAGCTTGGGGGAGACTGAAAACGTTAATGCTAAAAAGTCCTAACCATGAGCTCCCCAAAGATGCTTATGTGGAGAGTAAGAGTACCCTTTTGCATGTGGATCATGGTAACAATGCTTTATGTGATGCTTATATTGTTGAGTTTATTCGTGATCCCACTGAAAATTATTATGAGAAGGGAACATATGCTTATAGATATTTCAATAATATCAAGTTCCCTCTCTTTATGTTGAAGGTTTTGAAGCTGCACTTGTTTTGTCTTCCTATGCTTATTGCTTTGTGCTTCAATGAATTATTCTATTGCAATATTCCTATACATAGAAAGCATGTTAGGCTTAAATGTGTTTGTTATTTGCTTCTTGATGCTCTCTTTTGTTCTTCAACTCTTATTCCTACGAGAGCATCATTAAAGTATTATGCCTAGCTTAAAGGCATAAAAGAAAGCGCTTTTGGGAGGCAGCCCACAATGAATAAAATTTTATTTTGCTTTTGTTGTGTCTTGATGTTGTTACTACAGTAGCATCATCATTGTATCTTTACTTTTCAGCTTTGTGCCAAGTGTAGCCTCTGATTGCAAGAAAGTTCAAAACTTGTGACGTGCTGTCCAGGAAACAGATTCTGTCCTTGGACAGAAAAATTCGTATAAAATCACCAGATCATCTTTTTGGTCTGAAATTTTTTCGACAGCGTGCTCTATACAATTGTCTTTCGGGCATCTGTTCTGAGTTTTTTTATTAGAGTTGCAAAAGTGCCCCGAAAAAATCATTTACTACCTGCTGGTCTGTTTTTCACAGATTCTGTCCTGTTTTGCCTTTCCTTCATTTTGCAAACCTTGAGCTTGCTTTTTCTTTGCAAAAACCTTTTGGCAATCTTGAGAAACAGTAGACCTTCAAGAATATCCTTATTTCCAGCAAGGAACAATTATTTTATTAAGGGTACTAACCTCGCTAATCAGATTATGATGAGTTATGTATGAAGGGAGTTTTCAAGTGTGCGAGGGAAGATGATAAAAAGATTCAGGAGTGTCAAACGCTCAAGCTTGGGGATGCTCCCATGCACCCCCAAGAAATATTCAAGAAGACTCAAGCGTCTAAGCTTGGGGATGCCCCCGTGCATCCCCTTCTCCATCAACATTATCAGTTCGTCTTTCGGTCCACTATATTTTTATCACTTCATGTGTTATGTGCTACGCTTGGAGCGTCTTGCTTTTAGTTTCCTTTTTAGTTTTCTTTAGCTTTGCTTGCTTTTCATAACGAGTTGGAACTCAGCTTTCTTTGTGTGGGAGAGAAACACGCTCCACTTCAACCTAGAACATAACATAGAATTTTCATGTCTATCTTTGCTGTGTGTGTTCTTTGTCTTTCAATAGCTACTATCATGTTTAGCTCTTAGCTTTCATGCTTATCTTTTTAAACAGTTTTTGTTTAGTTGGTCGCTGGAACTCTTTTTAGTTATCATGCTTATCTTGTTAAGAGAGTTGGCTTCTGTTGCACTAGTTGATATGTCTATGATAAAAATGCTATGAGCATAATGATGCTTAGTAGTTCATGTTTTCTTGTGGTTAGTCTCAAATAGCTGGGGGGTTCTCAATGTGTTATTGAGGTACCAACATGATTTGTTTGCCTATGATGTGGTATGGTTTAGTGATATCTTCCTTCAAGAATTTATTTTGATTGACTTGGCGTATGCTCACGCATATTTAAGACTGTAAAGAAAGTCTATAAGCCTTGATGATCTTTAGTTTCTGAGTAGCGATATAACTTCCATGCCTGATTCAATGTTGCTTTGTCGCTCTGCATGATTATGACCGTCATTGCTCTTTTAGTTGGTTGCTCCCAGTCTTTTGCTAACCTTCGCCTGTACTAAGAGGACTGACTGCTTGTGCATCCAAAATCCTTTAAACCAGTTATGCCATATGAGTCCACCATACCTTCCTATACATGGTATTTACCTGCCATTCCTAACGAAGACTTTCATGTACCATCTCGAAATTATTCAAAAAAGCATTTCTTTTGTGCCTCTGTTTTAGCTCATGTGGAAGTAGTAGTTAATTCATGATCTTTTTAAGTTGGACAAGCTTCACCCCGGTATTGCATATCTAATGTGCAAACCCATAATACGAGAAGGAACTGGCATAGAGTGCGCCCGGCTCATTAAAAAATTATACAACAAACAAACCTTCCTTCACGCTTTGTTCATGAGAAATCAGAAAACTTTGGCAGTGATAAACAAAGGAGATTAAGAGGATGTGATCGTCCTCATGCGGGAGCCGTTCCTCGAAACTTGTCCAGCACAAGAAGTGATTGAGTTATCTGCTAGCATTCATTGACGAAATATGCATATTCTAAAAAATTAATTATTACCTCTCTTTTTAAAACCAAGAGCTCTGGTACATGTTTAGTTTTTGTTTCCGACCACGGGTTTTCAACCTTGCCAACAAAAGCCACGGTTCGAGAGTCTCCACCTTATTTAAAGCACCAACTATTGAGAGCATGATTGTCATTCTGAGTGTAATGTGCATTGTCCCAAAGTATCATTGTCTTTTGCATGATTATGATATCGTTTATTCTGAAATCATTGTATCTAGTCGTCACTTAAACCTTGGAGGTGCCCCTGCATTTATGTTTTGCTTCACTAAAGGGGGCAAGTGAGATATCACTTTGTCATATTTGCACACCATGCTCACTACAAATCTATTGAGTGTTTCAGTATCATATTGTAAAACTTTCAGTTCTTTGTGATTTTCTCATGAGGCAACTTAATTACTACAGATTCATTGTCTCAGTAAGCACTTGTCATGTGACTGTGAAAAGTCCTTATATGGTTAATAGCATGTCACCACAGAAATTATGCTTGTTATCATTTACCTACTCGAGGACGAGCAGGAATTAAGCTTGGGGATGTTGATACGTCCAAAACGTATCTATAATTTCTGCTTGCTCCATGCCTTTTTTGTGTGATATTGCTATGATATTTATGCACTTCCAGACACTTTTGATCATATTTGTACTAACCTACTAATGGTTGCAAAAGTGCACAATGTTCTTGTTTTACACTTTATTGTGTAGGAATTACTTGGAAATTGACAAAAACGCAAAAGGAGTCGTATTGGAGTAGGACTCTGACTTTCCTGAAATCTGTCTGAGAACGTTTTTTAAAGATGGTCACGTTCCGGCCCGAATACGACGTCAAACGGAAAAAGTCTAGTTGCAAAAGTTGTGGGGAATTTCGAGGCGATGCTTCTGGATATAAACATCTAAATCAGAGTCCGGACGGCCGAGTAAAGCCCGTTTTACTGAGGCCCAAAATCTGATGACGGGAATCCGAGAGTCTATATAAAGAGAGGAAACCTAGGTCACCAAGGGCCACGAATTTTCCTCCTCCCGAGCCGCCGTCTTGGAGGGGAGGACCAGCACCATTGCAGCACCATCTACAAGGAAGAAGGGGGGCCAAGGAGCCGCTGCCCCCTAGGGCCGCCGCCGCCCCGAGGGCCGCCGCCGCCCCCTAGGGCCGCCGCCGCTGCCTCCGTGGCTGCCGCCGGCCGTCTCCTCCTCGCGGGGCTGCACCTCTCCATCAACACCATCATCAACCTCCTCCTCACCATGTTCATGTGTGAGTAGTCTTCTCCGGGGCCGAGGGCTCGTACGTGTAGCTATGTGGTTATCTCTCTCTCCCATGATGTGATCTTCGTTGTGATCATAGGCTATGTTAATCTAGGGTGATCCCATGATATTTCCCCTTCCTCTATGTATTGGATTGATGTACTCACTTGTCTTTATCTAGTATAATCCCCGAGACCAAGGTGACAGCGGTCTATTGGACATGGATTAGAAAAATATTTTCATGAGTGATTTCCTCTCTTGTGTGTTGATTGAAGATTGAGAGTCTCTTGGTGCTTGTCTTTGACTATCCTTTAGATATGATGTGGTGATTGTGGGACTCTCTTTGGATGGCCGCGGTGACATTGGGAAATCCTTAGATTGAGAACTACAAACTTTGAGGTGTGCTTTTGTAGCCCTACATAATTCTCGTCCTCTCTTGACCACGGAGGAATGACCTCCGGGTGCGTCTCCTTTACATGTTTTATGGGAAATATCATGTGATTCGATTATGTTAATGTTGTTGGGAGTTGGCAGTAGTGAAAGTATGATCCCTAGGCCTTGTTTCCACCATTGCAATACCATTTGTGCTCACGTTTACCACTTGTTTGCTTGCTGCACTTTTTATTACAGATTTATATTACTTTGTTTTGCCATCCATATCACTTGCCATTTAACATCTCTTCGCCGAACTAGTGCACCTATACATCCAACAAGTGTATTAGGTGTGTTGGGGACACAAGAGACTTCTTGTATCTTAGTTGCAGGGTTGCTTGAGAGAGACCATCTTCAACCTCTACTTCCCTGAGTTCGATAAACCTTAGGTCATCCACTTGAGGGAAATTGCTGCTGTCCTACAAACCTCTGCGCTTGGAGGCCCAACATAGTCTACAAGAGTAGAAGCGTGTGTAGACATCACATACCAAGGAGAAGTACGAGAAGTATTTATGACAGCTAATTGTTCATCAGGAAAGCTATCATCAATATGTAGTGGATCATCAAGAATATTCTCTAGCCTAGACAAGTTGTCCGCAACGGCGTTCTCAGCTCCCTTTCTATCAATAATATGCAAATCAAATTCTTGCAGCAAGAGAACCCATCTAATAAGTCTAGGTTTAGCATCTTTATTTTCCATAAAGTATTTGATAGCAGCATGATCAGTGTGAATAGTTTCTTTAGAATCAACAATATAAGGTCTAAACTTATCACAAGGAAATACGACTGCTAAAAATTCCTTCTCAGTAGTAGCATAATTTCTCTGGGCACTATCTAGATTTTTACTAGCATATTGGATAACATTCAATTTCTTATCAACTCTTTGTCCTAGAATAGCAACTACAGCAAAATCACTAGCATCGCACATAATCTCAAAGGGTAAATTCCAGTCAGGAGGCTGGACAATAGGTGCAGATATCAATGCTTTCTTAAGTATTTCAAATGCTTCTACACAATCATCATCAAGGACAAAAGGAACATCTTTTTGTAAGAGATTAGTCAGAGGCCTGGAGATTTTGGAGTAGTCCTTAATGAATCTCCTATAAACCCCGGCATGACCAAGGGAACTTCATATACCTTTGATGTCCTTGGGACACGGCATCTTTTCAATAGCATCAACTTTAGCTTTGTCAACTTCAATACCCTTTTCAGAAATTTTATGTCCCAAGACAATGCCTTCATTAACCATAAAGTGGCACTTCACCCAATTTAAGACAAGATTAGTTTATTCACATCTCTGGAAAACTCGATCAAGGTTGCTCAAGCAATCATCAAAAGAAGTTCTGTAAACGGAAAAATCATCCATGAAAACCTCAACAATCTTTTCACAAAAATCAGAGAATATAGCCATCATGCATGTTTGAAAGGTAGCAGGTGCATTACATAAACCAAAAGGCATACGTATATAAGCAAAGGTACCGAATGGACAAGTAAAAGTGGTCTATTCTTGACCCCCTTTTGACACAGGTATTTGAGAGAAACCAGAATAACCATCTAGAAAGCTAAAGTGGGTGTGTTTGGATAACCTTTCTAGCATTTGATCAATAAAAGGCAAGGGATAATGATCTTTCTTAGTGGCTTTATTTAATTTGCGGAAATCAATTACCATCATATAACCTGTAACAATTCTTTGCGGGGTCAATTCATCTTTATCACTAGGAACAACAATCATATCTCCCTTCTTAGGGACACAATGGACAGGACTTACCCACTGGCTATCAGCAACAGGATAGATTATACCTGCCTCTAGAAGCTTTAGTATTTCATTCCTTACCACTTCTTTCTCTTAGGATTTAACCGTCGTTGATGATCGATAACTGGTTTCGCGTCCTCTTCCAACTTTATCTTGTGTTGGCATAAGGTGGGACTAATGCCCTTGAGATCATCCAGAGTATATCCAATAGCATCACGGTGTCTCTTCAGAGTTTTCAATAATTTTTCTTCTTCCTGTTCTGAAAGGTTAGCACTAATTCTAACAGGATATATCTTCTTTTCATCGAGATACACATACTTAAGAGTATCTGGTAAGGGTTTAAGTTCAAACACGGGATCACCCTTGGGTGGAGGTGGATCCCCTAGAATTTCAACAGCCAAGTTGTTTTTCAATAAGGGTCCCTGCTTAAAGAATACTTCATCTATTTCCCTTCTCTCATTCATATACATATCATTTTCATAGTCTAGCAGATATTGTTCTAGAGGATCGTTAGGAGGCACAACAATAGAAGCAAGACCAATAATTTCATCTTTACTAGGCAATTCTTTATCATGGGGTTGTCTACGAAATTTAGCAAAATTAAAGTCATGGGACATATCCCCTAATCCAACAGTAACAATATCTTTTACGTAGTCTATCTTAGCATTAACAGTGTTCAAGAAGGGTCTACCAAATATAATGGGGCAGAAATTATCTTGTGGGGAACCAAGAACAAGAAAATCAGCAGGGTATTTAACTTTCCCACACAAGACTTCAACATCTCTAACAATCCCCATTGGTGAAATAGTGTCTCTATTGGCAAGCTTAATAGTGACATCAATACCTTCTAGCTCAATAGGTGCAATATCGTGCATAATTTCTTTATATAAGGAAATGGGTATTACACTCGCACTAGCACCTACGTCACATAAAGCATGATAGCAATGATCTCCTAATTTAACATAAATAACAGGCATGCCTACAACAGGTCTATGTTTATTCCTAGTATCGGGTTTGGCGATTCTAGCAGCTTCCTCTTGGAGGTAAATAACATGTCCATCTTAATTTTCAACCAAGAGATCTTTAACCATAGCAACACTAGGTTCAACTTTAATTTGCTCAGAGGGTGTAGGTGTTCTAGTATTACTCTTACGAACCACAATTGAAGCTTTAGCATGATCCTTTATCCTAACAGGGAAAGGTGGTTTCTCAATATAAGTAGTAGGAATAATAGAATCAACATTATAAGTGATAGTCTTTTCTTCAACTTTAACAGGTTCAACTACTTTTACTTCAATGTGAGGACGGTATTCAAAGCACTTCTCCTTAGGGAGGTCAACATGAGTAGCAAATGATTCACATAAAGAAGCTACTATCTCATAGTCAAGTCCATATTTAGTGCTAAATTCACGGAAAATATCGGTATCCATAAAAGATTTAACACAATCAAACTTAGGGGTTATACCTGACTCCTTACCTTCGTCGAGATCTGATGGCTTCTCTCCCCTCGTTGGTTACCCCAAGTGGAAGGTTTGAGATGTAGCGTAGCAGCAAGTTTCCCTTGGCAAAGGTACCAAGGATCGAATCCCATGAGACTCCGAGGGTCGACAAGAAGGTGTCAACAGCGCCAGAAACTTAGCGGTTGACAGGACCTGCACACAGATACAAATAACTTTGCTCCCAACGAGTACAGAGAGGTTGTCAATCCCTCCGGCCTTGTTGTTTACAAAGGATCAAACACAAGAGATAATAGTGATAGGTATGACTACAACTAGGAAATAAAGACAGGAAGTAAATAGCGGGTGTGATCAGTGGTGGTAATATGGACCGGGGTCTCATGATGTTCACTAGTGATGTCTCTCTCCCAAAAGACGATAAAACAACAAAGCAAGGTAAAAAAATTACAGCTGGGCAATTGACAGGATTATGTGCGCAAACCAATGCTAACTATGCTGCAAAGAAAGGTAGAGGCTCAAAAGCATGAGCGGTACGCCAAGGCAAGTAGACCAAAATCCATCTGCATCTACTACTAATCATCCACCTTGAGATATCTATCCAGAACATCTCGCTGGTATTAAGTTGCGAGTCCCACCCAAAGTGTAAACTCAAAGCAACAGACAACTGCATTAAAAGAACTTTGCGTAAAGTAAACAATCCTTGCACCCGCAAGTACAAGCACTGTTGTTTTCCCCCTTGTGGCAACATCACATCCCCTAGACTCATGTTTCTGTCACTCAAGCTAGTCATCAGGGGGCATGAACCCACAATCAAGCATAACGCTCCCTCTTGGAGTTACTACCTACTACTTGGCCAAAGCAATAAACAACAACGGAGAGCATGCAAGAATTACTCAAGAACATAAATATAAAAGAGGTGAATCAAATGTATTACTCACACACAATCTGAACATAATCTCATAATCCATCGGATCCCAGTAAACTCAGCAGAGCAACAGCATAAAGATTACATATGTGCCTCGATCATGTAGGGCAGCTCACGAGGTCTAAACCATGAAGAACAAAGAGGGGAGGAGAACATCACATAGCTACTGATCATGGACCCATGGTCCAAGGTGGACTACTCACGACTCATCCGGGAAGCGTCCATGGTGGTGGAGAAGTTCCCGGTGGTGGTTCTCCCCTCTGGCAGGGTGCCGGGAAGAGTTCTCCTGATGCTCCCAATATTGGAAGCGCGGCGGCGGCGAAACAGAGGCGAGATCGCGAAAAAGGGTTCCGTCCTCGAGGGTTTCGGGACGCGAGGAATATATATGCGAAGGGGGGTCACCAGAGGCGGAGCCGGGGCCCCAGGCGCCCCCTGGCGCGGCCAGGGGTGGGGCCGCGCCGGGTGGCCGCCTGGGCCACCCCTGGCTCCCCTCTGGCCCCGCTTTGGTTTTTCTCGAAGCTTCATGTACGCTGATTTTTCCTGTATTTTTCCCGGAATTTTTGGAGCACTTTTAATATGGGGGAAACCTGAAATAGAAAAACAGCAGATAACAGGAACTGGCACTGTGGTGCACTGAGTTAATAGGTTAGTCCAAATATGATCAAAAGTGTATGGAAGTGCATAAATATCATAGCAATATCACACAAAAGAAGCATGGAGCAAGCAGAAATTATAGATACGTTTTGGACGTATCAACATCCCCAAGCTTAATTCATGCTCGTCCTCGAGTAGGTAAATGATAACAAGCATAATTTCTGTGGTGACATGCTATCAATCATATAAGAACTTTTTAAGTAAAGCAATCAAGGCATGTAATTCAATTCAAGTCATAACAAGCAAGAGTCTATATTAGCATTGTAACAAGCAACATAAGAACATAAAGGTGCAAGAGCTCTCGCTGTCCGTGACTCGAATGTCTCCAAATGGTGTTTGCGTGCAAGAAAGGGGATAGGGATATATGAGAGAGTAAAACATAGTTTTTGTATTGTTGAGAACTTAATCTACTAAAGTTTCACACTTGATCTTCTTTGGAATCTTATCTTAACTCATCCCCAGACCGGCAGCCAGGTACAAGTCAAAATGATCCACTCCCTTTCAATATTTTGAGCACTCATGCAATGGATGAGCGTAAGCAGGAAAGTTGACACTTAGGGTGGCAAAGAGAGAAAAATGATGAAGGGGGGAGACAAAAAAGGTGTGAAAGGCTCACATCAATGAGGACAATCATCGACGAGAGAAAGCCAAATGATAGATATGATGTGAGGAGTAGGGATTGCCATGTAACGGATGCACATATGAGCTAAGGTAAGCTCTCCAATGGAACTAGTGGGGGTGCATCCAACTTGCTTGCTCAAGAAGACCTAGAGCTCTTTTGAGGAGGCTCATCATTGGAATATACAAGAAAAGTTCTATAGTGTGAAGGTCCCCACATAGCTATATGCATGAATGATAATCTCTATGGAGTACAAGGTATAAGATGGAGTACGAGTGTGGATCTCTCAAAAGGAATAGTAGTGTGCCCCCTTCTCTCTTTTTATTTCTTTTTCTCTTTTTTCTATTTTTTTTATTTTTTTGTGGCCTCAATGGCTCTTTCTATTTAACTCTCATTTGTCCTCTTTGGGATCTTTTGATTTTGTCCTCTTTGGGATCTTTTCCTCACTTTAGGGGCAACACTCTATTTATTACAAGAAGTATAGAAGATCTTTCACACTTTACAAAAGTACTCAACATAAAGAAAATGAAACTATCAGGATGTATGCAAATGTATGCCTCTGCCAGTGTAGCAGGATATGCAGTGATACTAGCGCATCATGTAGCAATGATTAGGGCAAGGCCCAACTAGCATGCGTCTCATCGATCAAGCAAAAAGCATGTATGACATGAAGATCAAGTCATGAGAAGATGGATGTTGCATGGCAATGTATGTCGGAAAGGCTATGGAAATGCCTTGATAGGTAGGTATGGTGGCTGTTTTGAGGAAGGATATAATGAGGCTTATGATGACAGAGCGTATCGTGCCAAGGATTTGGATGCACCGGCGAAGTATGCGCCAACTCTTGAGGTGAGAAAGGGCAATGCACGGTACCAAAGAGGCTAGAAAAATATGGCTAGGTGGAAGTGTCAACTTTCGAATACTCACATTAGTCCGAAGAACTCATGCACTTATTATCGGTAACTCTCAATCTAATTAGGAGGTTCACAAAGAGACAAGTACCCCGAGGAGGAGTGTATGGGGGTTTGGTTATCCTTGCGCATCCTCGACTCATGGTACGTGAGTGTACTCTAATATTCGATCCCTCCAAAGATTAGTGATCCATTTAGTACCTAAAGTTCTCAACTATTTTGTAGGTTTTCAAAAATAAACACGGATTGCCCAAAATACGACATCTATCACTAATAGGCTAAAGCTCTTGACACCAAAAGTTCAGACATTACTCATGGCAATACCTCAAAACTATTGCAAGTTACTATTAAAATTAAATAGCAACCTCAATCACCTACTTTAAGTTAAGACACACAACTCAGTGCAACAGGCAAACTCTCTTAACAAGAAAAACATGAAAACTCAAGAGAGTTCAGCAACCAACTAAACAAAAGCTCTTTAAAAAGAAAGGCATGAAAACTAAGAGCTAAACATGACAGCAGCTATGGAAAGACAAAGAACATACACAGCAAAGATAAGCATGAAAATCCTATGTTGTGTTCTAGGTTGAAGTGGAGCGTGTTTCTCTCCCACACAAAGAAATCTGGGTTCTAACTTGTTATGAACATCAAGCAAAGCTAAAGAAAACTAAAAAGGAAACTAAGAGCAAGAAGCTCCAAGCATAGCACATAACACATGAAGTGATAATTATAGTGGAACGAAAGACGAACTGATAATTGTTGCTGGAGAAGGGGATGCATGGGGGCATCCCCAAGCTTAGACGCTTGAGTCTTCTTGAATATTTCTTGGGGGTGCATGGCGGCATCCCCAAGCTTGAGCGTTTGACCCTCCTGAATCTTTTTTTATCATCTTCCCTCGCACACTTGAAAACTCCCTTCATACATAACTCATCATAATCTGATTAGAGAGGTTAGTACCCACAATAAAATAACTTTTCCCTACTGGAAATAAAGATAATCTTAAAGAGCTACTGTTTCTCAAGATTGCCAAAAGGTTTTTGCAAAGAAAAAGCAAGCTCAAGGTTTGCAAAATGAAGAAAAGGCAAAACAGGACAGAATGTGTGAAAAACAGACCAGCAGGTAGTAAATAATTTTTTCGGGGCACTTCTGCAACTCAAATCAAAATACTCAGAACAGACGCCCGAAAGCCAATTGTATATACCACGCTGTCAAAAAAATTCAGATCAAAAAGATGATCTGGTGATTTTATTCGAATTTTTCTGTCCAAGGACAGAATCTGTTTTCTGGACTGCACGTCACAACTTTTGAACTTTCTTGCAATCGGAGGCTAAACTTGGCACAAAGCTGAAAAGAAAAGATACAATGATGATTCTACTGTAGTAACAAACATCAAGACACAACAAAAGCAAAATAAAACCTAATTTGTTGTGGGCTGCCTCCCAAAAGCGCTTTCTTTTATGCCTTTAAGCCAGGCATGATGCAAAAAAAGATCAAGTTGTATCAATTGAACCATCATCAAGATCATCAAAAAGCTCTTCAATAGTACAACTAGTCTTAAGAGGACTTTCAAATAAAGGCCTAGTAAAGATACTTCTAGGGAGAAAACCAAAAGGTGGAAAGTCAATGGGAGATTCAATTATAAATTTATCAAAGAGAGGTATTTCTTCCAAAGTTTTCACAGTTTCAACCCCTTTGGCAATAGATGGATTACTTTTGGAATGAGGAGCCTTTGGAACGTAAACGAACTTAGGTTCCTTCTTTGCCGGAGTTTCTACCTTTTTGGCTTTGATTGAGGAGAAAGTAGTTCCTAAAGTGTCAAAGATTTCCTCAATCTTGTCTATCCTAGAAGAATCCAAGTCATGGGATTTGATGGTCTCCAAAGTTTTGAGAATTTTATGCATGGAGCTATCAAGCCTATTCAAATTCCCTTGGATCTTACGGTCCAACTCATTTATCTTATTAATGCTTGGCATCTCTAGCTCTATCTTTTCAAGTTTTTTCATAATGTGAGCTAGGGTAATGTCCTCTTGAATGCTAACAACAGGGGGATTTCCAACAAGATTTTCCATAATACTAAGAGATTCCCAAAGTGGGGCTTCTAGGAAATTTCCATTGATAGCAGAATCTAGAATAAACCTATTCCAAGAAGTAATTCCAACATAAAAATTTCTAAGCAGGATAGTAGTAGATTGCTTCCTTGTGGCTCTTTTTCTAGAATCATTAATTCTATACCAAGCATCTTTTAGACTTTCACCACCTCTTTGTTTAAAGGTGAGCACTTCTGCCTCACCAAAGGCAAAAGGACCAGACATAATGCCAACTAAAAGCAAGATAACTATATTTTGTGATTTTTGGTAAGGGACACTAAAGCAAAAACTGAAAGGTAAACTAACAAGACTAAAAAGCAAAGATAAAAGATAGCGTGCAACTCCCCTATCTCGAAGAGTGGAGTCCCCGGCAACGGTGCCAGAAACTTTGCTTGATGGCTTCTCGCCCCTTGTTGGTTACCCCAAGTGGAAGGTTTGAGATGTAGCGTAGCAGCAAGTTTCCCTTGGCAAAGGTACCAAGGATCGAATCCCGTGAGACTCCGAGGGTCGACAAGAAGGTGTCAACAGCGCCAGAAACTTAGCGGTTGACAGGACCTGCACACAGATACAAATAACTTTGCTCCCAATGAGTACAGAGAGGTTGTCAATCCCTCCGGCCTTGTTGTTTACAAAGGATCAAACACAAGAGATAATAGTGATAGGTATGACTGCAACTAGGAAATAAAGACAGGAAGTAAATAGCGGGTGTGATCAGTGGTGGTAATATGGACCGGGGTCCCATGATGTTCACTAGTGATGTCTCTCTCCCAAAAGACGATAAAACAGCAAAGCGAGGTAAACAAATTACAGCTGGGCAATTGACAGGATTATGTGCGCAAACCAATGCTAACTATGCTGCAAAGAAAGGTAGAGGCTCAAAAGCATGAGCGGTAGGCCAAGGCAAGTAGACCGAAATCCATCTGCATCTACTACTAATCATCCACCTTGAGATATCTATCCAGAACATCTCGCTGGTATTAAGTTGCGAGTCCCACCCAAAGTGTAAACTCAAAGCAACAGACAACTGCATTAAAAGAACTTTGCGTAAAGTAAACAATCCTTGCACCCGCAAGTACAAGCACCGTTGTTTTCCCCCTTGTGGCAACAGCACATCCCCTAGACTCATGTTTCTGTCACTCAAGCTAGTCATCAGGGGGCATGAACCCACAATCAAGCATAACGCTCCCTCTTGGAGTTACTACCTACTACTTGGCCAAAGCAATAAACAGCAACGGAGAACATGCAAGAATTACTCAAGAACATAAATATAAAAGAGGTGAATCAAATATATTACTCACACACAATCTGAACATAATCTCATAATCCATCGGATCCCAGCAAACTCAGCAGAGCAACATCATAAAGATTACATATGTGCCTCGATCATGTAGGGCAGCTCACGAGGTCTAAACCATGAAGAATAAAGAGGGGAGGAGAACATCACATAGCTACTGATCATGGACCCATGGTCCAAGGTGGACTACTCACGACTCATCCGGGAAGCGTCCATGGTGGTGGAGAAGCTCCCGGTGGTGGTTCTCCCCTCCGGCAAGGTGCCGGGAAGAGTTCTCCTGATGCTCCCGATCTTGGAAGCGCGGCGGCGGCGGAACAGAGGCGAGATCCCGAAAAAGGGTTCCGTCCTCGAGGGTTTCGGGACGCGAGGAATATATATGCGAAGGGGGGTCACCAGAGGCGGAACCGGGGCCC
Source organism: Secale cereale (assembly GCA_902687465.1). Lineage (NCBI taxonomy): Eukaryota > Viridiplantae > Streptophyta > Magnoliopsida > Poales > Poaceae > Secale > Secale cereale. The sequence goes on from LR738714.1 coordinate 433,843,886, forward strand.
CAGGCGCCCCCCTGGCGCGGCCAGGGATGGGGCCGCTCCGGGTGGCCGCCTGGGCCACCCCTGGCTCCCCTCTGGCCCCGCTTTGGTTTTTCTCGAAGCTTCCTGTACGCTGATTTTTCCTGTATTTTTCCCGGAATTTTTGGAGCACTTATAATATGGGGGAAACCTGAAATAGAAAAAACAACAGATAACAGGAACTGGCACTGTGGTGCACTGAGTTAATAGGTTAGTCCAAATATGATCAAAAGTGTATGGAAGTGCATAAATATCATAGCAATATCACACAAAAGAAGCATGGAGCAAGCTGAAATTATAGATACGTTTTGGACGTATCAACATCCCAATCTTCCGAGTTGCATTTGATTCTTTCCAATAAATCCCATTTGAATTCAATAGTCTTCATCATAAAAGAACCAGTACAAGAATTATCAAGCATGGAGCGATTATGGAGAGAAAGCCGAGCATAAAATTTTTGAATGATCATTTTTCTTGAGAGCTCATGATTGGGGCATGAATATAACATTGACTTAAGACTCCCCCAAGCTTGAGCGATACTTTCTCCTTCGTGAGGCAAAAAATTATATATATAATTACGATCACGATGAACCTGATGCATAGGATAGAACTTCTGATGAAATTCCAACTTCAGTCGATTATAGTTCCATGATCCAATATCATCGCATAGCCTAAACCATGTGAATGCATCTGCCTTCAAAGATAAAGGGAAGACCTTCTTCTTGATAACATCCTCGGGCATACATGTAAGCTTAAATGATTCACAAACTTCATCCACATAGATTAGGTCTAAATTGGGATGCAGTGTTCCATCTCTTGTAAAGGGATTATCTAGCAGTTTCTCTATCATACCTGAAGGAATTTCAAAGCAAACATTTTCAGTAGGTTCAGTAGGTTGAGGAACAACTCTTTGCTCTACTGGTCGGGGTGAAGATACCCCGAACAATCCCCTCAAAGGATTATGAGCCATAGTAACAAGTGACAGTAAATTTCAGCACACTATATAAATTTTTCCTTACCAAATTCCACTTACCAAAGGCGCTTCACTCCACGGCAACAGCGCCAGAAAAGAGTCTTGATGACCCACAAGTGTAGGGGATCTATCGTAGTCCTTTCGATAAGTAAGAGTGTCGAACCCAACGAGGAGCAGAAGGAAATGATAGGCAGTTTTCAGTAAGGTATTTTCTGCAAGCACTGAAATTATCAGTAACAGATAGTTTTGTGATAAGGTAATTGGTAGCAAGTGACAAATAGTAAAAGTAAATAAGTTGCAGCAAGATGGCCCAATCCTTTTTGTTGCAAAGGACAAGCTTGTACAAACTCTTATATGAAGGAAAGCGCTCCCGAGGACACATGGGAATTATCGTCAAGCTAGTTTTTATCACATTCATATGATTTGTGTTCGTTACTTTGATAATTTGGTATGTGGGTGGACCGGTGATTGGGTGATGCCCTTACTTGGACAAGCATACCACTTATGATTAACCTCTATTGCAAGCATCCGCAACTACAAAATAAGTATTAAGGTAAACCTAACCATAGCATGAAACATATGGATCCAAATCAGCCCCTTACGAAGCAACGCATAAACTAGGGTTTAAGCTTCTGTCACTCTAGCAACCCATAATCTACTTATTACTTACCAATGCCATCCTCTAGGCCCAAACAATGGTGAAGTGTCATGGAGTCGATGTTCACATGACACCACTAAAGGAGAGACAACATACATCTCATCAAAATATCGAACGAATACCAAATTCACATGACTACTTATAGTAAGACTTCTCCCATGTCCTCAGGAACAAACATAACTACTCACAAGACATATTATTGTTCATGATCATAGGAGTATTAATATGCATAATGGATCTGAACATATGATCTTCCACCAAATAAACCAACTAGCATCAACTAGGAGTAATCAACACTACTAGCAACCTAATGTACCAATCTGAGGTTTTGATGCAAAGATAGGATACAAGAGATGAACTAGGGATTGAGAGGAGATGGTGCTGGTGAATATGTTGATGAAGATAACCCTCCCCAAGATGGGAGAGTTGTTGGTGATGACGGCGGTTACCATTTCCCCCTCCCGGAGGGGAGTATCCCCGCAGAACAGCTCCGTCGTAGCCCTAGATTGGTTCCGCCAAGAGACGGTGGCGTCTTGTCCTGAATGCCTCCTTTTGATTTTTTCCAAGTCAAAACACCTCATATAGGAGAAGATGGGCATCGGGGGGTCATCGGCTGGCCCACGAGGCAGGGGGCGCGCCCCCACCCTCGTGGACAGGTGGTGGCCCCCCTAGCAGATCTCTTTCGTCAGATATTTTTTATATTTTCTGAAACGGTGTTTCGTGGAGTTTCAGAGCTTTTTGAGTTGTGCAGAATAGGTCTCCAATGTTTGCTCCTTTTCGAGCCCAGAATTCCTGCTGCCGGCATTCTCCCTCTTCATGTTAACCTTGTAAAATAAGAGAGGAAATGCATAAGTATTGTGACATAACGTGTAATAACAGCCCATAGTGCAAGAAATATCAACATAAAAGCATGATGCAAAATGGACGTATCAGCCGCCACCCTCGAGCCTAAGAGCTGTAACACCATCGATGACGTCAAGACCCACACTCAGGGGTGCCTGCGTGGTGGCATGCTGATCTTTGTGAAAAGCAAAGGCCTGCGAATCTAGATGAGGACCAGAAGACGAAGACCCCCGACAAGATCCTTGTCAGGGACGACCAAAGACCCCCGTCAAGATCCTTGCCGGGGATTGCCACGATACCCCGGCAAGACCCTTGCCGGGGGCGTCTGCGGGGCCATGGGAAGGCCCGCACCTCCCAAAGTTTCGCTGCCCCGCGGCCGTTCCGACGCGGCAACCAGCCGCCAACTAGACAAGCGCCTGCATGGCAGCATGCGGCTTCTAGGCCAACTAGTCAAGCACGTGTGTGGTGGCAAGCAGATCTTCATGAAGACCCTGTCACCGCACTAGCACAGCGACCAGCCAGCCAGCATGGCGCTGCATGCCTCGTCAGCTTGGACGCGCGTTGGGACAAGGCGAGGTGGCGACGGACGGGACGAGCTCTGTTGCCGTCCCCGATAAAGCAAGAGGGCACATAGGCAGCGCATTAAATGCGTTTGTCCTATGATGTCAGGCGATAAACTTATACAATGTAGATACTTTCCACCTCATGTGTGCCACTGTGGCGACCCCATTGCCATATAAAAGCATGCCCGAGGCGTTCTGTGGAAGGATTCGGACTTTTTGGACAGGGCGCGCATAGTAGCCAGTTCCAGAACTGAAGAACACAAGATAAAGACAGACAAGCAGGACTAGGGTTTTACGCATCATTTGCGAGCCGAACCTGGGTAAAAATCCCCACGCGTTGATCCCTAGACCTGCTCTTTGCGCAGCGCTACGCCCCCGCCAACCGTAGTAGGGGTCCCCGGGATCCCATAGGTGTCGTTTTCACCGACATATTTGGTGCGCCAGGTAGGGGCGCTTGGCTGTGAAAATCTGGTCTTGTAGTTAGCAAATCGACTTCTTCATCGCCATGGCTCCCAAGAAGAAGGGGATCGCGGCGATTGGTCCGTCTGGAACTGAACCGCACGTGCCAACGTAGGTGGGCGAAGGGGCGACCGCCGATGGTGGCGAAGGCGTGGCCCGTGAGCATCCATGACACTCTGGCCATCGTAGCGAGGCGAGCGGCATCGTTCGTGCCCAAGACGACGATTTGCACGCCGCTGGGTCCAAGGGTGTCGCCGTGCTGCCCACAGGCGGCGCGGCGACCTCCAGGACACCCCCGCCGGTGCCCGCGCCGCGGTCTTCCCATCTCGTGCATGACGAGCAATGCCGCGACATCGGTGCCCCCGGGCTTTGCCGCGGGAAGAGCCCTTTGCGACACTCTCAAGATGCACCGGGCCAACATGCACATCCAGACGTTGGCGGAAATGGCGTGCAACTGCGAGACCGTGATAGAGCTCCTTCTAACATGGTTAGAAGTCAGAGCGCGTCATGGTCCACCCAGCTTTCACGGCCACCCACGCCAGCAGAAGCGTTGGCGTGCGTGCAACTGCTCCTCGACTTTCCTCCCGCCGTGGAGAAGCTTGACGAGTGGAGAGCCACCATCCGGAGCCTCAACAGCTTCGCCAATAAAGATGAACTGCGACTAGCAGAACCCTCGTGCTAGCGCTCTGTCGAGCCAGCGCACGCGGGTGGTGGGAGGACCGGAGCTGCAGCCACCACGGTGCACTCTCTTCCCCCACACCAGCAACAGCAGCCGCCGGCTCGTCGTGCCGACGCTCGTAACAACGTTTCCACAGCATCGTCCGACCCGTGAGCCCGCTGCGACCAACGTCAAGTTCTTCGGGAGCGAGCCAAGGAAGATTCTCGGACCACTATCGAGCGACGACGGGAAGCATGCCATTAGTCAGATAGGCGTGCAGGGCCCACTATGGACCGCCCAGCGCCGGGGGGGTCGGGTGACTTACCTTATGAGGTGGGTTATCCAGCCTTTACCCGCGAGCTGCGGCAATTCCAGTGGCCAACCCACCGCACATTCAAGCCTGAAGTCGGATAAAAGTACAATAGCAAGACTCTCCCGTCGGAGTTCCTCAACATCTACACTATCGCGATGCAGGCCGCCGGGGCTCGCGACAACAAGGTGCTTGCCAACTACTTCCCGTTGGCGCTTAAGCCCAATGTTATGTCATGGTTGATGCACCTGCCCGAGGATTCCATTTCCTCTTGGTCGGATCTGTGCCACGAGTTTGTTTGTGCCTTTACCGGGGGCCACCAAGCTCCTGGCCAGGCAAGTGATTTGCATGTCATCCCCCAGAAGGACGGCGAAACCTTGTGCAAGTACATACAAAGGTTCACCCGTCTGTAGTACAACATCCCAGATGTTCATCCCACCGCCGTCATTAGTGCATTCCATCAGAATGTGCGCAACGCAAGATGCGTGAGGAGCTGGCGACGAACAAGGTTAGAGATGTAGCCGAGCTTTATGTTCTGGCTGATAGATGTGCTCGGGCAGAAGAAGGGAGGAAGTACCCCGGCGAAGATGCCGACGCGGAAACCGACTCCACAGACGGAGACGCCATTCCCCCGGCAAAGAAGGGCCGACGCTGCAACAGGAAGCGTTAGGGCAAGACCGTGCTTGCCGTCGAGGGATCCAACGACTCCGGCACCGCCAAGAAGGCCAAGGCTAACGACCTTGGCAAGGAAGTTGCCGGGTGCGCCGCCTGCCTGGCCTTGCCGGCTGCCGACAAGCCAGAAGGCTCCGACAAGTAGTACTGCAAGATCCATCGCACCGAGGGCCATGACCTTCAAAATTTCCGATAGGTTGAGATGCTTACAGAGAAGCAGAAAGCTGAGTATGAGAGGTGCGATAAGGAGAAGAGCCCGTATGGTGCTGAGGCGCCCGTTAAGAAGCATGGCGGCCGAGGAGGTCGCCGCGGCAAAGATAATCAACCAGAGAGGCCCGCTCGGTGCCGCGATAAGAAAGAGGGAGACGATGATCATGATGAGGACGACGAGTCCAGCGAGCACGGGTTCCAGAAAGCTACGGAGGCCATGTGCGTCGACAGTGACGCCTTGTTGCATACCTCTCACTGCTAACTAAAACAGTGGGTGCGTGACGTCACTGCGGCAGAGCCAACATTCGACACCCAAAGGCCACTGAGGTGGTCCAGCATGCCTATCAGTTTTGACACCGGGGATCACCCTGATCGCACAATGGCGGTCGGGTGTTTGCCATTGTTGGTTTCGCCAATGATAAGTGCTAGTTGACGGTGGGGCCGGTCTGAACTTGATCTCGCCCGCTGTGATCGAGAGGCTGCAAATCCCCGATGGAGATCTCGAGGAGACAAGCACGTTTCAAGGGGTCAACCCGGGGAGGAGTCAGCCGAAGGGTAAGATCACGTTGCCTGTTACATTTGGGGTGAGCTGAATCATAGGACGGAGAAGATTGTTATTGATGTTGCCAAGATCCCCTTGTCCCATAATGGGATCCTCGACCGCCCAATGCTGGCCAAGTTTATGGCGGCATCACATTACGGCTACAATACGTTGAAGATGCCCGGGCCAATGAGCATCATCACCGTCCCCTCCAACAAGAAAGACGCGCTCATCTGCGCCGACCAACTCTACCGTGAGGCAGTTGCAGTAGCTGCTGCCAAGGCACTTGCTCCTACCGCTGAGACCCCGAGGGAGAAGAAAATGAGCAAGGCCTCTGCCCATGCCGGCAAGGCCCCTTCCGGCAAGACTTCTGACTCCGGCAAGAGCTCCAGCACCCCCTCCCGCAAACACGCCTCTTCAGAGCGCCGCGTTCCCGTTGGGGACGTGCCAGAGAGCTCCGCCAGCGGGAGCAAGAGATCCAAGGTGGCCCCACCAGAAACCAAGAGGGTCCCCGTCAGGGAGGATGGCACGGGTGGAGCTTTTACCATAAGCTCCACCCTTGACAGCAATTAGGAAAGCGCGCTTGTCAACTTCCTGCGGGCGAATCTCGACATGTTTGCGTGGCAAGCATCCAACATCCCCGGCATTCCCGGGGAGGTGATTGAGCACCACCTTGCTGTCTATCCCCATGCGCGGCCCGTCAAGTAGAAGGTCAGGAAGCAAGCTTTGGAGCGACAAGAGTTCATCATCGACGAGATTAGGAAGTTGGAGGCGACAGGCTTGGTCAGACGAGTGCTCCATCCCACGTGGTTGGCCAATCTAGTGGTAGTGCGCAAGGCAAATGAGAGGATCCTTTCCCTCTTCCACGCATTGACCAGATAGTGGGCTCCACTGCCGGGTGTGACATGTTGTCATTCCTTGACGCCTACTCGGGATACCACCAGATCTTCATGATGAAGTAAGATGAAGAAAAGACCGCGTTCATCACCCCATGTGGTACATACTGATTTGTACGGATGCCTTTCGGGTTGAAAAGCGATGGTTCGACATTTGCCCGAGCAGCCCAAATCGGTTTGGTGCCCCAGCTGCATAGAAATATGGAATCTTATATGGATGATATAGTGGTCAAAACCAAGGACAAGGCCACGCTCGTTCATGATCTGGAGGAAACATTTGCAAACCTACGCAAGATCAACCTCAAGCTCAACCAAGAGAAGTACGTGTTCGGCATCCCATCCAGCAAACTTCTTGATTTCTTTGTGTCTCAACATGGAATCGAAGCAAATCCCGACAAGATCAAAGCGATTAAGTAGATTGAGGCACCAAGACGAGTCAACGACGTATGTTGGCTCGCCGGCTGCGTTGCTGCTCTAAGTAGGTTCATATTCAAATCTACTGAGCACGCCCTCCCATTTTAAAGTTTTGAAAAAGGCAAGTCCAATGAAATGGACTCCGGAGGCAGAGGCAGCGCTCCAAGATTTGAAAAGGTACCTCTCCACCACGCCAATACTAGTCGCGCCTAGACCGCAAGAGCCATTGCTGCTATATCTAGCGGCGACGAATCAAGTGGTCAGTGATGCGCTAGTGGAACAGAGGGAATTTGATGAAGAAGCAGTGATAGCGGTGGAGTCGTCGGATGACGGGCCGGAGCTCTCCCCGACAGGGCCTGATGCCGGTAAGGCAGAACCCCCGGCAAAGCCTGGTCCCGACATGATAGAGTGTACGCAAATGGGCAAAGTTGAACGGAAGAAGAAGGTGATGCAACACCCAGTTTATTTTGTCAGTTCCCTCTTGCAAGGGGCTAGATCAAGATATTATGGTATACAGAAGCTACTTTTCGGCCTCCTTATGGCCTCGAGAAAGCTGCGTCGATATTTCAGTGGATGAGATCACCGTCTTCACCCGCCTCCCTTTGCAATGAATCTTGCACAACCCGGATGCAACCGGGAGGATTATGGAGTGGGCGTTGGAACTATCAAGCTTTGGCCTCAAGTTTGAAAGTACTTCAACAATCAAGATCCGAGCCTTGGTAGAGTTCATAGCAGAATGGACCTCAATGCCTAACAAAGAGATTCAAGAGGCCACCCTTCCCAGCAAGGAGACGACCCATGACTGGATTATGTACTTTGATGGGGCTTTCTCGCTGCAAGGTGTTCTTGCCGGCGTGCTACTCGTCGCACCCACCGGAGTACGCCTCAAGTACATAGTCCAGATGCACTTTCCTCGGGAAAAATCAATGAACAAGCTGCAGAGTACGAGGGATTGCTTGCTGGTCTCAGGACCGTGGCAGACCTTGGAAACAGGAGCTCATCATCAGGGGTGATTCGCAGCTTGTCGTCAAGCAAGTTAACAAGGATTACTAGATCCTGTTGGTGGAGGCCTATGTCGATGAAGTGAGGAAGTTGGAGGAGCGTTTGACGGTCTACAAGAAGAGCATGTTCCCCGAGCAAAGAACAGCATTGCCGACGGCTTGTCGAGACGCGCTGCCCTCAAGTTGCCTGTGGAACCAAGTACCTTTGTGCTCCAATTAACCCAGCCATCCGTTGAGCTATCTGCGGGACAGAACAAACAAAGGAAGGCACGCCCCGGCAAGTACTTTCCCGCTGAGCTCCCAGGAGCCGTCGGCAAGGACGTTGCCGGGTGCCCCAAGCTTGTCGGGGTGCAGCAACCTCCGGCAGGGCCCCAAGCCCTGGCTGTAGAGGCAGCTGCCCCTACTGTCGAAGATGAGCCTTTAGTCCTTTCCGTCAAGCCCCAGGCTCTGGCATGGGTGCATCGCACCATCCATTTCCTCCAAACAGGGGAACTCCCTGAGGAACCGGAAGAGGCAGAGAAAGTAGGTCGTCGGTCCAGCATGTACCAGTTTGTGGATAATGCCCTACACAAAAGGAGACTGAACGACGCGAAATTGAGGTGCCTTCCTCAGGAGGACGGACTGGAGCTATTGGCAGAGATACATGGAGGCATGTGTGGCTCCCACATAGGGTCAAGGGCCCTTGCCGGCAAGGCGTTTTGGCAAGGTTTCTTCTGTCCCACCAATGCAACTGCACTAGTAACCAAGTGTGAAGTGTGCCAGTTCCATTCAAAGAAGCTTCATGAACCAGCTCAAGCTCTTCAGACAATCCCTCTTTCCTGGACATTTTTGGTCTGGGGGCTCGACATACTGGGCCCCTTTCCCCGTGCTGTCGGGGGCTTTGAGTACTTGTACGTCACGATCGACAAGTTCACAAAGTGGCCGGAAGTGGAACCGATGAGAAAGGTGATAGCACAATCAACTGTCAAGTTCTTCAAGGAACTAGTCTGCCGCTTTGGTGTGCCAAATAGAGTCATCACCGACAACGGCACGTAGTTCACGAGGCGCACCTTCATGCAGTATATCCAAGACCTCGGTGGCAAGGTTTGTTTTGCTTCTGTTGCTCATCCCAGAAGTAATGGCCAGGCTGAGAGGGCGAATGCAGAAGTGTTGCAAGGTCTCAAGACCAGAACTTTTGACAGGCTACACAAGTGTGGAAGATGCTGGATTGATGAGTTGCCAACATTTCTTTGATCAATCAGAACGACACCAAATCGAGCCACTGCCAGACACCCTTTGCCCTGGTATACGGGGCAGAAGCAGTTCTCCCCATGGAACTCATATATGAGTCACCTCGAGTGCTCGCTTATGATGAGCTTGAGCAAGAGCAGTTGTGTAATGCCCAGGATGCGACTATATCTCCTACGTGTCGAGGCACGAGTTAGAGACATAAGCGCATTCTGGAATGATCGCAAGCGTGGTATCTTTGCACAACTCATGTAATGAACAGGGATGAAAGAGTAAAATAGTTGGCTTACACTTGCCACGTCACACAATTAATACAATAGCATACATTCATCCAAATAACACAGGGTCCTTCTACGGACAAAAACAAACGAGAAAGGATACCACATCCACAAGTCCTGATCGCTCCTAGTAGGAACCATTACTGATCGTCGGGATCCGTCACATACATACGACCACGCTCTTCATTGAACTCCCAGTGAAGTTCTTGTCCATCTCCTGCATTGTACTCAGTTGTACCTGCATCTGGTGTGTGTTGTAATCTATGAGTCACAAGGACTCAGCAATCTCATTCCCGGGTATCAAAACTAACAAAGCCTTTTAGGTGTGGAGAGGTAATAAAGTGTCTGCAGCAAGCACTAAGCAACTAGCTTACGAATTCAGAGCAAGATGAGAATATGTGCCAACGGTCGCCAAAGGTGATCAATAAGTGATCCTAGCTACTCACATGCATAACCCCATCGTGTTCACTTTTCGAAACCCCTTCGAAAAGAGACCCTCATGGTTACTCACACATGTAGTGTATTCTTAAGGGTATGGTGTCACATTATCTACAAGCGGATATTAACAAATTCCAATCTGCCACATAACCGCGGGCACGGGTTTCGAAAGATCATAACTCTGCAGGGGTGTCCCAACTTAGCCCATCACAAGCTCACGATCCGCGGAGTCGCAACTCCAGGTTGGGAAGAACCGAGTATTCTCGGAATCCCGTGCTCAAGATATTTCAACCAAGGTAAAACTAATCCAGCAAGACCTCCCAGCGTGCCGACACCCTGATAGTAGCCGCGCGTATCTCGTCTCAAGCCACGACCGGATGAGTGAGGCGTATAGGTGCCAAAATACCCCAAGTTGCCAAGGGGCGGACCCGCACAGTGCTCTAGTTTGGACCAACACTCATGAGGAGCACTGGCCCGGGGGTTGATTAAGAACTCGGGTTTATAACTCCCTATGCAAGTTTTTAGTTGTTAGGCAAATTAGTACCAAAGTTGGGCCTTGCTAGAAAAGCTTTAAGCAATGCGAATTATCAAGGGGGGCCCATAAACCCCAACCGTGTTAGGAACGCAAAATCAAGGAACATAACACCGGTTTATCGGGTCCTAAGGTGGCATGAGTGGAACAAAACACCAAGCAGAAGGCCAAGCCTTCCACCCATTACCAATATATATGTGCATTATTTAAATTAAGATATATATTGTGTTATCCCAACAAACAAATCCAACATGGAGCAATCTTCAATTTCACCTGCAACTAACAATGCTATAAGAGGGGCTGAGCCAGAGCGTATTTAGCCAATCAAAGATTTGCTAGGAAGGCGGTTAGAGTGTTTCATGGCAACATAGGAGGCTGGCGGACAAGAATAGGCATCGAGGCATAACTATAGAGCGAGACAACTAGCAAAGCAAAGGTAGAGGTCATATCGGGGAACGGTCATTTGCATGTTAAGTTCACGGTGGGATCATAACCGTGCTCCTCAAACTCAGTCTCGACAGGAACCTCGAACCCCGAATCGTCACCGGGCTCTAACCATCGCAAGAATACAAACACCGGAACACAAATCAATCACGATGCAATGCTCAAACACATGATGCAAGCAAGATGCATATGAGCATGGACATGATATGATGCATCACAAGGAACATGATGAGTGCAACATGTGGCAAAGGCATAATGCAAGAACACCATTTACTTAATTGAACACAACATGCAAAAGAATGCAAGAACAATATAGCCACACATGTAGTTATTTAGTTTGAACTAACTAAGCACCCGACAAGTTTAATATGTTGTTTAGCATGGCAAGTAGTGCAACACCAAAACCAACTTCATCATACAAGCAATTTAAATTGGGCCAGAAGTATCAAACAACAATCCCTGAAAAATCCCCATGAACATAATTATGTTTGGTACTGTTCTGCCTATTACCCCATTTTATTTTTATTAAACAGCAAAACAGATTAAACCATGATGTTCTATGCAAAATTCTACTCCAACAGAGTTATGGTTTACAAGTTATGAATTAAACCAACTCCAACATATTAATTAGCAAAACATATGCAAACAACAATTTAAATGTTTTTAACATGGCAACAAACTACATATTATTATTCTACATGAAATTCTGCGCATCTAGCATATATAACATGTTATACTTGGATGTATGGATAAAAAGATATGAGCAAAGCAAAATTGTGGCATAATCTGTAAATATGCATGCTTTGACAAAATAGGAAAAACACAAGGACTGAAAAAAAAACGCTTGCGGTCCGGATTGCAACGCTATGCAGTGGCCCAGGGATGGAATCAGGTCCAAGAGGCTGACTGTGGGTTTGCGCGCAAGCAACACAAAATTGGGGCACCTGGGAATCGAACCCAGGACCTCCTGGTGTGTGCTGCGTGCTGACTAATCGGGCTAGCTGGGTGCTTGTGATGCAGGTAGGGCTCGACTGAACATAACCTGAAGGCTCAAACTGAATTGGACCAAATGAAGCAAACAATAAAATAAAAAGAGGGGGGTTTGACTGCGCCCGCGGGGGATCAAACCCGGGTCGCCTTGGTTACAGAGAGGGGAGCGAACCAGCTGGGCTAAACGCGGGCTTATGCAAAGAAAGGAGCATCGCTTTTTTTGAACAGGTCAGCGGCCCGGTCTTGGAGCCATGGACGCACGGCGACTTGCCGGTGAACGACGGCGAGGAAAATGATGACTTCTGCAATCACAGAGCACCAACGGGCGTGCGGGATTGCATGGGGTGCTGGGTGCTGGGCGCACACGTGCAGAGAGGGGCGCTCGAGCCCGAGCATGCGCTCGGCTCGGGGCCATGGCGACGGGGTGCAGTAAGGCGCAGTGAGGCACGGCAAGGCGAGGCGATCTACATGACACGCCGGCTTGTCTGCGAGGGTGCGAGCATGACGAGCTACTCGAGCAGGGGCGCGTGTGTGAGAGGATACGGAGCAGGGGCGAAGCACGAGCAATTACACGTTTACTGGAACTGACAACGCAAAAAAAATATTCAGAAAACGCGAGAGCATCGAGATCGCTATGATGGCACGGCTCTAGCAACTCATATGGTGATCTATCCGCGACAAGAAAAGATCGGGAAGTAAGCTGGTTATACCTATTGTACCTATGACATGAGGATGTGGTAGGGGAAGAAGATCGACGGTGAGGAGGCGAGGAACTCCGGTGGACTTGTTGTCTGAGAAGCTCATGAGGTAGAGGAAGAAGATGTCGTCGTGGGGGTCGATCCAGGGGCCATAGAGGTGCGTGCGTCGTGGAAGGAGATATAGAGGACCTTGCAAGTCTTCTCAACGGCGGCCAAGGGGGTCGGGGCACGGCAACGAGCTACCCCGAGCACGAGCTCGAGCTTGCTCGGGCCATGGCGGACGCGGCTGCGAGGTGGCTTAACTGGGCGGCGGCTAGGATAGGAGAGGAGGGGAACCAGTCGAGGGAGATTAGGGCTAGGTCTAGGACATGCTATAAAGGGGATAGGGGCACCGGACGGCCGTCAAATCGACCGGGGCATCGACGTGGCTCCTATGGACGAGCTGCCGTACAGGGGAGACGACACTCCTGTCGCTAGCGGGCTGCCTGGGGTGAAAGGTAAGTGGGCTTAGGTCCAGGTAAGTCTGGCTAGGCCTTTTCCTTCATGTCTACAATAAATAGACACCTCCAATAGGGGAAAGGCCTAGGGTTTTGGGAAGGAAAACTCAGAGATAAGAAAAATATAATTGGAGTCCTGGATTTATGCTCTATTTTCTAAAATTGAATTCGACATTTTTAGAGATAGAAAAATAAAAAAAGTTTGAATATAATTCACTACAAAAATATATCGTCTCGAGATCTAGGACTGAAAGAACTTCGGATACTCGGAACGGAGATGATCTTCTCGTTCCCATATAGCTTCTCGATCGTTATGGTGTGACCACTTGACTTTCAAGAATTTGATGGACTTGTTGCGGGTCTTGCGCTCAGTTTCTTCAAGGATAGCAACGGCGTGCTCACGATAAGATAAGTCTTGCTGAAGATCAATCTCTTTGAAAGGAATGGTGCGTTCAGGCGTCTTGAAGCACTTGCAGAATTGTGACACGTGAAACACGTCATGCACATTTGCAAAGTTGGAGGGAAGCTCGAGTTGGTAGGCTAGATCTCCTCTCTTGCCAATTATCTTGAAAGGGCCCACGTATCTTGGGGCAAGCTTGCCCTTGATACCGAACCTCTGAGTGCCCTTCATGGGAGAAACATAGAGATAGACATGATCTCCAATGTCGAAAGCCAAATCTCGGTGTTTGCTGTCATAGTAGCTCTTTTGGCGCGATTGCGCGGCTTTGAGATTCTCACGTATGACTTTGCACATCTCTTTGGCCTCTGAGATCAAATCATTGCCAAGGAGTTGACGTTCACCAGTCTCGGACCAGTTGAGAGGGGTACGACACTTTCTCCCATAGAGAATTTCAAATGGTGCTTTTCCTGCACTTGCTTGGAAGCTGTTGTTGTAGGAGAACTCGACAAATGGAAGGCAGTCTTCCCATTTCATACCGAAGGAGATTACACATGCCCTTAGCATATCTTCAAGAATTTGGTTCACTCTTTTGACTTGGCCACTAGGCTGAGGGTGAAAAGTTGTGCTGAAGCGAATCTTGGTACCCATAGTTGACTGGAAGGAATCCCAGAATTTGGAAGTGAACAAGCTTCCATGATCTGAGGAGATTACTTGAGGGATACCATGCAAAGAGACAATTCTGGAGGTATACAGCTCTGCCAGTTGTGTTGTGTTGATGGATTCCTTGACTGGAAGAAAATGATCCACTTTGGTGAGCTTATCAATCACCACAAGGATGGTGTCGTTTCCTCGCTTGGACTTGGGAAAACCGGTGACGAAATCCATCTCAATGTGATCGAATTTCCACTTGGGAACAGGTATAGGTTGAAGGAGTCCGGCTGGACATTGATGCTCTACTTTCACTCTTCTGCAGACATCACACTCGTTCACGAATTGAGCAATTTCTCTTTTCATGCGAGTCCACCAATAGGATTGCTTGAGGTCATGGTACATCTTGGAGCTTCCTGGATGTATCGAGAGGAGTGAGTGCTACCTCTTGAGCTTGCGTTGTATTCCCTCGAAGAGGAAAGGGAGATGCAGCACAGTAGCGTAAGTATTTCCCTCAGTTTTTGAGAACCAAGGTATCAATCCAGTAGGAGACCACGCGCGAGTCCCTCGCACCTGCACAAACAAATAAGAACTTTGCAGCCAACATGATAAGGGGTTGTCAATCCCTTTACGGTCACTTACGAAAGTGAGATCTGATAGAGCTGATAATTTATATTTTTGGTATTTTTAGTTTAATAAAACAACAAATAAAAACGGTAAGAGTAAAGTAGATGTAGATTGATATGTTGAGAATAGACTCGGGGGCATAGTTTTCTCTAGTGGCTTCTCTCATGATAGCGATATTCTACGTCGGGTAAACAAATTACTGTCGAGCAATTGATAGAAAAGTGAATAATTATGAGACTATCTAGGCATGATCATTGTATATAGGCATCACATCCGAGACAAGTAGACCGAAACTATTCTGCATCTACTACTATTACTCCACACATCGACCGCTATCCAACATGCATCTAGTGTATTGAGTTCATAAGAACAGAGTAACGCCTTAAGCAAGATGACATGATGTAGAGGGATAAACTCAAGCAATATGATATAAACCCCATCTTTTCTGTCTTGCCTTGTACTCCAAGTAGATCATTGTACTCCTATATATATGCCCACGAGGCTCAAGCAATACAACAACTATTCCATCAATCTCTCTCTCCCTTCCAACAGATGGCAACAATACAATATGTGCCTTGCTGCCCCTACTATCACTGGGAAAGGACACCGCAAGATTGAACCCAAAGCCAAGCACTTCTCCCATTGCAAGAACTATAGATCTAGTAGGCAAACCAAACCAATAATTCAAAGAGACTTGGAAGGATATTATGAGCACACATAAAAAGTTCAGAGAAGAACCAAATATCTTTCATAGATAAACTTGATCATAAACTCACAATTCATCGGATCTCGACAAACACACCGCAAAAAGAGTTTACATCGAATACATCTCCTCGAAGACCGAGGAGAACTTTGTATTGAGATCCAGAGAGAGAAGAAGCCATCTAGATACTAGCTATGGACCCGAAGGTCTGTGGTAAACTACTCACAACTCATGGTGAGGGCGATGATGATGATGATGAAGGCCTCCGTGATGGATCCCCCACCGGTGGAGCTCCGGAATAGGCTCCAAGATGGGATCTCCATGGGAACAGAAGGTACGGCGGTGGAATTAGGGTTTTCTCTCTGTTCACGGAGTTTCTGGGGTATGTAGACTTATATAGGAAGGAGGAGGGCACCGGGGGAGTCACGAGGGCTCCACGAGGCAGGGGGCGCGCCCCCCACCCTCGTGGGCCCCACGTGGCTCTTCTGACGTGGTTCTCAAGTTCATCGTGAGTGATTTCCTCCAAAAATATCTCTCGCGAAGGTTTCATTCTGTTTGGACTCTGTTTGATATTCTTTTTTTGCAAAACCCTGAAATAGGCAAAAAACAGCAATCTGGACTGGGCCCTTGGGTTAGTAGGTTAGTCCCAAAAATGATATAAAAGTGAATGATAAAGCCCATTAAACATCCAAGACTTCATAAATAATAGCATGGAACAATCAAAAAAATAGATACGTTGGAGACGTATCAAGCATCCCCAAGCTTAATTCCTGCTCGTCCTCGAGTAGGTAAATGATAAACAAAGAATTTTTGATATGGAATGCTAACCAATATAGGTTTTCAACGTAATTCTCTTAATTGTGGCATGAATGTTCAGATTTGAAAGATTCAAGATAAAAGTCTATATTGACATAAGAAACAATAATACTTCAAGCATACTAACAAAGCAATCATGTCTTCTCAAAATACCATGGCTAAAGAAAGTTATCCCTACAAAATCATATAGTGTTGGCTATGCTCCCTCATTATCTCACAGAAATATTCATATCATGCACAACCCCGATTTCATCCAAGCATTTGTTTTCATACTCTATCTTTTCAAACCTTTCAGCTTGCACGCAATACATGAGCGTGAGCTAGCACTATGGGTGGAATAGAGGTGGTTGTGGAGAAGACAAAAAGGAGGGAGATAGTCTCACAACGACTAGGCGTATCAACGGGCTATGGAGATGCCCATCAATAGATATCAATGTGAGTGAGTAGGGATTGCCATGCAACGGATGCACTAGAGCTAAATATGAATGAAAGCTCAACAAAAGAAACTAGTGGGTGTGCATCCAACTTGCTTGCTCACGAAGACCTAGGGCATTTGAGGAAGCCCATCGTTGGAATATACAAGCCAAGTTCTATAATGAAAATTCCCACTAGCATATAAAAGTGACTAAGCATGAGACTCTCTACAATGAAGAACATGGTGCTACTTTGAAGCACAAGTGTGGAAAAAGATAGTAGCAATTGTCCCTTTTTCTTTTTTTGGGGCCTTTCCTTTTTTTCTTTCTTTTTTCCTTTTTTTTGCGGAGGGGCTTTATAGATTTCGCCTTTCCTCCCATGGGACAATGCTCTAATAATGATGATTATCACACTTTCATTACAACTCGATACTACAACAACAAAGTATGACTCTATATGAATGCCTCCGGTGGTGTACCGGTATGTGTAATGAAACAAGAGTGACCTGCATAAAAGTTATGCATGGTGGCCTAGCCACAAATACGATGTGAACTACATGATCATGCAATGGCAATATGACAATATGATGCGTGTCATATGAACGGAACGGTGGAAAGTTGCATGGCAATATATCTCGGAATGGCTATGGAAATGCCATGATAGGTAGGTATGGTGGTTGTTTTGAGGAATATGGTGGCTGTTTTGAGGAAGGATATATAGTGTGTTTATGGTACCGGCGAAAATTGCGCGGTACAAGAGAGGCTAGCAATGGTGGAAGGGTGAGAGTGCGTATAATCCAGGGACTCAACATTAGTCATAAGAACTCATATACTTATTGCAAAAAACTACGAGTCATCAAAACAAAGCAATCAACGCATGCTTCTAGGGGGGAGGTTGGTAGGAGTTAACCATCGCGCGCCCCCGACCTCCACACAAAGGTTGGCACTCTACAAATACATCATGCTCTAACTTAGTCACACAACGGTTCCCATACGTGCATGCTACGGGAATCACTAACCTTAACACAAGTATTTCTCAATTTCATAATAACTCCACTAGCATGACTCTAATATCACTATCCTCATATCTCAAAACAATTATCAAGCATCCAACATCTCATTCTATTCCATGCACTTAGTGTGAAACTTTTTACTACATTGACATTGGATGTCTATCTTGTGAAGACTAGTTTCTTTAGCCTAAACACATTACCATGTTGTTTTAATAGACTCTGAAATAGATATAAGTGAAGCATGAGAGTTCAACAATTTCTACAAAATATTATCACCACCGTGCTCTAAAAGGTATAAGTGAAGCACTAGAGCAAAAACTATTCAACTCAAAAGATATAAGTGAAGCACATAGAGTGTTCTAATAATTTCTAGGCCATATTTAACTCTCTCAAATAGGTGTGTCCAGAAAGGATGATTGTGGCAAACTAACAAGCAAAGACTCAAATTATACAAGACGCTCCAAGCAAAACACATATCATGTTGCGAATAAAAATATAGCTCCAAGTATAGTTATCGATGGATGAAGACGTAAGAGGGGATGCCTTCTCGGGGCATCCCCAAGCTTAGGCTTTTGATTATCTTGAATTTACTTGGGGTGCCATTGGAATCCCCAAGCTTAGGCCTTTGCTACTCCTTGTTCCATAGTCCATCAAAGCAATACTCAAAACTTGAAAACTTCACAACACAAAACTTAGACAAAAATTCTCGTGAGCTCCGTTAGTATAAGAAAGCAAACCACTACTCAAAAGTGCAGCAATGAATTCATTATTTGTTTATATTGGTGTTAAACCTACTGTATTCCAACTTCTCTATGGTTCATATCCTCCAATACTACTCATAGAAGCACCGGAATAAGCAAAAAACACACGAAAAACAGAATCTGTCAAAAACAGAACAGTCTAGTAATCTGCAGGTTTCGCGTACTTCTGAAACTCCAAAAAAATCAAAATAAATTGGTAAATTTTTGGAATTTGTCTACCAATCATCTGAAAAAAGAATCAACTAAAAAGCACGCTCCAATAAAATATGAAGACTACTTTAGCGAGTGCTAATGATTCTGTTTTTCACAGCAAGATCACATAAACTTCACACAAGTCTTCCCAAAGGTTCGACTTGGCACAAACACTAAACAAAACATGAAACCACATCTAATCAGAGGCTAGATTCAATTTATTCCCTAACAGAAGCAAACAAAAAATATAAAATTGGGTTGCCTCCCAAGAAGCGCTATCATTTTACGCCCCTAGCTAGGCACGATAATTCAATGATGCTCACATAAAGGACAAGGATTGAAGCACAAGGAGAGCATCATAAGACATGTGACAAACACATATAAGTCTAACATACTTCCTATGCATAGGCATCTTATAGGAAAACTAATTATCATAGCAAGCAAGATCTAGCGTATGCAAGGAAGAAGAAAGAAATAAGATCAATCTCAACATGAAGAGAGGTAATTTAGTAACATGAAGATTTCTATGACCATATTTTCCTCTCTCATAATAATTGCATATAGGATCATGATCAAATTCAACAAAATAGCTATCACATATCATATTCTCAACACGATCCACATGCATGCAAAGTTGACACTGTTCCAAAATAGTGGGATCAATATTAACTAAAGTCATGACCTTTCCAAACCCACTTTTATCAAAAAAAGCATAAGATTGATCAATATCTAAAGTAGTGGGATCAAAAGTTGACACTCTTTCAAATACACTTTCAATATTATTGCAAACATTATTATCAATCTTACATTCATCATGGGGATTAAATAAATTTTCAAGATCATAAGAATCACCCCAATCATGATCATTGCAACAAGTAGTGGGCAAAGTAAAATAAGCATCCCCAAGCTTAGGGTTTTGCGTATCATTAGCACAATTGACATTAATAGAATTCATAATAACATCATTGCAATCATGCTTTTTAACCAAGGAGCTATTGTGAATCACTTTATAGTTTTTCAATACTTCATCACAATTTTCGGATTCATAAATTTCAAGCAAAACCTCATAAATATGATCTAGTGCACGCAGCTCACTAGCAATAGGTTCAACATAATTGTATCTCTTAAAGAGATTAGCAAGTGGATGAGGATCCGTACTTTAGCAAGCGAAGATGCAAGCTAAATGAGGGCACATAGCAACACAAGCAAACAAGAGTCATGCGAACGGTAAACACACGGCAGAAGAAGGGCAAATAAAACGGCAAGGGTGAAGTGGGGGAGAGGAAAACAAGAGGCAAATAAATGTAATGTGAATGATAAGGGTTTGTGATAGGTACTTGGTATATGACTTTTGCGTAAGCCTCCCCGGCAACGGCGCCAGAAATTCTTCTTGCTACCTCTTGAGCTTGCGTTGTATTCCCTCGAAGAGGAAACGGAGATGCAGCACAGTAGCGTAAGTATTTCCCTCAGTTATTGAGAACCAAGGTATCAATCCAGTAGGAGACCACGCGCAAGTCACTCGCACATGCACAAACAAATAAGAACTTCGCAGCCAACGCGATAAGGGGTTGTCAATCCCTTTACGGTCACTTACGGAAGTGAGATCTGATAGAGATGATAATTTATATTTTTGGTATTTTTAGTTTAATAAAACAACAAATAAAAGCGGTAAAAGTAAGGTATATGTAGATTGATATGTTGAGAATAGACCCGGGGGCCATAGTTTTCTCTAGTGGCTCCTCTCATGATAGCGATATTCTACGGCAGGTAAACAAATTGCTGTCGAGCAATTGATAGAAAAGCGAATAATTATGAGACTATCTAGGCATGATCATGTAACATCCCAAATTTTCAATTTGGAATGTTATACATTAGATCATTATGCATATCATATTTTCTTGATTTTGGCGATCCAATAAAATCCTAAGCAACTCAAGGACCCTCGGAGAGAGTTGGGGATTTCAATATTTTCATATTTGAGGTTTCTCAAATTTTGAAAATAGGATCATTTGATTTTATCTATTTATCTTCACGTATTTCTATCATAAATATATGAGAGAGGGAGTAAAATGACTCTCCCAAAAATAAAAAAAATACGAAGGATTTTAATAGAAAAATCAAATAAGTTTTATTTGGAGTTTATTCGAATTTGGAAAAATTGCATGTTTTCAAAAATGCATTTTAGTGCCAAGAAAATGTTCATCTTGTTCTAAATATTCTATTTAGACGGTGAAAATTTGTTTTGGCAATTTTAGATTTTTATTTTATTTTCTAGATTTCTTTTTCGTAGCGTTGGCGTTAATTAGAAAAAAAAATAGGGGACCTGACCCGACTAGGCCGAAGCCTAGCCGAGCCAGGCCCAGCCGCCGCGTCGCCTTCCCCGTGCCGCCGCCCGTGCTCACGTCGGACTCCGACCGCCGTCCCCGTTGCTTGCCCCCTTCCCCTATATATATAGCTACCCCCCCTCTGCCACAAGCCGCCGCCCGCCGCCACCACCACCGCCGCAGCCGCCGCCTCGCCGCCCGCTGCCGCCGCTGCTGCTGCCCGCTGCCGCCGCTGGTGCCGCCCGCCACGCCGCCACCACCGCCGTCGCAGCCGCCCCGCCGCCTTGCCGCCGTCGCCGCCGGTCGCCGACGAGGTAGCCACCCGGTTTTCTTTTTAGAAGACCGTTGTTTTTTTAAGAACCCTAGTCGGTTTTTCTTTAGATCAGTTTTCTGTTTTTTGGGGTTTAGTTAATTAGTAAGCGTTCACTCGTTCGTTCGTTCTAACGAACGAATTCGCCGTTTAGTCTCAGCTGACGAATGTTCGTTTGTTAAGTTGTATTAGTTTTCTTTTTCTAGTTTATTTTCTGATCGCGATCTCTGATCCGATCTCTGTTTTAGTTTATCTTTTCGCTCGTTTATCGGAATCAGGCGATTCAAGCGCCTGGAGTTTCATCTCGAAATTCTCTTTCCGTTTAACCTAGTCACTCAAGCGTTTGCCTCTGTTAAATTTGGACTTAGGTCGAGATTGTTTCGGTAGTTGTTTTTCTTTCGCCGTTTGTCTTTCGTTGCTTTTCTTTTGCCATTTCTTTTGCAAACCGGAGTTCTTAAGTTGAACTTTCTGGTTAGATCTCTTATTTGAGTTTTACCTGTGCATTAGTAAAGTACTTATTGTGTGCTTGTTCGTTTACGATAGAGTACCCGGAGTGCGCTGCTTGCTACTTTGAATCTCTAGGTTTTGCGGATCATCAGCAAGGCAAGTAACACTTTGATCATACTTTCCAATTACCCAGTTTTCATTGCATTAGTCAAACCCTCACACATTGCATGAGTAGGAGCTATAACTTGTGGGACTGGGAAGTAGATTGAGGTAGTACCTATTACCTGCATTACATTCAAACCTTTGGGAGTTACTTCTATGTTTGCTGTTAGGCCATGCTATGCTCGTAGACGTGGATTGGGTGAGTGTATCCATGACAGATGTGAGTTTGTTAATTAATGGTTCAACTTATGGTGGCAACATTAATACACATCTGGGTGGATTGAGGCACCTGGGTATTCCAGCGATTGCCTGTTTTTCTTTCGGACCGCCACCCAGGCTCAAAGGGATCATGAGATTATTCATACTAGAAACTTCCGTGTGCAGCCACAATGCTATTATGGGCTCTAGAATAGTTGACTAAGTCGTGCGAACTCTTACAGTGGTGGACTAGCAGATGTAGGAGATGTAGGTTGGTACGGTCCACCCGTTTGTAAGGTGCTAGTACTTCTGAAAGACTGTGTCTCGGTCATCCGTTTCTCAAACATCATGCAGTGCGAGAAATTAAACGGAGGAGATCGGGTCTTGTGGGGAAAAGTGCACAAACCTCTGTAGAGTGTACAAACTGATCATGATTAGCCGTGTCCCCGGTTATGGACGTCTTGAGTATCTAGTACTTGGATATCATGTGAATCTCATCATGTTACTTTAATTTAATATTGTTGGGTTTAATGATGATTATTAATTGGGGTTGAGAGGATGTCTATCTTCTCAACGATGTTTCAACTACCATGATAGTTAATTAAAATCTATTCCTTTGAAGTAGGGAAAAATTGGCTTTACGCAAAAACTATAACCATAGAGCTTTCCACCAGCCATATTGCATATAGTATAGCTTTACTTTTGTTACTCTCTATGTGTTACTTTGCCAGCATATTCCATGTGCTGACCCGTTTTCGGGCTGCAACGTTCATGTTGCAGACTTTTTAGACGACGAGTAAGGTGCCTTATAGGTCGTGGTTCTATACTAAGTGATGCCGTTGGAGTTGATTGACTCACTTATCTTCCAAGCCTTCCGATGTTATTGTGTTAGATGGTCTTAAGCCATTTTATTGTAATAAGTTCATCGTTCGAACTATCGATGTAATAAGTGTGTGATTGCTACTCTGTTATAAATCCTTCAAGTACTGTGTGTGTCAGCATTACTGATCCAGGGATGACACAGATGCACAGAGATCAGACTGTTTGAGGTCTGGTCGCTACAGATCATTGTATATAGGCATCACGTCCGAGACAAGTAGGCCGAAACAATTCTGCATCTACTACTATTACTCCACACATAGATCGCTATCCAGCATGCATCTAGTGTATTGAGTTCATAAGAACAAAGTAACGCCTTAAGCAAGATGACATGATGTAGAGGGATAAACTCAAGCAATATGATATAAACCCCATCTTTTTATCCTCGATGGCAACAATACAATACGTGCCTTGCTGCCCCTACTGTCACTGGGAAAGGACACCGCAAGATTGAACCCAAAGCCAAGCACTTCTCCCATTGCAAGAACTATAGATCTAGTAGGCCAAACCAAACAATAATTCGAAGAGACTTGCAAGGATATTATGAGCACACATAAAAAGTTCAGAGAAGAACCAAATATCTTTCATAGATAACCTTGATCATAAACTCACAATTCATCGGATCTCGACAAACACACCGCAAAAGAGATTACATCCAATAGATCTCCTCGAAGACCGAGCAGAACTTTGTATTGAGATCTAGAGAGAGAGAAGAAGCCATCTAGATACGAGCTCTGGACCCGAAGTTCTGTGGTAAACTACTCAAAACTCATGGTGAAGGCGATGATGATGATGATGATGAAGGCCTCCGTGATGGATCCTCCTCCGGTGGAACTTCGGAACAGGCTCCAAGATGGGATCTCCACGGGAACAGAAGGTATGGCGGTGGAATTAGGGTTTTTTCTCTGTTCACGGAGTTTCTGGGGTACTTAGACTTATATAGCAAGAAGGAGGGAACCGGGGGAGTCACGGGGGCTCCACGAGGCAGGGGGCACGCCCTGGGAAGGGGGGCGTGCCCCCCACCCTCGTGGGCCCCCACGTGGCTCTTCTGACGTGGTTCTCAAGTTCATCGTGCGTGATTTCCTCCAAAAATATCTCTCGCGAAGGTTTCATTCCGTTTGGACTCCATTTGATATTCTTTTTTCTGCAAAACCCTGAAATAGGCAAAAGACAGCAATCTGGACTGGGCCCTTGGGTTAGTAGGTTAGTCCCAAAAATGATATAAAAGTGAATGACAAAACCCATTAAACATCCAAGACTTCATAAATAATAGCATGGAACAATAAAAAATTATAGATACGTTGGAGACGTATCAGTGAGTCATGTGCTTCGTTCATTATGAGCTTCCTGAGATCACCTTTGGGAACCACAATTCTGTCCTCAAAGAACAAAGTGTCTTTGTCATCAATGCGATAGCACTTGTATTTGGGAGTACCCTTGGCAATACCATGTTTCACCTTCTGCACCATAGCATCACTCAGTTGGGCTTCACAGATTTGATCTTCCAAGGTAGGAGCGACTTGAAGGTTGGCAAGAAACCCTTGCGGAACAACTTGGAGGTTGAGCTTCCTGAATGATTCACAAAGTTCAAGTTGGAACGGTTTGAGGATGAGACTGTTGCAATAAGCCTTTCTGCTCAAGGCATCTGCAATGACATTGGCCTTGCTAGGAGTATATTCAATGCTTGGATTGTACTCTTGAATCATTTCAACCCAACGAGTCTGGTGGAGGTTAAGGTTTGGCTGGGTGAAGATGTACTTCAGGCTCTTGTGATCGGTGAAGATGTCCACTTTTCTGCCCAAAAGAAGGTGTCTCCACGTGATCAAGGCATGAAAAACGGTTGCTAGCTCAAGATCATGTGTGGGGTAATTCTTCTCATTTCGTTTAAGCTGACGCGAAGTGTAAGCAACGATGTTCTAGTCTTGCATGAGAACACCGCCGAGACCTTGCAATGAAGCATCACAGAACACTTCATAAGGCTTGGACTCATCCGGAGGAGTAAGTACCAGAGCAGAAATGAGCTTCTTTTTGAGGGTATTGAATGCCACATCACAATCAGGAGTCCACGAGTACTTGACATTCTTTTGCAACACGTTGGACAGAGGCTTGGGAATTTTGGAGAAGTTCTCAACGAACCTTCTGCAATAGCTTGCGAAGCTGAGGAAACTTCGGAGTTGTTTGACATTCTGAGGAGGTTCCTACTTCACAATAGCTTCAACCTTCTCAGGGTTAACAGAAATGCCCTTGGCAGAGATAATATGACCCAGATAGAGGACTTCATCAAGCCAGAATTCGCACTTGGAGAACTTCACATAAAAGCGGTGCTCTCTAAACCTGTCAAGAACCAAACAGAGGTGCTTGGCATGGTCTTCTTCAGTCTTGGAGAATACCAATATGTCGTCGAGGTACACGAGGACGAACTCATTGGTGTAGGGGGTGAATATGAAGTGCATCATCCGAGAGAAAGTGGGTGGAGCATTTGCAAGCCCGAAGGACATGACTGTGTACTCGTATGAGCCATAGCTTGTCCTGAATGCGGTCTTGGTAATATCCTGTTCATGGATACGAATTTGATGGTAGCCCATCAGGAGATCAAGCTTCGAGAAAACCTTGGCTCCTTTGAGTTGCTCGAACGGTTCATTGATGTTGAGGAGAGGGTACTAATTCTTAATTGTCTTCTTGTTCAATGGCCGGTAATCAACGCAAAGGCGTTCCGTACCATCCTTCTTCTTGACAAAAAGGACACCGCAGCCCCAAGGAGAAGAACTTGGTCTGATCAGACACATGTGTTCTTGCTCGTCGAGTTGCTTCTTCAATTCCTTCAACTCTTTAGGAGAAAGCTTGTACGGACGCCGGCAGGCTGGCTCCATACCAGGTTCAAGTTCAATGAAGAATTCAACTGGACGGTTGGGAGGCATGCCTGGAAGCTCTTCAGGGAATACATCCTCATATTCACAAACTACAGGAATCTGGGATATGGCATTAATCTCGCCCTTGTCATTGAGAGAGAATAGCATGATTGTGTTATCTCGAACTGCGAAGATAATCACGTCTTCGGAAGGATGAGTTAGATTCACCTCTTTGTTTGCACAATCAATAAGAGCATCATGCTTAGACAGCCAATCCATCCCAAGAATAAGATCAATGTTCGAGTTGCCGAGAACAACTAGGGAAGCTTGAAATTTATAATTGCCCATTTTATGGAGACATCCGGCACAACTTAGTTGGATCTCATCAATGAACCCGGAGAAATGATACGCAGCGGTTTATCCAAATAAGATGATGAGAAATCATTCTTGGCAAAGAATGTTCTAGACATGAAACTAAGTGATGCACCAGAGTCAAACAAAACTTTTGCAGGAATTGAGTTAACTGAGAGGTTACCCATTATGACATCAGAAGACTCCTCTGCTTGAGCTGCGTTCATTAGGTTCACTCTTGTTGACTTGAGGTCGTTCTTGACAATAGCATTGCTGACAGATTGAGGAGGCGGAAGGCGGCTTTGAGTACACTTGTTTGCATAGTGACCCTTCTGACCACACTTGTTGCACGTAACTTCTGAGAATGGCCGATGATAAGGACCGCTTGGTCTTGGAGCTTGGAACTGAGACTTGGACTGGTTTCTTGGGTTGGGTGGGAGGGAAAATCCACGACCACCTGAGTGCTTGCTCTGACTAGGAGGACGGAACGCTGGAGGAGGCGGGAGGAGGCGGGATCCAGAACTTCTGTAGCTTGGCAGCCACTTGAGAGGAAGAGGAGGAGTGAACAACATCTCTTATCCTCTTCTTGGAAGCTTCACATTTGAGCTGAGCTGCCTCTTGCTTGAGAGCCATGTTGTAGAATTGATCAAATTCATCTGGCTCGAACAGAGTGAGTGCAAGTTGGAGTTCATCTTTCAGACCACATCGGAACTGGTAGATTTTGCTCTTGGCATCGGGAATGTCTTGCTCACATAACGGGCAAGATTCTTGAACTTGACATTGTACTGGTAGACAGACATGGTGCCTTGCTTCAGATTGCGGAATTGCTCACGCATGCCTTCAATGACACTGGTAGGGATGCGATGAGAATGGAAATCGCGACAAAAGTCAGTCCAAGAGATCTCACGACCCGCTCTATATTCTTTGTACTGTTGTCACCAATCTGCAGCTTGGTCTTTGAGTTGGAAAGCGGCAAACTTGACATAATCTTCAGGTCTGACATTACTGCACTCGAAGTGCTTCTTGATGTCTGTGATCCAATCTTCAACATCGAGCGGATCAACACAGTAGCTGAAAGACTTGGGTTGATTGGCAAGGAATTGGTTCAGAGTAGCAAAGTGAGGTTGATTAAACAGATTTCCTTGGCCTTGGTTCCCTTGATTGCCTTGATTCCCTTGGTCTGCTTGGAAATTCTGCATCATTTGCATGAGCATCTGTAATGCCCCAGATGTAACATCTTCCAATTATGGCAATATATGAAACTTTGACTTCATCAATTCCATTCTGGGATCTTCTTTCATTTCGGGTTTCTTCGTTTTGTCGTGTGCGTGTGTGCATTTCATCCATGTCATGTTATCATGTTCATTGCATTGCATTCGTGTTGTCACTTGCACCCTGTCCCACTCGCCTCTTCCCATTGTCCATTTAGAGCTCCGACACTCACACACGTGCTCGTGGCATCCCCGAGTCCTTCTTTCGTGTGTGTCCATGTAACGTTCCCGGAATGAGGTGATACTTGTCGTGCGTTGTTGTTTTGGTACGTGTAGGCCACCTGTCAAGTTTCATCATGTTTGGAGTTCGTTTGGTACTCCAACGGTTAACCTAGTGGGCTAAAAGTACCCCTTCCTTTTGGCCCAAGACCCCATCCACAACAGCTCACTAACCCAGCACAACCCCACCCATCATCTCGGTCGTCGGATCATGATCGCGTGGCCGAAAACCGCACCCCATTTGGACCTTCATAGCTCCCAGAATCTATAAATAACCATCTCCCCCGAAATTTTCGGGTAAAACCCTAGCCTTATTCCTCTGTCCGCCGTCGGACACGTCCGTCCGCGCACCGGACACGTCCGCCGGTCGCCACGCCCAATCAGGGCTTGCCACGTGTCCTCCCCTCGCCGCCGGGCCTTGCCGGCCCGGATCGGGCCCTCCCGACCCGCGACGCCGCCTCCGCTCGCCGCCCTCCCGCCTCCAGCTCCGGCCGCCGACGCGCATCGCCGCCGCCGCGCCGCCGGACGACGCCCCGCCGTGTCCGCCCCGACCGCCGGCCCGGCCTCTGCCCCGCCGCCGGGAGCTGTTCCGCCTCGCTGAACACGAGCCAGCTCCCGCGCCGCGACCCCGCCGGTGAGCGCTGCCCCGCGCCGCGATCCCGCAGGCGAGCACCGCCGCCGGCCGCCTCGGGTGCCGCGCGCCGCCACCCTCGTCCGCACCGGCCCTGCCGCCCACGTCCCCGCCTCCGGCCGTCCCTCCGGCCAACTCCGGTGACCTCTTCGGCGAGGGTCCGGCCGGATCTGGAAGGGTGGATCAGATCCACCACACCACCAAACCAAACACGGACCCGCGCCCGGATCTCTCCGTCCGGGAACTCCTCCATCCCGTATGACTTTTCAGAGGGTATAGATTTCTCTAAGTCCCCAAATCTGCTATATTCTGTTGCCTCCTTT
This sequence comes from Secale cereale, assembly GCA_902687465.1. Lineage (NCBI taxonomy): Eukaryota > Viridiplantae > Streptophyta > Magnoliopsida > Poales > Poaceae > Secale > Secale cereale. The sequence goes on from LR738714.1 coordinate 433,872,740, forward strand.
GCATGGCTGTAATTTCGTGCTCGTTGATCCGTTTTGGGCGTGTAATATATCAAAATGATCGTGGTGATGTGCTCTTCATTTTGTTCCACTGTGCCATGCTTGTTTGAGTTCATCTTTATGACCTAATCATCGTGGCAAGAGTGCTATATGTTTAAAACTGCTGTTACTTGTTAATTTGTTGCCATGTTTGACATGTGATAACTTGGTGCATGTTTATCCAAATGGAGCATATGATATGTCAAAATGTTCATTGTGAAGTGCTCTACATGATGGTTGCTGTAGCATTCATGTTAGGTGTCATATTGCCATGTTAATCTGTGTTGCAAAAGTGCATGTGGCTGTTAAGTGCTGAAACTTGTTATGAGATGCTGATTTGAAGTGCTCATTGCTATTGATGTGTTTGCCCCCATGTCACATGTCTATATGTTTTAGAAGCACCATCCTATGGTCTTTGCTGTGATGCAAACCACTTTCCATGATATGCCTTGAGGTGACTTAAACAAGCTTGTAAACATGACATGCCAATGTTACTGTTTTATACTTAGTTAAAAAACTGCTAAGTCTAGAATCTGTTTTAACCTGATGCTATGTTTGCTTGATGCCTCACTCAAATCCATGCTTGTTTTGGAGTGGTCAATGGTCAGATCCTGTTATCCATGTTACGCTCTATCCATCCATGCCCTCACTTGCACATATGGCTTGTTGTAGCTTATTTATTTCTTGCTCTCAAGTTGCTATAAACTATACCTATCAGGTTTGTAACAGCATGATCAATTTGGTGAAGCTTGTTGCTATTGATCCATGCCTCCTATGGAGTTGCTCCAATGGAGTTGTTTGTTGTATGATATGTCTATTACATGTTCATGATCTTTATATACTTAGTAGAGTTGATATGCATGTTGTTTTGTGCCTCCGAAGGTAGCATTGTGATGATGTTTTTGCCTTCCCAGATTTTGACAAAGTCTGGATAATTTTATTGCAACTTTCCATGCTTGGTTAATTGTGTTCCAGTAGGTTTTTGGGGGTGTTCTAAGTTCATGCTTGTTAAGTAACATGTCTACTTCATGTCCATGCCCTTTCTCTCCATGTTTGAGTGTCGTAGCATAATTATTTCTTGCTCTAAACATGCCATGTGGTTGTAAACTGCAGCTTGGTGTGAGTATTGCTTTGCTTGCCTTTTGCAAACCGTGTGTCCGTTTTCGGCGATCTTTATATCGATTTCAACCGAAATCTTCCCCTCTATCCAATGGCACGCTTGGTTTTCCAAGATGAGGCATTCTTCCTCATCTTCTCCTTAGGTTCAAGTGCTTCCACATGCATACGCACATCATACTTGCATCATGTTGATTGTGCATTGCATCGTGTTTGATATTGTGCCATGTTGTGTTCTTGTGTTGAGTAGAGCCGGGAGCCGAAACCGAGAACGAGGTTCCTACCGAGGTTGAGTACGAGGAGCCGTCTTACGATCCCATCGACGACTCGACAGGCAAGATGACTTGACCCATATATCATTACTATCTTTGCCTATTGCTAGATGTCTCGCTCTTTAGCTTATTGCCTCGATGCCCATGTTTGTTTGTCAGCCTCCTATTGTAGCCATGAATCTATCTAACCACCCAACATAGCAAACCTTTGATTGGCTACGTAAGCTTCGCTCAGCCCCTCTTATAGCTTTGTTAGTTGCAGGTGAAGATTTGAAGATTCTTGCTTCATGATGAAGTTATTATTGGGATATCACAATATATATAAACTGTTAAACTAAATCATCTATATATTGGTAATGGGTGGAAGGCTAAGCCTCTTGCTTGGTGTTTTGTTCCACTCATGCCACCCTAGGAACCATTTAAACCGGTGTTATGTTCCTTGATTTTGCGTTCCTAACACGGTTGGGGTTATGGGACCCCCTCGATAACCCGCTTAGCGCTAAAGCTTTTCCAGCAAGGCCCGACATTGGTAATCCATTTGCCTAATAACTAAAAATTGCATAGGGACTAGCTACCCCATGGAATTAATTAAGAACCCCCGGGCCAGTGCTCCACATGAGTGTTGGTCCAACCTAGAGCAGCTTGCGGCACCGCCCCTTGGCAACTTGGGGTATCTAGATGCTGTAACCATAGCTCATCCGGTCGTGGCCTGAGACTAGATACGCGCGGCTACTGTGAGGGTGTCGGCACGCTGGGAGGTCTTGCTGGATTAGTTTTACCTTAGTCAGAATATCTTGAGCACAGGATTCCGAGAATACTCGGGCCTTCCCACCTTGGAGTTGCGACTTCGTAGATCGTGAGCGGGCTAAGTTGGGACACCCTTGCAGGGTTTGATCTTTCGAAAGCCATGCCCGCGGTTATGTGGGAGATGGGAATTTGTTAATATCCGGTTGTAGAAAACTTGACACCATGTTCAGAATACACTACCAGCGTGAGTAACCGTGACGGTCATTTTCCGAAAGGGGTTCGGGAAGTGAACACGGTGGGGTTATGTTTGACGTGCTTAGATAGGATCACTCAGAGATCACTTTGACGCTCGTGGCACTTCTCTTCTCGCTCTAAACACGTAAGCTAGTGCTAGTGCAGCCGCAACCTTTGTTCTTCAGCCTTGTTCCACACCCAAGGCTTAGATAGTTTTGCTTCCCGGGAACGGGATTGCAGAGTCCTCCGTGGCTCACAGATTCTACACAACACCAGATGTAGGTACTGTGGTGAACTACACAGGAGATGGGACAGAGTTGTACTGGGAGTTCGATGAAGAACGTGGGCGATACTACGTGTCTTACCTAGAGGATCAGTAGTGGCTTCTACTAGGGGCGATTCGGACCTTGTGGCTTTATTTATGGTATCTTTCATTTGGATCTTCGTCCGTAGTCGGACTGTGATGTTATTTGGATGATGATTGCTTATGTAATGTATTGTGTGACGTGGCGAGTGTAAGCCAACTACTCTTTTGCAATTTCATCCCTCTTTTTACATGAGTCGTGCAAAGATACCATACTTGAGATCATTCTAGTATGAGCTTATACCTTTAAGTCGTCCCTCGACACGTAGGAGGTATAATCGCATACTAGGCATTACAAGTTGGTAATCAGAGCCTTCTCCGACCTAGGAGCCCCCACTGATTGATCGAATCGTTGACGGTTGAGTCTAGGCACACACATGAAAATGTTTTGAGTCATATATATATATATATATATATATATATATATATATATATATATATATATATATATATATCGGAGAGTAGGATTTCTTTTGCTCCTCATCCCTTTTCACTCTGGTGAGGACTCCTGACTATTACTTATCTCTTCTACTCTCAAAAATTCACTATTTTTTTAGGATCACGCAAGTATTGTTGGAATTGTTCCGATGTCTTTGTGACGAGAACATTGTTCTCGATGCCTCCTGTCATTTAGGGGTTGTGGCAGTGTCCCGGGGAGTTGAGCTCCGAGGTGTTGTCATCACAAATCTATCGCAGCAGTTCTGGAGTACTTAAGACGGCCGACATCGAAAACTCTTCTATGCGGTTAGTGGAAAGATAACCCCGACATCACCCAGTACCGGGGAGGTAGTTCGGGAGTATTGCCATAGCTTGTATAGCAGATGCGTTTCGAAGGTCCGAGGTAAACGGTTTCCGGAAATAACTGGTTATGTGTTGAAGGATGGATACAGCTGGATGTAGGATTAGAGTTGAGTGCGCGATGCTTCCCCTGTATCCCCAACACCCGATAGCATAACTGGAAACTTTCGGAAATTAATAGGTGGGTTCATCTAGTAGTTCGTAGGCATTCTTCCAACGAATGCATGATATGGAGTTCGGGGTTCTACATTGAGTGAAGTAGTTTTATGGGCGTTGTTCCGATCGGGAGTTGTATCTTAAAGGGTCCTTGGCTATGCTGATCCGGGGATTGCAAAACCCTTTTGTAACACGTTCCATAAGCTTTCAACACAAATATGTCGAATGAAGCTTCTATCTTGTATTTGTTCTATCTGCTCCTTGTTGTTTTTATTTACTTTTTGTTCTCCCAAATGGCTTCTCGAGAAGATTGTTGTACCATTAAACTATGGATTACATTCGTTCATTTTGTTCGAATGTTCTTGTGAAGACTTATGTTGCAATTTCTAGCCGTTGATTCAGCTTATATATTTTTTCAATCAATGGCTAATAGTTGTCATCTCATTCAGGATGGCTCCTAAGAAGGTTCCCAACGCTAACCCAGAGGGTGAAGAAGTTCCTGATCGTCTTCCTTCCCCTCCTCCTCCGTCTGAGGCCTGGAGAGCAATTATGCAAGCGACGAACCAGAACACCCAGATGCTTATGCAAATGATGCAGAACTTTCAAGCCAACCAAGCAAATCAAGGTGGTCATGGGAACCAAGGCCAAGGCAATATGTTCAACCAACCTCACTTTGCTACACTCAACCAGTTCCTGGCAAACCAACCAAAGGCATTCAGTTACTGTGTGGATCCGCTAGATGTTGAAGACTGGATAATAGACATCAAGAAGCACTTTGAATGCAGTAACGTGAGACCTGAGGATTATGTCAAGTTTGCCGCCTTCCAACTCAAGGACCAAGCCGTTGATTGGTGGCAACAGTGCAAAGATTCCAGAGAAGGACGTGAAATATCATGGACTGACTTCTGCAAGGATTTCCGCTCTCACCACATTCCAACAAGTGTCATCGAAGGTATGCGTGAGCAATTCCTCAACCTGAAGCAGGGCACCATGTCCGTTTATCAATACAATGTCAAGTTCTAGAACCTTGCCCGCTATGCCAAGCAAGACATCCCAGATTCCAAAAGCAAGATTTATCAGTTCCGTGGTGATCTGAAGGATGAACTCCAACTAGCTCTCACCTTGTTCGAGCCGGATGAATTTGATCAATTCTATAACATGGCCCTTAAGCAAGAGGCAGCCCAGCTCAAGATGGAAGCTTCCAAAAAGAGAATCAGAGATGATGTTCACTCCTCCTCTTCTTCCCAATTGGTTGCAAAGCAGCAGAAGTTTTGGCTTCCACCTCCTCCAGTGCTCTGCCCTCCCAACAACAACAACAACAAGCACTCTGGTGGCCGTGGTTTCTCCCACCCACCCAACCCAAGAAATCAGTCCAAGAATGACTTTCAAGCTTCGAAGTCAAGTGGTCCTCATCGCCGTCCTCTCTCAGAAGTGACTTGCAACAAGTGTGGGCAAAAAGGTCACTATGCAAACAAGTGTACTCAAAGGCGCCTGCCGCCTCCTCCACCTGTCAGCACAGCTATTGTCAAGAACAACCCCAAGGCAGCAAGAGTGAATATGATGAATGCAGCTCAAGCGGAGAATTCTTCTGATGTGATATTGGGTAACCTCTCAGTTAACTCTGCTCCTGCAAAAGTTTTATTCGTTGCAGGTGCATCGCATTGCTTCATCTCAAAACCTTTCTTGTCCAAGCATGAGTTGCCTACATAAATTTTGCAAAATCCTTTTCGTGTGGTTTCTCCGGGTATGAGGATGAACTCTCATATTGTAGCTCCTAACATTTCTATCAAGATGGGCAATTATAAATTTCTGCCTTCTCCTATTGCTCTCGGTAACTCCGACATTAATCTTATTCTTGGGATGGATTGGCTTTCCAAGCATGATGCAATCATTGATTGTGAAAATAAGGAGGTCAAGCTAACTCATCAAGACGAAGACGTGATTATCTTCGCGGCTCGAGATAACACAATCAGGCTATTCTCTCTCAATGACAAGGGCGAGATTAATGCCATTTCTCAGATTCCGGTGGTCAATGAATATGAAGATGTTTTCCCTGAAGATCTTCCAGGCATGCCTCCACGTCGTCAAGTTGAATTCGTTATTGAACTCGAGCCCGGTACCGAGCCAGCATGTCGGCATCCATACAAGCTTTCTCCTCATGAGTTGAAGGAGCTGAAGAAACAACTCGATGAGCAAGAGCGTATGGGTCTAATCAGGCCTAGCACTTCTCCTTGGGGCTGTGGTGTTCTATTTGTCAAGAAGAAGGATGGCACGGAGCGCCTTTGCGTTGATTACTGGCCATTGAACAAGAAGACAATAAAGAACAAGTATCCGCTCCCCAATATCAATGAATTGTTCGAGCAACTCAAAGGAGCAAAAGTGTTCTCAAAGCTCGATCTCCGTATGGGTTACCATCAAATTCGTATCCGTGAAGAGGATATTCACAAGACCGCATTCAGAACAAGCTACGGCTCCTATGAATACACGGTCATGTCTTTTGGCCTCGCAAATGCTCCACCCACCTTCTCGAGAATGATGCACTTCATATTCAACCCCTACACCAATGAATTTGTTCTTGTCTATATGGATGACATCTTGGTATTCTCCAAGAATGATGAAGACCATGCCAAGCACCTCTGTTTGGTCCTGGACAGGCTCCGTGAACACAAGTTCTATGCGAAGTTCTCCAAGTGTGAATTCTGGCTGGATAAAGTCTTATATCTTGGCCATATCATCTCTGCTGAGGGTATTTCTGTCAACCTCGAGAAAGTTGAAGCTATTGTCAACTGGGAACTCCCGCAGAACGTCAAGCAACTCCGAAGCTTCCTTGGTCTCGCTAGCTATTGCAGAAGGTTCGTTGAGAACTTCTCCAAGATTGCCAAGCCTCTTTCCAACTTGCTACAGAAGAATGTCAAGTACAACTGGACTCCGGATTGTGATGTGGCATTCAAAACACTCAAAGAGAAGCTCAAATCTGCTCTGGTTCTTACTCCTCCGGATGAGTCCAAGCCCTATGAAGTATTTTGTGATGCTTCTCTACAAGGACTTGGTGGTGTAATCATGCAAGAAAAGAAGATTGTGGCATACACTTCTCGTCAATTGAAGCCAAATGAGAAGAACTACCCCACACATGATCTCTAGCTAGCAGCAGTGGTACATGCCTTGATCACGTGGAGACACCTTCTGTTGGGCAGAAAAGTGGACATCTTCACCGATCACAAGAGCTTGAAGTACATCTTCACACAGCCAAACCTAAACCTTCGCCAGACTCGTTGGGTTGAGATGATCCAAGGGTATGATCCAAGCATTGAATACACACCTGGCAAGGCCAATGTCATTGCAGATGCCTTGAGAAGAAAGGCATATTGCAATAGTCTCCTTCTCAAGCCGTTCCAACGTGAGCATTGTGAATCATTCAGGAAGCTCAACCTCCAAGTTGTTCTGCAAGGCTTTCTTGCAAACCTTCAAGTTCCTCCTACCTTGGAAGATCAGATCCGTGAGGCCCAACTAAGTGATGCTATGGTGCAGAAAGTGAAACATGGTATTGCTAAGGGTACTCCGAAATATAAGTGCTATCGTGTTGATGAGAAAGACACCTTGTTCTTTGAGGACAGAATTGTGATTCCCAAAGGTGATCTCAGGAAGCTCATAATGAACGAAGCACATGACTCCCTCCTCTCGATTCATCCCGGAAGTTCCAAGATGTACCAAGACCTCAAACAATCGTACTGGTGGACTCGCATGAAAAGGGAGATTGCCCAATTCGTGAATGAATGTGAAGTCTGCAAAAGAGTAAAGGCAGAGCATCAACGTCCAGCCGGTCTCCTCCAACCTCTACCTATTCCCGAGTGGAAATTCGACCACATTGAAATGGATTTTGTCACTGGGTTTCCCAAGTCCAAGAAGGGGAATGATCCTATCTTTGCTGTGATTGACAAGCTAACTAAAGTAGCTCACTTCCTTTCAGTCAAAGAATCCATCAACGCAGCTCAATTGGCAGAGTTGTACACTTCCAGAATTGTTTCGTTGCATGCCATTCCTCAAGTTATCTCCTCAGACCGTGGAAGTTTGTTCACATCCAAGTTCTGGGACTCCTTTCAGTCAGCCATGGGCACTAAGATTCGCTTCAGCACTGCGTTTCACCCTCAGACTAGTGGTCAAGTCGAAAGAGTGAACCAGATCCTCAAAGACATGCTCAGAGCTTGTGTCATCTCTTTTGGCATGAAGTGAGAAGATTGTCTCCCGTTTGCCGAATTCTCTTACAACAACAGTTTCCAAGCAAGTGCCGGCAAAGCTCCTTTTGAAATCCTCTATGGCAGAAAGTGCCGTACCCCTCTCAACTGGTCCGAGACTGGTGAAGGTCAACTTCTTGGCAATGACTTGATCTCAGAAGCCGAAGAAATGTGCAAAGTCATATGGGAGAATCTCAAGGCCGCTCAGTCGCGTCAAAAGAGTTACTATGACTGCAAGCATCATGATTTGGCCTCCAACATTGGAGATCATTTCTATCTCCGTGTTATCCTATGAAAGGAACCCAAAGATTTTGTATCAAAGGAAAGCTTGCTCCAAGATACGTGGGCCCTTTCAAGATTCTTGGAAAAAGAGGCGATCTAGCCTATCAACTTGAGCTCCCCTCCAACTTTGCAAATGTTCATGATGTGTTTCACGTGTCTCAACTCCGCAAATGCTTCAAGACACCTGAACACACCATTCCGTTCGAGGAGATTGATCTCCAACAAGACTTGTCTTACCGTGAGCACCCTGTTGCTATTCTTGAAGAAACTGAGTGCAAGACCCGCAACAAGTCAATCAAGTTCTTGAAAGTTAAGTGGTCACACCATACCAACCGAGAAGCTACGTGGGAACGACAAGATCACCTTCGTTCCAAGTATCCTTCCTTCTTCCAGTCCTAGATCTCGGTACGAGATCTTTTCGTAGTAGAGGAGAGTTTGTAATGCCCCAGATGTAACACCTTCCAATTATGGCAACATATGAAACTTTGACTTACATAAATTCCATTCTGGGCTCTTCTTTCATTTCGGGTTTCTTCGTTTTGTCGTGTGCGTGTGTGCATTTCATCCATGTCATGTTATCATGTGCATTGCATTGCATTCGTGTTGTCACTTGCACCCTGTCCCACTCGCCTCTTTCCGTTGTCCGTTTCGAGCTCCGACACTCACACACGTGCCCGTGGCACCCCCGAGTCCTTCTTTCGTGTGTGGCCGTGTAACATTCCCGGAATGAGGTGAGACTTGTCATGCATTGTTGTTTTGGTACGTGTAGGCCGCCTGTCAAGTTTCATCGCGTTTGGAGTTCGTTTGGTACTCCATCGGTTAACCTAGTGGGCTAAAAGTACCCCTTCCTTTTGGACCAAGACCCCCTCCACAACAGCTCACTAACCCAGCACAACCCCTCCCATCATCTTGGTTGTCGGATCGTGATCGCGTGGCCGAAAACTGCACCCCATTTGGACCTTCCTAGCTCCTAGAATCTATAAATAACCATCTCCCCTGAAATTTTCGGGTAAAACCCTAGCCTTCTTCCTCTGTCCGCCGCCGAACACGTCCGTCCGCGCGCCGGACACGTCCGCCGGTCGCCGCGCCCAATCAGGGCTTGCCACGTGTCCTCCCCTCGCTGCCGGATCCGCCCCGCGCCGCCGGGCCCCGCCGGCCCGGATCAGGCCCTCCCGGCCCGCGACGCCGCCTCCACTCGCCGCCCTCCCGCCTCCAACTCCGGCCGCCGGCGCGCATCCCCGCCGCCGCGCCGCCGGATGACGCCCCGCCACCTCCGCCGGTCGCCCTCCGCCACGTCCGCCCCGACCGCCGGCCCGGCCTCCGCCCCGCCGCCGGGAGCTACTCCGCCTCGCTGACCCCGAGCCGGTTCCCGCGCCGCCCCGCACCGCGATCCCGCCGGCAAGCGCCGCCCCATGTCGCCGCGCCGGGCGCCCCTCGCCGCCATACGTCGTCCGCCGCCGGCCTCGGGTGTGCCGCCGCCGGCCGCCTCGGGTGCCGCGCGCTGCCGCCCTCGTCCCCGCCTACGGTCGTCCCTCCGGCCAACTCCGGCGACCTCTCCGGTGAGGGTCCGGCCGGATCTGGAAGGGTGGATCAGATCCACCACACCACCAAATCAAACACGGACCCGCGCCCGGATCTCTCCGTCCCGGAACTCCTCCATCCCATTTGACTTTTCAGAGGGTATAAATTTCTCTAAGTCCCCAGATCTGCTATATTCTGTTGCCTCCTTTGCATGGCTGTAATTTCGTGCTCGGTGATCCGTTTTGGGCGTGTAATATATCAAAATGATCGTGGTGATGTGCTCTTCATTTTGTTCCACTGTGCCATGCTTGTTTGAGTTCATATTGATGACCTAATCATCGTGGCAAGAGTGCTATATGTTTAAAACTATTGTTACTTGTTAATTTGTTGCCATGTTTGACATGTGATAACTTGGTGCATGTTTATCCAAATGGAGCATATGATATGTCAAAATGTTCATTGTGAAGTGCTCTACATGATGGTTGATGTAGCATTGATGTTAGGTGTCATATTGCCATGTTAATCTCTGTTGCAAAAGTGCATGTGGTTGTTAAGTGCTGAAACTTGTTATGAGATGCTGATTTGAAGTGCTCATTGCTATTGATGTGTTTGCCCCCATGTCACATGTCAATATGTTTTAGAAGCACCATCATATGGTCTTTGCTGTGATGCAAACCACTTTCCATGATATGCCTTGAGGTGACTTAAACAAGCTTGTAAACATGCCATGCCAATGTTACTGTTTTATACTTAGTTAAAAAACTGCTAAGTCTAGAATCTGTTTTAACCTGATGCTATGTTTGCTTGATGCCTCACTCAAATCCATGCTTGTTTTGGAGTGGCCAATGGTCATATCTTGTTGTCCATGTTATGCTCTATCCATCCATGCCCTCACTTGCACATATGGCTTGTTGTAGCTTATTTATTTCTTGCTCTCAAGTTGCTATAAATTATACCTGTTAGGTTTGTAACAGCATGATCAATTTGGTGAAGCTTGTTGCTATTGATCAATGCCTCCTATGGAGTTGCTCCAATGGAGTTGTTTGTTGTATGATATGTGTATTACATGTTCATGATCTTTATATACTTAGTGGAGTTTATATGCATGTTGTTTTGTGCCTCCGAAGGCAGCATCGTGATGATGTTTTTTCCTTTCCAGATTTTGACTAAGTCTGGATAATTTCATTGCAACTTGCCATGCTTGGTTAATTGTGTTCCAGTAGGTTTTTGGGTGTGTTCTAAGATCATGCTTGTTAAGTAACATGTCTACTTCATGTCCATGCCCTTTGTCTCCATGTTTGAGTGCTGTAGCATAATTATTTCTTGCTCTAAACATGCCATGTGGCTGTAAATTGCACCTTCGTGTGAATATTGTTTTGCTTGCCTTTTGCAAACCGTGTGTCCGTTTCCGGTGATCTTTATATCGATTTCAACCAAAATATTTCCCTCTATTCAATGGCACGCTTGGTTTTCCAAGATGAGGCCTTCTTCATCATCTTCTCCTTAGGTTCAAGTGCTTCCGCATGCATACGCACATCATACTTGCATCATGTTGATTGTGCATTGCACTGTGTTTGATATTGTGCCATGTTGTGTTCTTGTGTTGAGTAGAGCCGGAAGCCGAGACCGAGAACGAGGTTCCTACCGAGGTTGAGTACGAGGAGCCGTCTTACGATCCCATCGACGACTCGACAGGCAAGATGACCTGACCCAGATATCATTACTATCTTTGCCTATTGCTAGATGTCTCGCTCTTTAGCTTATTGCCTCGATGCCCATGTTTGTTTGTCAGCCTCCTATTGTAGCCATGAATCTCTCTAACTACCCAACCTAGCAAACCTTTGATTGGCTACGTAAGCTTTGCTCAGCCCCTCTTATAGCTTTGTTAGTTGCAGGTGAAGATTTGAAGATTCTTGCTTCATGATGAAGTTATTGTTGGGATATCACAATATATATAAACTGTTAAACTAAATCATCTATATATTGGTAATGGGTGGAAGGCTAAGCCTCTAGCTTGGTGTTTTGTTCCACTCATGCCACCCTAGGAACCATTTAAACCGGTGTTATGTTCCTTCATTTTGCGTTCCTAACACGGTTGGGGTTATGGGACCCCCTCGATAACCCGCTTAGCGCTAAAGCTTTTCCAGCAAGGCCCGACATTGGTACTCCATTTGGCTAATAACTAAAAATTGCATTGGGACTAGCTACCCCGTGGACTTAATTAACAACCCCCGGGCCAGTTCTCCACATGAGTGTTGGTCCAACCTAGAGCAGCTTGCGGCACCGCCCCTTGGCAACTTGGGGTATCTGGATGTTGTAACCATAGCTCATCCGGTCGTGGCCTGAGACTAGATATGCGCGGCTACTGTCAGGGTGTCGGCACCCCGGGAGGTCTTGCTGGATTAGTTTTTCCTTAGTCGGAATATCTTGAGCACGGGATTCCGAGAATACTCGGGCCTTCCCACCTTGGAGTTGCGACTCCGCAGATCGTGAGCTTATGATGGGCTAAGTTGTGACACCCCTGCAGGGTTTGATCTTTCGAAAGCCATGCTCGCAGTTATGTGGCAGATGGGAATTTGTTAATATCCGGTTGTAGAAAACTTGACACCATGTTCAGAATACACTACCAACATGAGTAACCGTGACGGTCATTTTCCGAAAGGGGTTCGGGAAGGTGAACACTGTGGGGTTATGTTTGACGTGCTTAGATAGGATCACTTCGTGATCACTTTGACGCTCGTGGCACTTATCTTCTCGCTCTAAACACGTAAGCTAGTGCTAGTGCAGCCGCAACCTTTGTTCTTCATCCTTGTTCCACACCCAAGGCTTAGATAGTTTTGCTACCCGGGAACGGGATTGCTGAGTCCTCTGTGGCTCACAGATTCTACACAACACCAGATGCATGTACTATGGTGAACTACACAGGAGATGGGACAGAGTTGTACTAGGAGTTCGATGAAGAACATGGGCGATACTACGTGTCTTACCCAGAGGATTAGTAGTGGCTTCTACTAGGGGCGATTCGGACCTTGTGGCTTTATTTATGGTATCTTTCATTTGGATCTTCATCCGTAGTTGGACTGTGATGTTATTTGAATGATGATTGCTTATGTAATGTATTGTGTGACATGGCGAGTGTAAGACAACTACTCTTTTGCAATTTCATCCCTCTTTTACATGAGTCGTGCAAAGATACCATACTTGAGATCATTCTAGTATGAGCTTATACCTTTAAGTCGTGCCTCGACACGTAGGAGGTATAATCTCATACTGGGCATTACAGCATCTGAGTTTTTGTATTGGTTGCTTGCATAATCGCTCTCCATGCCTCAGCTGGAAGAGGAGGGGAAGGTGGACTCTCTTCTTCACCCTCTGGGTTCTGGCTGGGAACTTTTTTAGGTGCCATCCTGAAGATGATGACAACCGTTAGCCATTGAAGCAAATAATAGATATGCTGAATCAATGGCTAGATATTGCAACATATAGTCTTCATAATGAACATCCGAACAAAATTGAACGAATGAATTCCATAGCTTCATGGTACATCAACTTGTAGAGAAGCCACTTGGGAGAACAAAATGATAGATTAAAACAACAAGGTAACATGTGGAACAAATGCATAATAGAGGTTTCGTCCCACATGTTCGTGCTGATGCCCCATGGCACATGTTACAAAGGGCCTTGCAATCCCCGGATCAGCATAGCCAAGGAACCTTTAAGATGCAACCCCCTAGTGTAACAACGCCCATGATAACCTCTCCACTAGATGTCGAACCCCAACCTCATATCATGCACCCATTGGGAGATTATCTAAGAGCTACTTGAATCCCACCTATTAATTACCGAAGCTTTCCGGTTATGCAATCTAGTGTTGGGGATACAGGGGAAGCACCGCATATTACACAACTAATAAATCCTACATCCAGCTGTATCCATCTTTCAACACATAACTAGGCACCTTCGGAAATCGTTTACCTCGGACCTTCAAAAAGCATTCGCTATACTAGTTGTGGCAATACTCCCGAACTATCCCCCCCCCCCAGTACTAGGTGACGTCG
>LR738714.1:433886817-434138400 GCA_902687465.1 Secale cereale
ATATATATATATATATATAGGACTCAAAACATTTTGTTTGTGTGCCTAGACTCAACATCGGCAGCGGTTCGATCAATCAGGGGGCTCCTAGGTCGGAGAAGGCTTTGATACCAACTTGTAATGCCTAGGATGTGACTATATCTCCTACGTGTCAAGGCACGAGTTAGACACATAAGTGCATTCTGGAATGATTGCAAGCGTGGTATCTTTGCACAACTCATGTAATGAACATGGATGAAAGAGTAAAATAGTTGGCTTACACTCGCCACATCACACAATTAATACAATGGCATACATTCATCCAAATAACACAGGGTCCGACTACAGACGAAAACAAACGAGAAAATATACCACATCCACAAGTCCTGATCGCTCCTAGTAGGAACCACTACTGATCGTCGGGATACGTCAGATACATACGACCACGCTCTTCATTGAACTCCCAGTGAAGTTCTTGTCCATCTCCTACGTTGTACTCAGTTGTACCTGCATCTGGCGTGTGTTGTAATCTGTGAGTCACAAGGACTCAGCAATCTCATTCCCGGGTATCAAAACTAACAAAGCCTTTTAGGTGTGGAGAGGTAATAAAGTGTCTGCAGCAAGCACTAAGCAACTAGCTTACGAATTTAGAGCGAGATGAGAATATGTGTCAACGGTCGCCAAACATGATCAATAAGTGATCCTAGCTACTCATGTTCATGCATAACCCCATCGTGTTCAATTTCCGAAACTCCTTCGAAAAGAGACCATCACAGTTACTCACACAGGTAGTGTATTCTTAAGGATATTGTGTCACATTATCTACAACCAGATAACAAATTCCCATCTGCCACATAATCGCGGGCACGGCTTTCAAAAGATCATAACCCTGCAGTGGTGTCCCAACTTAGCCTATCACAAGCTCACAATCCGCGGAGTCGCAACTCCAAGTTTGGAAGACCCGAGTATTCTCGGAATCCCGTGCTCAAGATATTTCGACAAAGGTAAAACTAATCCAGCAAGACCTCCCGGCGTGCCGACACCCTGATAGTAGCCGCGCGTATCTCGTCTCAGGCCATGACCGGATGAGCGAGGCGTACAGGTGCCAAAATACCCCAAGTTTCCAAGGGGCGGACCCGCACAGTGCTCTAGTTTGGACCAACACTCATGAGGAGCACTGGCCCGGGGGTTGATTAAGAACTCGGGTTTATAACTCCTTGTGCAAGTTTTTAGTTGTTAGGCAAATGTAGTACCAAAGTTGGGCCTTGCTAGGAAATCTTTAACCGATGCAAATTATCAAGGGGGGCCCATAAACCCCAACTGTGTTAGGAACGCAAAATCAAGGAACATGACACCGGTTTATCGGGTCCTAAGGTGGCATAAGTGGAATAAAACACCAAGCAGAAGGCCAAGCCTTCCACCCATTACCAATATATATGTGCATTAATTAAATTAAGATATATATTGTGTTATCCCAACAAACAAATCCAACATGGAGCAATCTTCAACTTCACCAGCAACTAACAATGCTATAAGAGGGGCTGAGCAAAAGCGTACTTAGCCAATCAATGGTTTGCTAGGAAGGCGGTTAGAGTGTTTCATGGCAATATAGGAGGCTGACAGACAAGAATAGGCATCGAGACATAACTATAGAGCGAAACAACTAGCAAAGAAAAGGTAGAGGTGATATCGGGGAACGGTCATCTTGCTTGTTAAGTTCACGGTGGGATCGTAACCGTGCTCCTCAAACTCAGTCTCGATAGGAACCTCGTACTCCGAATCGTCACCGGGCTCTAACCATCACAAAAATACAAATACCGGAACACAAATCAATCATGATACAATGCTCAAACACATGATGCGAGCAATATGCGTATGAGCATGGACATGATATGATGCATCACAAGGAACATGATGAGTTCAACATGTGGCAAAGGCATAATGCAAGAACACCATTTATTTAAGTGAACACAACATGCAAAAGAATGCAATAACAATATAGCCACACATGTAGTTATTTAGTTTGAACTAACTAAGCACCTGACAAGTTTAATATGTTGTTTAGCATGGCAATTAGTGCAACACCAAAACCAACTTCATCATCCAAGCAATTTAAATGGGGCCGGAAGTATCAAACAACAATCCCAGAATATCCCCAGCATAATTATGTTTGGTACTATTCTGCCTATTACCCCATTTTATTTTTATTAAACAACAAAACAGATTAAACCATGCTGTTCTATGCAAAATTCTACCCCAAAAGCATATAAAGATCATTCAAAACAGAGTTACGGTTTACATGTTATGAATTAAACCAACTCCAACATGTTAATTAGCAAATCATATGCAACCAGCAATTTAAATGTATTTAACATGGGAGCAATCTACATATTATTATTCTACATGAAATTCTGAGCATCTAACATATATGACATGTTATACTTGGATGCATGGATAAAAAGATATAAGCAAAGCAAAATTGTGGCATAATATGTAAATATGCATGCTTTGACAAAATAGGAAAAACACAAGAACTGAAAAAAACGCTCGCTGGCCGGATTGCAACGCTATGCAGTGGCCCAAGGATGGAATCAGGCCCAAGAGGCTGATTGTGGGTGTGCACGCAAGCAAACAAAAAATGGGGCGCCTGGGAATCAAACCCAGGACGTCCTGGTGTGTGTGTTGCGTGCTGACCAGTCGGGCTAGCTGGGTGCTTGTGATGTAGGTAGGGCTCGACTGAACATGACCTGAAGGCTCGAACTAAATTGGAACAAACGAAGCAAACAATAAAATAAAAAGAGGGGGGTTTGACTGCGCCCGCGGGGATCGAACCCGGGTCGCCTGGCTTACAGAGAGGGGAGCGAACCAGCTGGGCTAAACGCGGGCTCAGGCAAAGGAAGGAGCATCGCTTTTTTTGAACAGGTGAGCGGCCCGGTCTTGGAGCCATGGATGCACGGCGACTTGCTGGTGAACGACAGCGAGGAAAACGGCGACTTTTGCAGCCGCAGAGCACTGGCGGGCGTGCGGGATTGAGCGGGGTGCTGGGTGCTGGGCGCACGCACACAGAGAGGGGCGCTCGAACCCGAGCATGTGCTCAGCTCGGGGCCATGGCGACGGGGTGCAGTAAGGCGCGGTGAGGCACGGGAAGGCGAGGCGAGCTACATGACGCGTCGGCTTCTCTGCGATGGTGCGAGCATGACGAGCTGCGCGAGCAGGGGTGCGTGTGCGAGAGAATACAGAGCAAGGGGCGAAGCACGAGCAACTACGTGTTTACTGCAACTGAGAACGCAAAAAAAATTAGAAAACGCGAGAGCACCAAGATCGCTATGATGGCACGGCTCTAGCAACTCATATGGGGATCTATCCATGACAAGAAAAGATCAGGGAGGAACCTGGTTATACCTATTATACCTATGACATGAGGATGTGGCCGGGAAAGCAGAAGATCGACGGCGAGGAGGCGAGGAACTCCGATAGACTTGCTGTCCGAGAAGCTGATGAGGTAGAGGAAGAAGATGTAGTCATGGTGGTCGATCCAGGGGCCGTAGAGGTGTGTGCGTCGTGGAAGGAGACATGGAGGAACTTGCCAGTCTTCTCCACGGCGGCCAAGGGGGTCGGGGCGCGGCGACGAGCTACCCCGAGCACGAGCTCGAGCTCGCTCGGGCCATGGCGGACGCGGCTGCGAGGTGGCTTACCTGGGCGGCGGCTAGGGTAGGAGAGGAGGGGAATCGGTCGAGGGAGGTTAGGGCTAGCTCTAGGACATGCTATAAAGGGGATAGGGGCACCGGACGGTCATTAAATCGACCGTGGCGTTGACGTGGCTCCTATGGATGAGCTGTCGTACAGGGGAGACGACGCTCTTGTCGCTAGCGGGCTGCCTGGGGTGAAAGGTAAGTGGGCTTAGGTCCAGGTAAGTGTGGCTGGGCCTTTTCCTTCCTTTTCTTTATCCTGCCTACAATAAATAGACACCTCGCAGACTAAGGCATAGCCTAGTGGTGGGAAGGGGTTGATGCCTTTCCACCCACCTTAGTTCAAGGCACGGTACTTGCAATTTGGGTTTGTTGCACCAATTATACTATAGGGGGTTCCCTTACGGTCTTTCTGTCAAAAAAAATAGACACCTCCAAGAGGGAAAAGGCCTGGGATATTGGGAAGGAAAACTCAGAGATAAGAAAAATATATTTGGAGTCATGGATTTATGCTCTATTTTCTAAAATTGAATTGGACATTTTTAGAGATAGAAAAATAAAACAAGTTTGAATATAATTCAAACTTGAGTCATTTTTGAACCTAACCAAAACAATTCCAAAATGAGTGAAATTCTACAGAGAGGTCAAAGACATGGTGCAAGAATTATTGGGAAGAGATGTACATTAATAGAGGCTAGGAGGATAGCTTGCCACAAAAGTAAAGAAAGGGATAGTTTAGGGAAAAGGAAGAGAAGGTAGGGTGCATGGCTCACATACGAAATATGCAACAAGACAACATGCATGCTACCTCACTCAATGCACATGATGCAATATGGCATGACAATGCAATAATGAAACAAAGCCGAATAAAAGAAAAAACCCACAAACGAGAAGGATGGGGTCCAAGTTGGATATATTGCCAAATTTTGAGAAGTTACATCTGGGGTGTTACAAGTTGTGCCAAGATGACGCGACGCTCCTTGAGGAAGATCGTCTTCGGGCAGCTGTGCGAGCCGCTCGCTACCAGCAAGCCTTGTGCCGCTACCATAGCCGCAAGGTTCACGCCCCGAAGCCTTGAGGAAGGCGACCTTGTTCTTCGGTGAATCCAATCCGCCAAGAGTTCAAACAAGTTGACACCAAAGTGGGAAGGCCCTTATCAGTTAATATGAGTCACCAGGCCCAGCGCAGTCCACCTGGCAGCTGAAGATGGCATTTCGGTGAGCAATTCCTAGAATATTGAACATCTTCGCACGTTTTACCCCTAAGGTGCGGTTGCCGGGAGCCCCGGCAACCCCCTTTTGTACTAGCCTTGCCGGCAAGGCATGTAACCCTATGTACAAACTCAGGCACAGACCCTGCATGCAGTCAGGGAAGAAAAACCCTTTAGTATGTACAGTTTCCTGTTGATTTCCATGTTTATGTGCATAGATATATACATGCTTGTCCAGGATATTGTACTGATTTTTGGTTCAAACAAATGTTAATGGAGCGCCAAGGTTCCATGCCCCTATCCTCTTTTCTTTCTAGCCGCGGCAAGGGCGCTCGATTCCACCAAGGACCTGGCCCCAGCGAGAAGTTGGGAAGACTGCCCGGCACGGCGATCCCCGGCAAACCAAACAGATAAAGTTCACCTCTTGCCCATTCATGTTCATAACATGTGACTTGTGCATTATAAAACCTCGACACTCTCTTTTAAACTCAGGTGCTCCCATCCCTGAACCGAACGCTGCTTCGGTCAGAGTGGTCGTAGTAGCCTTTACTAAAATAAGATTGACGAGGAGCTGGACCCTTGGTCTGTAACCCGGAAGATGTGATTCTTCGAGATGCACACGGGGCACCGGTAGGATAGCTTGCCAGGAGAACTCGTTTATTTGCCTTAAAGAGGCATTTCGCCTCTGCATGGAAGTGTACATACACGGGTCCCCGGCAAGGCTGGTCATTTTCATTGACATGTTGATACAAGTACGAATGTTACAAGACACATGCACGGGCTCGAGAGATTACATTTTTTAGAAATTAAGATTTGGCAAGTGCCTACAAGCTAAAAGAAAGATAAGCACCTCACAATCTCTGTTCTTGCCCTTTTCCTCCCAGGTGCGGCGGGTGAAGTCAAAGAAAAGGCGACGGGGAACGCGCCGATGGAGAGCATGGCGGGGATGACCCTCGGCAAGATGTGTGGCCGAGGGAGGAGGGCGATGCAGATGACGGTGCTACCACCGATGGTCAGTCGGAGTCGGAATCGGCGTCCTCCCGCCCGCTACCATCGTCGTCGCTATCGCTGTCCTCCTCGTAACTGTTGCTCAAGGAGGAGGTCTCGTTGTCTGTGGAGCTCTCCGCACAGCACCCTAAGCGGGTTCCCGAGCGCCCGAAGACCTTGACGGAGAGCAGGCCGTTCTCCATTAATTTGAACTGGAGAATGTGCCCCTTCGATAGGCTATGGGCACGGGCAAAGGTCTCCCCCCCCCCACGGCGGAGGTACATGACGTGAGGGGCGGGGAAGTCGACGTCGACCCACATGCCGCTGTTCTCGTAGCCCCTCATATGCAGCCTCAAGGCCTACGGTGGGTCAAGCTCCATTACCCGAGCGAACGGGGTGGGTAGGCGGAGGTGACCGCACACTCGCTTGTACAGCCTGATGAAGAACTTGTGGGGCTAGTCTCCAACAGCCTTTGCCACACAGTTTCTTCTACGCACTGTGTGTGATGCATTCAATAACGCAAACGATAAAATTGTTAATATCGTGTGCAATGGCAACGCTATCACAAATGATTTAACGGGGAAAATTGTATGTGATGTACCTGCGAACGGAAACGTTTTCCTTGGAGCGACTGTGTGGGGTGTATATGTGAATGGAAACGTTTAGCGAGGACTGACTATGTGGGAAGTACTTACGACCGAAAACGATTTCACCTGTATAATTGTATTTTTTAGCACTACTGTACGTATAACCGTAATTGACCGCTCGCTGGTCGCACACGACCTCATTTTGCCGGTCATGTGTGCTAGGAGGGCATATCCCCGACGGTTTCTGGGTCTTGTGGGAAGGACCCCCCTATCGCCCACACTGACTTGGCGACGGTTCCAAATGCCATCGTGCAAAGGGGTTAAAAATTGTTTGTATAGCACCGACACGTACCAGTGATAACATAACCACATGTTCCCATATCCTACTCATGCACATCTTTGAGGGGTGAAACTAATGCATAGTAAAACTGGGTATAGGGGAAGTATGATAAAAGTGTAACTTGCCTTTCTAATGATCATTAAACCCTAGGGATTTGCAGTAGCAAGCTTCGCACTCTGGATGATCTATCGTAAACAAGTGATGACATACATAAGCACACAAGCAAAAGATTCAAAGAGAAATCGAAGAAAAGTGTCATGAAAACTCAAAAACAACCAAATTACTCCTTTGTACAGAAACAATTTTTTACAGTTGCAAAATTTTGAGAATTACATCTTAACATAAAGTATAAGTCAAGAGCTTCAAATTGCAAAAAGAATCAACTCAAATGGAGTTACAAAACTCAAGTTATGACATAAAGAAGTTCAAATTCAAATCTGTTTGAATTCAAAATTTAAAACTTTCAAAAATATTTTTAGTTTGGTTTTCTGGATAGATGAGATCATGATGAACAATTTGGCGTTGGTTTCGTTGAATTTGGACAAACGGTTGAAAAGTTGCGCTAGTTTAAAAAACAGGGACTAATCTGGAAAAAAACAACCTACAAATAAGTCCCTGGCCATGTGTCAAACTTCTACTGGACGAAAACGTTCTCTACAGATCTAATCTAGCGAGCGTTCGCTATTTAGAGAATAACGGTTCAAAGGAAAAAAGCAAATCCTAATCTAATCTGGACCATAGGAGGGAGATCGGACGGACGAGGGTGGCCGGTGGCTTAACGCTGCGGCGACGGTCCTCCTCGGTGAAGAAGATGGCGGCGGCCGGCTCGGGTGTGGGCGGTGTGGTGGCTCCGGTGATCCTCTGGCTTGGCGGAGTGGACGGAGAGGGGTTATACGTCTCCGTCGTATCTACTTTTCCAAACTCTTTTGCCCTTGTTTTGGACTCTAATTTGCATGATTTGAATGGAACTAACCCGGACTGACGCTGTTTTCAGCAGAATTGCCTTGGTGTTATTTTTGTGCACAAATGAATGTTCTCGAAGTGACCTGAAATTTCGCGGAGATTATTTTCAGAATATATAAAAAATACTGGCGATAAGATCCATCGGAGGGGGCCCACACCTTGACCACAAGGGTGGAGGCACCCCCCCCCCCAGGATGTGCCCCTGTCCTCGTGGGCCCCCTGGACCTCCACCGACCTCAACTCCAACTCCATATAATCTTGTTTGGGGAGAAAAATAGAGAAGGATTCATCATGTTTTATGATACGGAGCCACGGCCACCTCTTGTTCTTCCTCGAGAGACCTGATATGGAGTCTGTTCGGGGCTCCAGAGAGTGGAGATCGTCGTTGTCGTTGCCATCAACCTTCCTCCATCACCAATTCCATGATGCTCACCATCGTGCGTGAGTAATTCCATCATAGGCTTGCTAGACAGTGATGGGTTGGATGAAATTTGTCATGTAATCGAGTTAGTTTTGTTAGGGTTTGATCCCTAGTATCCACTATGTTCTGAGATTGATGTTGCTATGACTTTGCTATTCTTAATGCTTGTCGCTAGGGCCTGAGTGCCATGATTTCAGATCTGAACCTATTATGTTTTCATGAATATACATGTGTTCTTGATCCTATATTTCACACCTACTATGTGTTATGATCGGGCAACCCAAGAGCGACAATAGCCGGGACACTTCCCGGTGATGACCATAGTTTGAGGAGTTCATGTATTCACTAAGTGCTAATGCTTTGGTCTGGTGCTCTATTAAAAGGAGGCCTTAATACCCTTAGTCTCCATTAGGGCCCCGCTGCCTCGGGAGGGTAGGATAAAAGATGTCATGCAAGTTCTTTTCCTTAAGCACGTATGACTATATATGGAATACATGCCTACATTACATTGATGAATTGGAGCTAGTTCTGTGTCGCCCTAGGTTATAACTGCTACATGATGAATATTATCTGACACCTATCATTGCTGATCCATTGCCTACGAGTTCGTTCCATATTGATACTTGCTTCGTTACTTTCGTTACTGCTACTATCACCATCACTACAAAACTGCTACTGTTACTTTTGCCACTGTTACCGTTACTTCCATACTACTTTGCTACTAAATATTTTTCTGCAGATATTAAGTCTTTCAGGTGTGTTTGAATTCAAAACTCAGCTGCTAATACTTGAGAATATTCTTTGGCTCCCCTTGTGTCGAATCAATAAATTTGGGTTGAATACTCTACCCTCAAAAACTATTGTGATCCCCTATACTTGTGGGTTATCAAGACCTTTTTCTGGCGCCGTTGCCGAGGAGCATAGCTCTATTCTCTGAGTTACTTGGGATTTATATCTGTTGATCACTATGAGGCCACTAAAGGATGATAGAACCAAGATCGTTCCCTCTAGAACGAGGGGAGGTAAGGAACTGCCATCTAGCTCTGCACTTGATTCACCATCTGGTTTAAGTAAACTTGCGACACCTAAACCTGCTATTGAATCTGATATGTCGCATGCTATTGATGATGCCACTTATACTATGAATGATGCTTACGATACTACTACTAGATTTGATAAAATTGTGCCATTGGGTGAATTACTTGATGAACATCTTCCCAGAGCTAAAACTATTGATTATGCTGAAGATGATGATATTTCATTTCCGAAACTGATGAAATTATTGAAACTGAAGACTTTGAAACTCCTGTTAAAACTAGCTCTCCTAGATATGAATTGCATGTTATGACTGAGGGATATGTTATGGAAGGAGAGGTAGCTAGAGACTTTCTTGCTTGTAAGGATAGGAATGATCTTAAGAAATTACTACGCAAGTGGAAAGAAAAATCTTTGAATGCTAGAATGCAATATGATCCTAAATTTGTTACTTCACCTATCTGTGTTACTGATAAGATTATGAATTCTCTATCAATCCTGAGTTAATTGCTTTAGTCATAAAATCCTACATAAGTATTATGAAAAACTCTCATGCTTCATGTATATCTATTTAGAGAGTCAACAAGAATTGGTCAATTGCATGGTTAGTCATAAAATCCTACATAAGACTTATGGAGCAGTGAATATGATATGTTTGATTCCTTCCAATAGTTTCGTGACATAGAGATGATAGTATGTGGGAGGTACTAATGGATGATCGTGTTTAGTAAGATATTGGTGTTAAGGTTAGTGATTCCCGAAGCATGCACGTATAGTCTCTCGTTATGCCGGGAAGTTGGAGCACAATTTATCCTTGATTGTCTATCTTTGTGTGAAGGTTGGGGGCGCGTGATGGTTAACTCCTACCAACCTACCCCCTAGGAGCATGCGTAGTATGACTTTGCTTTGAGGGCTAATAAACTTTTGCAATAAGTATATTAGTTCTTTATGACTAATATTAGTCCAAGGATTATACGCACTCTCACCCTTCCACCATTGCTAGCCTCTCTCCTGCCGTGCAACTTTCGCCAGTGCATAAACCTTGTTATACCTTCCTCAAAACATCAACCATACCTACCTATTATGTCATTTCCTTAGCCATTCCAAGATATATTGACATACACTTCCATCATATAGATGACTTGAGCATTCATTTTCATATTGCTTTGCATGATCGTAAGACAGCTAGCACGATATTTTCATGGCTTGTCCGTTTTTTTATATCTTTGTTATGCTAGGTCATTGCACATCTTGGTACACTGCCAGAGGCATTCATATAGAGTCATACTATGTTCCAGGTATTGAGTTGCAATTTTTATTTCTTTTGAGTTATAAGTAAAAGAAGTGTGATGATCATCATTATTCATCATTAGAGCATGTCCCAGTGAGGAAAGGATGATAGAGACTATGATTCACCAAGAGTTGGGATGAGGCTCCGAACAAATATAAAAAAATGAAAAATAAGTGAGGCGGAAAAGAGCCCAAGAAAAAGAAAAAAGGAAGAAAAATAAAAAGAAAAAGGAAAAATGAGAGACAAGAGATAAGGGGCATGCTAATTCCACACTTGTGCTTCAAAGTAGCACCTTGTTTTTCATATAGACAGTCTCCTATGTTGTTACTTTCACATACTAGTGGGAATTTTTCGTAGTAGAGTTTGATGCATACCCACTTAGTTTCATACTGAGCTTTCATACACTTATAGCTCTTAGTGCATTCGTTGCATGGCAATCCCTACTCCTCGCATTGACATCTATTGATGGGCATCTCCATAGCCCATAAATTGCCTAGTTGATGTGAGACTTTCTGCTACTTCTTGAGCTTGCGTTGTATTCCCTCGAAGAGGAAAGGGTGATGCAACACAGTAGTGTAAGTATTTCCCTCAGTTTTTGAGAACCAAGGTATCAATCCAGTAGGAGACCACGCATGAGTCCCTCGCACCTGCACAAACAAATAAGAACTTCGCAGCCAATGCGATAAGGGGCTGTCAATCCCTTTACGGTCACTTACGAAAGTGAGATCTGATAGAGATGATAGTTTGATATTTTTGGTATTTTTGATATAAGAATAGAAAGTAAAAGCGGAAAAGTAAAGTAGATTGTAGATTGATATGTTGAGAATAGACCCGGGGGCCATAGTTTTCTCTACTGGCTTCTCTCATGATAGCGATATTCTACGGCGGGTAAACAAATTACTATCGAGCAATTGATAGAAAAGCAAATAATTATGAGACTATCTAGGCATGATCATTATATATAAGCATCACGTCCGAGACAAGTAGACCGAAACGATTCTGCATCTACTACTATTACTCCACACATCGACCGCTATCCAGCATGCATCTAGAGTATTAAGTTCATAAGAACAGAGTAACGCCTTAAGCAAGATGACATGATGTAGAGGGATAAACTCAAACATATAGTGATATAAACCCCATCTTTTTATCCTCGATGGCAAAAATACAATACGTGCCTTGCTGCCCCCTACTATCACTGGGAAAGGATACCGCAAGATTGAACCCAAAGCCAAGCACTTCTCCCATTGCAAGAGCTATAGATCTAGTAGGCCAAACCAAACCAATAATTCGAAGAGACTTGCAAGGATATTATAATCATATATAAAGGGTTCAGAAAAGAACCAAATATTTCTCATAGATAATCTTGATCATAAACCCACAATTCATCAGATCTCGACAAACACACCGTAGAAAGAGATTACATCGAATAGATCTACTCGAGGACCGAGGAGAACTTGGTATTGAGATCCAAAGAGAGAGAAGAAGCCATCTAGATACTAGCTATGGATCCGAAGGTCTGTGGTAAACTACTCACAACTCATGGTGAGGCGATGATGATGATGTAGAAGTACTCCGTGGAAGATCCCCCCTCCGGCGGAGCTCTGAAACAGGCCCCAAGATGGGATCTCACGGGAACAGAAGGTTACGGCGGTGGAACTAGGGTTTTCTCTGTTGTTCTGATGGTTTCGGGGTACGTAGGTATATATAGGAGGAAGGAGGGCACCGGGGGCCAGACGGGGGGCCCACGAGGCAGGGGGCGCGCCCTATAGGGGGGGCGCTCCCCCCACCCTCGTGGACGCCACCTCAGCCCTATTCCGTGGTTCTCAAGTCTCCCGTGCGTATTTTACTCCAAAAATATATCTCCTGAAGTTTCATCCTGTTTGGACTCCGTTTGATATTCCTTTTCTGTAAAACCCTAAAATAGGCAAAAAAAGACAGCAATCTGGACTGGGCCTTTGGGTTAATAGGTTAGTCCAAAAAATAATATAAAAGTGTATAACAAAGCCCATTAAACATCCAAAACATCATAAATAATAGCATGGAACAATCAGAAATTATAGATACGTTGGAGACATATCAAGCATCCCCAAGCTTAATTCCTGCTCATCCTCGAGTAGGTAAATGATCAAAACATAATTTTTGATGTGGAATGCTAACCAACATAGTTTTTCAATGTAATTCTCTTAATTGTGGCATGAATGTTCAGATCTGAAAGATTCAAGATAAAAGTCTATATTGACAAAAGAAATCATAATACTTCAAGCATACTGACAAAGCAATCATGTCTTCTCAAAATACTATGGCTAAAGAAAGTTTCCCTACAAAATCATATAGTCTGGCTATGCTCCCTCTTGATCACACAAAATATTCATATCATGCACAACCCCGGTTTGAGCCAAGCACTTGTTTTCATACTCTTTTCTTTCAAACCTTTCAACTTTCACGCAATACATGAGCGTGAGCCATGGACATAGCACTATGTTGAATAGAGAGGTGGTTGTGGAGAAGACAAAAAGGAGGGAGATAGTCTCACATCGACTAGGCGTATCAACGGGCTATGGAGATGCCCATCAATAGATATCAATGTGAGTGAGTAGAGATTGCCATGCAACGGATGCACTAGAGCTAAAAATGTGTGAAAGCTAAACAAAAGAAACTAAGTGGGTGTGCATCCAACTTGCTTGCTCATGAAGACCTAGGGCATCTGAGGAAGCCCATCGTTGGAATATACAAGCCAAGTTCTATAATGAAAATTCCCACTAGTATATGAAAGTGACTAAACATGAGACTCTATATCATGAAGAACATGGTGCTACTTTGAAGCACAAGTGTGGAAAAGGATAGTAGCAATTGTCCCTTCTCTCTTTTCCCTCATTTTTTGGAGGGGCTTTCTCTCTATTTTTTTATTTATCCCCTCTCTATTTTCTTTATATTTTTTGGGCCATCTCTTTTTTATTGGCCTTTCCTCACATGGGACAATGCTCTAATAATGATGATCATCACACTTTTATTGATTTACAACTCGATACTAGAACAAAGTATGACTCTATATGAATGCCTCCGGCGGTGTACCTTGATATGCAATGAATCAAGAGTGACATGTATGAAAAATTATGCATGGTGGCTTTGCCACAAATACGATGTCAACTACATGATCATGCATGGAAATATGACAATATGAAGCGTGTCATATGAACAGAACAGTGGAAAGTTGCATGGCAATATATCTCGGAATGGCTATGGAAATGCCATGATAGGTAGGTATGGTGGCTGTTTTGAGGAAGGATATATAGTGGGTGTATGGTACCGGCGAAAGTTGCGCGATACAAGAGAGGCTAACAAGGGTGGAAGGGTGAGAGTGTGTAATATCCATGGACTCAACATTAGTCATAAGAACTCATACACTTATTGCAAAAATTTACGAGTCATCAAAACAAATCAATCAACGCATGCTCCTAGGGGGGAGGTTGGTAGGAGTTAACCATCGCACGCCCCTGACCTCCACAGAATGGATGACACTCTACAAATACCTCATGCTCTAACTTCGTCACATAGCGGTTCACCATACGTGCATGCTACGGGAATCACTAACTTTAACACAAGCATTTCTCAATTTCATAATAACTCTACTAGCATGACTCTAATATCTCTATCCTCATATCTCGAAACAATTATCAAGCATCCAACTTCTCATCATATTCGATGCACTTAGTGTGAAAGCTTTTACTACATTGATCTTGGATGCCTATCATGTGAAGGCTAGTTTTATAGCAAAAGCACATTACCATGCTGTTTTAATAGACTCTCAAAAGGATATAAGTGAAGCATGAGAGATCAACAATTTCTACAAAATATAATCACCACCGTGCTCTAAAAGATATAAGTGAAGCACTAGAGCAAAAACTATTCAACTCAAAAGATATAAGTGAAGCACATAGAGTGTTCTAACAATTCCTAGGCTATATTTAACTCTCTCAAATAGGTGTGTCCAGCAAGTATAATTGTGGCAAACTAACAAGCAAAGACTCAAATTATACATGATCCTCCAAGTAAAACACATATCATGTGGTGAATAAAAATATAGCTCCGAGTATAGTTACCGATAGATGAAGACTAAAGAGGGGATGCCTTCCCGGGGCATCCCCAAGCTTAGGCTCTTCGTTGTCCTTGAATTTTACCTTGGGGTGCCTTTGGCATCCCCAAGCTTAGGCTCTTGCCACTCTTTGTTCCATAGTCCATCAAAGCAATACTCAAAACTTGAAAACTTCACAACACAAAACTTAGACAAAAATCTCGTGAGCTCTGTTCGTATAAGAAAACAAACCACCACTCAAAGGTACTGTAATGAACACATTCTTTGTTTATATTGGTGTTAAACCTACTGTATTCCAACTTCTCTATGATTCATACTTCCAAATACTACTCATAGATGCATTGAAATATGCAAACAACACAAGAAAAACAGAATCTGTCAAAAACAGAACAGTCTGTAGTAATCTGTAACTTTCGCATACTTCTGTAACTCCAAAAAATGAAATAAATTAGTAAACGTGAGGAATTTGTCTATTAATCATCTGCAAAAATAATCAACTAAATAGCACACTCCAGTAAAATCTGGTGACCATTCTAGCGAGCGCTAACGATTCTGTTTTTCACAGCAAGATCATATAAACTTCACACAAGTCTTCCCAAAGGTTCTAATTGGCACAAACACTAATTAAAACACAAAACCACATCTAAACAGAAGCTAGATGCAATATTTATTCCTAAACAGAAGCAAAAACAAAAAATATAAAACTGGGTTGCCTCCCAACAAGCGCTATCGTTTTACGCCCCTAGCTAGGCATGATACATGGATAGATCTAGGTATTGCCATCTTTGGAAGGCAATCCATAAGTGACTCTCATAATAGATTCGTATGGTAATTTAATTTTCTTCCTAGGAAAGTGTTACATGCCTTTCCTTAATGGAAATTGGAATCTAATATTTCCTTCCTTCATATCAATAATTGCACCAATCGTTCTAAGGAAAGGTCTACCAAGAATAATAGGACAAGAAGGATTGCAATCTATATCAAGAACAATGAAATCTACGGGCACATAATTCCTATTGGCAACAATAAGAACATCATT
Source organism: Secale cereale (assembly GCA_902687465.1). NCBI lineage: Eukaryota > Viridiplantae > Streptophyta > Magnoliopsida > Poales > Poaceae > Secale > Secale cereale. Next base: position 433,902,455 of record LR738714.1, read on the forward strand.
AATCCTTCCCATAGGTTTCTTAATAGTGGAATCCGCAAGATGCAAATTTAAAGAACAATCATCAAGCTCATGGAACCCTAGCAAAGCACACAAAGTTTTAGGGATAGTGGAAACACTTGCACCCAAATCAAACAAAGTATAGAATTCATGATCTTTAATTTTTATTTTAATAGTAGGTTCCCACTCATCATAAAGCTTTCTAGGGGTAGAAACTTCTAATTCAAGTTTTTATTCATAAGATTGCATCAAAGCATCAACTATGTGTTTGGTAAAAGCTTTATTTTGACTATAAGCATGCAGAGAGTTTAGTACAGATTGCAACAAGGAAATACAATCAATCAAAGAGCAATTATCATAATTGAATCCCTTGAAATCCAAAGTAGTGGGTTCATCACTATGCGGAGTTTTAATCACTTCACTCCCACTTTTAACAATTTTAGCATCAAGATCTAAAAACTCCGAATCATTGGGACACCTTAAAGTAGACTCATCTCCAATCCTATATTTATCAAGATTCATACTATAAAACAAGGATCTAATAGGAGACACATCAATAACTTCAAGATCTTCATCTTTATTTTCATGATAACTAGAAGAACACGTTTTTATATAATTCTCTCTTTTACCACGCATCTTAGCGGTTCTTTCTTTGCATTCATCAATGGAAATTATCATGGATTTGAGAGACTCATTGATATCATGCTTAGGTGGGATAGATCTAAGTTTCAAAGAATCAACATCAAGAGTAATTCTATCCACACTTCTAGCCAATTCATCAATCTTAAGAAATTTTTCTTCAAGCATAGCATTGAAATTCTTTTGCGAATTCATAAACTCCTTAACACTAGTTTCAAATTCAGAAGGCATCTTTCCATAAGAGTTGTTGTAGGAATTTTCATAATTATTAGAGGAATTACTAGGAAAAGGCCCTGGATTAAAGTTCCCTCTATAAGCATTGTTACCAAAATTATTCCTACCAACAAAATTCACATCCAAAGATTCATTATTATTTTCAATCAAAGTGGACAAAGGCATATCATTAGGATCAAAAGAAGCACTCTTAGCAGCAAATAATTTCATAAGTTCATCCATCTTTCCACTCAAAACACTAATCTCTTCAATAGCATGCACTTTTTTACTAGTTGATCTTTCGGTGTGCCATTGAGAATAATTAAACATAATATTATCTAGGAGTTTGGTAGCTTCTCCTAAGGTAGTTTCCATGAAAGTGCCTCCTGCGGCCGAATCTAAAAGATTTCTAGAAGCAAAATTCAAGCGAGCATAAAAGTTTTGAATAATCATCCATAAGTTCAAACCATGTGTAGGGCAATTACGTATCATTAATTTCATTCTCTCCCAAGCTTGTGCAACATGCTCATGATCTAGTTGCTTAAAATTCATAATATCGTTTCTAAGAGAGATGATCTTAGCAGGAGGGAAATACTTAGAGATAAAAGCATCTTTGCACTTATTCCATGAATCAATACTATTTCTAGGCAAAGAGGAAAACCAAGTTTTAGCACGATCTCTAAGTGAAAACGGAAATAACTTCAATTTAACAATATCGTTATCCGTATCCCTTTTCTTTTGCATATCACACAAATCAACAAAGTTGTTTAGATGGGTAGCGGCATCTTCACTAGGAAAGCCGGAAAATTGATCTTTCATGACAAGATTCAGCAGAGCAGCATTGATCTCACAAGATTCAACATCGCTAATAGGAGCAATCGGAGTGCTAATAAAATCATTGTTGTTTGTATTGGAGAAGTCACACAATTTGGTATTGTTCTGGGCCATAGTGACAAGCAAGCAATCCAACACACAAGCAAACAAGAAGCAAGCGAACGAAAAACACACAGCAGAAGAAGGGCAAATAAAACGGCAAGGGTGAAGTGGGGGAGAGGAAAACAAGAGACAAAAAATGTAATGCGAAGGATAAGGGTTTGTGATAGGTACTTGGTATATGACTTTTGCATAAGCCTCCCCGGCAACGGCACCAGAAATTCTTCTTGCTACTTCTCGAGCTTGCGTTGTATTCCCTCGAAGAGGAAAGGGTGATGCAGCACAGTAGCATAAGTATTTCCCTCGGTTTTTTAGAACCAAGGTATCAATCAAGTAGGAGACCACGCGCGAGTCCCTCGCACCTGCATAAACAAATAATAACTTTGCAGCCAACGCGATAAGGGGTTGTCAATCCCTTTACGGTCACTTACGAAAGTGAGATCTGATAGAGATGATAGTTTGATATTTTTGGTATTTTTGGATATAAGAACAGAAAGTAAAAGCGGAAAAGTAAAGTAGATTGTAGATTGATATGTTGAGAATAGACCCGGGGGGCATAGTTTTCTCTAGTGGCTTCTCTCATGATGGCGATATTCTACGGCGGGTAAACAAATTACTGTCGAGCGATTGATAGTAAAGCGAATAATTATGAGACTATCTAGGCATGATCATTATATATAGGCATCACGTCTGAGACAAGTAGACTGAAACGATTCTGCATCTACTACTATTGAGATCCAAAGAGAGAGAAGAAGCCATCTAGATACTAGCTATGGACCCGAAGGTCTGTGGCATACTACTCACAACTCATGGTGAGGCGATGATGATGATGTAGAAGCACTCCGTGGAAGATCCCCCCTCCGGAAGAGCTCCGGAACAGGCCCCAAGATGGGATCTCACGGGAACAGAAGGTTACGGCGGTGGAACTAGGGTTTCTGTATTGTTCTGATGGTTTCGGGGTACGTAGGTATATATAGGAGGAAGGAGGGCACCGGGGGCCAGACGGGGTGCCCATGAGGCAGGGGGCGCGCCCTATAGCGGGGCGCCCCCACCCTCGTGGACTCCACCTCAGCCCTATTCCGTGGTTCTCAAGTCTCACGTTCATATTTTGCTCCAAAAATATCTCTCCCGAAGTTTCATTCCGTTTGGACTCCGTTTGATATTCCTTTTCTGTAAAACCCTGAAATAGGCAAAAAAACAGCAATCTGGACTGGGCCTTTGGGTTAATAGGTTAGTCCCAAAAATAATATAAAAGTGTATAACAAAGCCCATTAAACATCCAAAACATCATAAATGATCACATGTAACAATCAAAAATTATAGATACGTTGGAGACGTATCACTTTCTCCCTTGTTTTGTCTACTACCACCACATTCTATTCCACCTATGTTGCTATATCCATACCGTGCGCTCATGTATTGCGTGAGAGTTGAAAATGCTGAAGCACGTTAAAAGTATGAATGAATTGCTTGACTGATACCAGGGTAGTACATGATTTATACTTTGTGTTAAGAAGACATAACATGACAAGGCTATATGATTTTGTAGGGATAAAGTTCTTTAGCATTTGATATTTTAAAAGAGATGACTGTTTGTTGGGATGCCTGAGTATTGATGTCTTTATGTCAAATTATAGACTATTGCTTTGAATCACTCATGTCTTAATATTCATGCCATGATTAGATATATGATCAAGTTTATGCCAGGTAGCATTCCACATCAAAAATTATCTTTTTTTATCATTTACCTACTCAATTACGAGTAGGAATTAAGCTTGGGATGCTGATACGTCTCCATCGTACCTACAATATTTAGTTGTTCCATGTCAATATTATTGAACTTATACATACTTTTTGCAACAATTTATATGATTTATTTGGACTAACCTATTGATCCAGTGCCCAGTGCCAGTCCCTGTTTGTGGCATGTTTTTGTTTCGCAGAAAATCCATATCAAACGAAGTCCAAACACGATTAAAATTACGGAGAATTATTTTGGAATATATGTGATCTTTGAGACTTGGAATCAATGCAAACTGGGGCCCACAGTGACCACAACCCACCAGGGCGCGTCGGGCACCCCCTGGCACGCCCAGGTATCTTGTGCCCTCCTTGAACGTTGGTTGGGGCCTTTCTTCTGGCGCAAGAAATCTAATTTATGGGGGAAAAGTTGTGTTAAATTTTTAGTGCAATCGGAGTTACGGATCTCCAGGAATTTAAGAAACGGTAAAGGGCCAGAAAACAGGAATGCGAAACAGAAGAAAACAAAGAGACAGATCCAATCTCGGAGGGGCTCTCGCCCCTCCGCCGCCATGGAGGCCGGGACCCTCCTCCCATCTAGGGGGGCAAGGAATAATAAGGAGGAGGGGGGCTCTCTCCCCCTCTCTCTCGCGGCGTCGGAGTACCGCCGGGGCTAGGATCGTGACGGCGATCTACATCAACAATCTTGCCACCGTCAACACAACTTTCTCCCCCTCTATGCAGCGGTGTAACCTCTCTATTCCTACTGTAATTCTCAACTTAAACATGGTGCTCAACACTATATATTATTTCCCAACGATATGTGGTTATCCTATGATGTTTGAGTAGATCTATTTTGTCCTATGGCATAATCGTGATCTTGGTTGGTATGATTGTATATTTTATTTTGGTGTTGTCCTACGGTGCCTTTTGTTTTGCGCAATCGTGAGGCCCCCCTGCTATTGGGTGTTGCAATATGTTCATGGTTCGCATATGGTGGGTTCCTAGATTGACAGAAGCTTAAACCCGAGACGTATGGGACTAAAGAGGACTTGATACTTAGTGCTATGGTTGGGTTTCACGACCTTAATGATCTTTAGTAGTTGTGGATGCTTGCTAGAGTTCCAATCATAAGTGCATATGATCCAAGTACGGAAACTGTGTTAGCTCATGCCTCTCCCTCATATAAAATTGCAAGAATGATTACCGGTCTTGTTATCGATTGCCTAAGGACAAATCATCCTATTGTGTTACAAAAAGCTTGCTACTACCCTACTTTTGTTGTCTTGCAATTTATTTCAAGTTTCATTCTCACTAAGTACTCCTAGTTTTATTCTTATTTTAGATAAGGCAAACGCTAGTGTGCGTAGAGTTGTATTGGTGGTCGATAGAACTTGAGGGAATATTTGTTCTACCTTTAGGTCCTCGTTGGGTTCGACACTCTTACTTATCGAAAAAGGCTACAAACGATCCTACACTTGTGGGTTATCACCGACGATCAAATCCCGGGCAAGTAATATACTGATAGACAAAGGGAACTACGTATGTTGTCATAATGGTTCAACCGATAAAGATCTTTGTAGAATATGTAGGAACCAATATGGGCATCCAGGTCCCGCTATCGGTTATTGATCGGAGAGGCATCTCGGTCATGTCTACATCATTCTTGAACCCGTAGGGTCCGTACGCCTAACGTTCGTTGACGATATAGTATTATATGAGTTATGTGAGTTGGTGACCGAATGTTGTCCGGAGTCCCAGATGAGATCATGGATATGACGAGGAGCTCCGGAATGATTCGGAGATAAATATTCATATATAGGATAATAGTATTTGGAAGGTTTCGAGTTGCAACGGGTATATATCGGATCACCGGAAGGGGTTTCGGGAGACAACATGAGTTAATGGGCCTAAACGGGCCAAGGGGAGGGAGCACACCGGCCCACAAGGAGGCTGGCGCGCCCCCATCCCGGTCGACGGCCCTAGGGGAAGGAAAGAGGAGGGGCTAGCTCCTCCCGACTTTCTCCTCGCTCAAGGAAAGGAAAGGGAGGGGGTCTTCCCTCCTGCCCTTGTCCCTACGCCCTAGGAAGGAAGGGGAGGGGTGCCTAGGGCATGCGCCCTAGGGATGGCCACCGCCCCCCTTGAAGGCGCCCTAGGCAGCCTTCTCTCCCTCCTCCACCTATATATATATGAGGAGGGGAGGGGGCAATACACACCACAACTCACAAGCCGAGTGCGGTGCCCCCTCTCCCTCTAGTTCTAGTTCGTCCTCCGTCCACGTTTGTTGTGCTTGGCGAAGCCATGCGGATAGATTCACCACCACTGTCATCACGCCGTCATGCTGCCGGAACTCATCTACTACCTTGCATCTCTTGCTGAATAGAGAAGGCGAGGACATCATTGAGCTGAACTTGTGCTGAACGCGGAGGTGTCGTACGTTCGGTACTTGATCGGGACGAATCGTGAAGGTGTACGACCACATAAACCGCGTTGATAAACGCTTCCGCTTAGCGATCTTCAAGGGTATGAAGATGATCTCCCCTCTGGTAGCTATGCATTTCCATGGATAGATCTTGCGTGTGCGTAAATTGTTTTTGTTTTCCATGAAACTTCCCCAACACTACCTCTGTAGCATGAGATAGTTTCTTCTGAAGAATAAAAATGTATCCAAAAGTTTGTAAATACCTTTTCTTACGCAAGTCAAATCTTCAAGTTTCTAAATAAACCTCTTTCTATTTCTCTTCAAACTAAAAAATATAAACATCTTACACCGGTTAGGTTGTTCCTAACAAGGCAAATATACTAATTATATACGAAAAAATTTAGTGTCCTCAGTATAAAGCAGGGACCAACCTTTGTGGATACTATATTTGCACACACATGATCTCCATCTGAAAATATATTCAATGTTGTCACGATGCTCTCAGCTTAGTACGAGTAAGTCTGTATCTTAATTAATATCTTCTACTCCACTCGTGGCGCATTTTGATCTAAAAATCATGCAGCTCGTTTTTTAACCGACGACCCTTGAACCACTCCCCGCTGGTGAAATGCTAGTTGTTAGGAAGTTTATCAACAACTTCTCGAGAATCGGTACATCAAGCCCATTGGTGATAATGAAGGTTCCAGCATGGTTGTTCCTCCAGCAATGAGTATGCGTTGAACTAGAGTTAGCCGCTAAGCATAAACACATATATGCATTGTTTTCCATGTGATGAGGTCTTTGTATTTCGTACACATGATTATGTACTTCATATGTCGATAAATCAGTGGAATTTAGCTAGCATTTGTTCAATTGCATATTGTTACCAATTCTGATGAATGTTCTTTCTATGAACACTATTTGTTCAATTGCACATTATGGCAAGTTTCTAAATTTTTTAACAGAATTAGTATATTTGCCCTGTTAAGAACAACCTAACCGGTGTAAGATGTTTATATTTTTTTTACTTTGAAGAGAAATAAAAAGAGGTTTATTCTGATGCATGTTTTTTCTGTGGCCAGCCCAACTAAGGCACAAGCCTCTAGTAGAGGGAGGTTGGAAGCTCCTACAATCTTACTTGGGCCGGTTTGGGAAGCTTATGGAAGCTTCCACCTGGTTATTTCGATAAATTTTTCTTTATTTTATTTTCCTAGTCTATTCTTGGGCTAGGTATTGTTTAATTTTCCTGGGTTTTTTCTCTTTTTTCTATTTCGTTTTTTTAATTCATGAAATTTATCTCAATTCATGAACATGTTTAGATTTCACAATTTTTTTTTTGATTTCTTGATCATTTTATTAATTCCACATACATTTTCAAATTCACGAAAAAAATCGAGTTCATTAACATTTCCTTGAAATATTGATTTTTTTCTCAAATAAATGAAATTTTTAATTTTCAAAAAAGAATTGAAGCTGCAAAGTTTTTCCAAGGTCATGAACATATTTCAAATTTGAGTACTTTTCTCAAGTTCATGAACATTTTTTTAGAATGGGTGTCCTTGTAAAATAAATCATATTTTCTTTCAAATCCATGAACATGTTTGAGCTGTGAATATTTTTTCAATTCTATTCTATGAAATTCTTGAACTTTTTCTAAACGTGAACGATCAACCGTCGAGTGCTTGAAACACGCTAGCGATGTATTGCTGGGCCGACCAATAGTGCGTGTGTGTGAGCGCTAGTTGGGTTTGCTGGGGCGTGGGAGCTATATATCGCTTAAAGCGAGATTTATGCACCCTCACCTGAAGCTTTTCCCTGCATGCTACAATACGGTGATGGCCCATGCTTGTTTGTTCCTTGGCTATGTGTCATTCCGCCTCGCGGGAGAAACTAACCTACGGGTATCCCTTGCAGGAGCCTCGCAAGGGTCACTTTTGGTGGGATGAGAACGTAGCGTGCTGGGCGGTCGCATGAGATTTTGTTCTTCTATTTTTATGTATGCGTTTTCAGCTTTTAGATGGGTTTATTCGACCTTTTTGGCTTTTTTATTTTTTCCCTTGCATTTTTTTTGCTTATGCAAGAGGCACAAATTGGTTCTCGTGGAGGCATAGATTTGCTTCGTGAAAGGCACAGTTGTGCCTTTTATGAAAGGAGAAAATGCTTTCATCTTGGTTGCGTTTTTTTGTTTTTTCTGGAATTTTTAGTGAAAAATGTTTGTCAGAACGTAATAACATGGATCTATTTCAAAGATCTTGATGTGTGAACAACAGTGGTGAAAAATGTTCAGCACATGGATGCACAATTTAAGAGATTTGAAAAAACAAATCTACAAAAAAAAAAAGGAAAACTCCAAGGTGGCGACGGTGGGTCACTTATCGCAACCTCGAAATGTGGGAGTCGCTTAATTTTATTTTCAATTTTTCTTTATTTTTGTGTTTTTTTTCTTGATCGGTTATCTTCAGTGCTTTCTTTAGGTTGACTTTTTATATTTCTTCTTTCTTCTGTTTTTTCGTTTCTGTCGTGGTTTTATATATTTTTTCCTTTTTTTCTTTGATTTCGTCTATTTATTCTTTGTTTTTCTGTTCATTGTGTTCAACAGTTTTATTCAGATTTTTTCGTTAACCTTCTATATTTTATGTATACATATGAAAATTTATCTTTATACATGTTCAATATCAAGAACATTTTAGACATTTAACAAACTATGAATGCATCATTAACATTTGGAAACACAATGATTTTTTTTTATCAAATACATGTTTTGATGCCTACTTCGCGACATACACATTGTACTTTTTCCCTATACTACTGAAACATTTATTTTATATGTGTTCACTATCTTTCAAATACATAATCAACTTAAACACATGTTTTTGAATGTCGTTGTTTAAATATGTGCTAAACATTTTTCAAGTACTTTTCGAAACATGTTTTAAACGATAACAACATTTTCTTTAAATTTACACCAATATTTTTGTAAGACTGCAAAAATGTTTAAAATATATTTTTTGATTACTGCATTTTCCATGGACCATGAACATTTTTTCTATACATCAGAATGTTTTATCCATGTATAACTTTTTTATAAACGTTTAACATTTTTAATGTATTTGCTTTAGTTACTACTTTTTATATGTGTTGGACATTTTTCGTATACATTAGAAACATTTTACTCTACACATTCAACATTTTCCAAATGTGTGTTACTATACGGATCAATCATTTTCCAAATGCACGACTAACATTTATTCATGATTTTATGTAAAGCGCTTTTTCTAATATATATGTTTATAATATTTCTAAGTGTAAAAAAACATAAAAGGAAAGGAAAAAAAACAAATGTGAAAAAGTCGAGTGTTTAAGCCCTATGGACCTACAGCTCAATAGAAGGCCCATTGATGTCCGTTTCAGGCGAGACCTTGTTCAGTCTCGGTTTGAGCGACATATCACTAGCGGAGAAATGACTAGCCACAACTTTTGTTGATGGCTCCACATTCCGAATCAATGTTAATATTATTTTTTCCAAACAGTGGTGCTGTTGTCATATTTAGCATGTCAGCTTTATAAGGTTAGTGCTAATGTCGATACTATTTCAAAAGTCACAAATGTGTGGGCCCAGCTGTACTGACCTGTTGCGAAATAGTACTGGCGTTTGGTTCAATGTACGCCATAGGTAAAAATTCTAGTGCTGGTGTGCCTTGTACTGGAACGACATCATTAATTTTCTATTATTTTGAATATTTTTCTACTTTTGAATCTTTATAATATCCAGTCTTTTATTAATTTGAGTCTTTTGAATTTTTTGAGCCTTTTTATTGTTTTGAATGTTTTATTATTTTTAGTATTTTTATTTTATTATTATCATTTTGAGTGTTTTTATTGTTTTAAAGTCTTTTATTATTTTGAGTCGTTATATTGTTTAAAGTCCTTTATTATTTTGAATCTTTAATAATTTTGACTATTTTATTATTTTGAGTTTTTTTACAATTTTGATTTTTTTTATTCTTTTGAATCTTTCTTAATTTTGATATTTTTTTATAATTTTTTTAATCTTCTATTATTCGAGTTTTTTATTTTGATTCTTTTTATTTGTTTTACTCACTCCGTCCCAAAATAAGTGACTCAACTTTGTGCTAGCCTTTGTACAAAGTTGAGTCAGTTATTTTGGCACGAAGGGAGTATTATTTAAAGTCCTTTATAATTTTGAGTCTTTTATAACTTTTGGTCTTTTATTTATAGTTTGAGTGTTTTTATTCGTTTGAATCTTTTTAATTTTGATTCTTTTGTATATTTTTTGAATAATTTATATATTTTTAGCTTTTACTTATATTTCCGACATCGACCTATTGGGCCTATCCCAACATTGCCGACGTGGCCGGGTCAAAACCTAGGTGGTGTCACGAGCCCCTCGCCCCACTCGACACTCCTCGCTCTCTTTCTCGATCCTCTTTTCGTCTTGCCACCATTGTAGTCGACCCTCTTCCGTCGATGGTGATTCCGCCATTTCCATTGCGATACATCTACACATCCCCTCTCACTGCCATTGTCGGCCTTTTTCTATGAGCCATTTATTTCATCCAAAATGTGAGGGTTTGGGCGACAACGGCAGGCGACGACGGCGGTCAACGACGCACCGCGGCTCCAATCTTCGGTGAGCATCTACCCCTCCATTTGTTTGCTTCACTATTTGGCACTGTCAAAATTAGTTAGGGTTCATGGTTTTGCATTGTAAAATTTTAGTTAGGGTTCCCAATTTGGCACTGTCAAAAATTAGTTCATTATTTTCTAGCAGTTCATTATTTATGGCACTGCCAAAATTAGACAGGGTTCATGATTTTGTAGTTTTGCCAAATTTGGCAGCTCGGAATTTTGGTGTAGTAGAATTAGCTTGTCAAATTTGACAGCTCATAATTAACTAGTGTCAAAAGAGTGGTTTGACACTACCAAAACAGTGCCAAAACTTTGAACTAGTTAAGTTTACCAAATTGTTTTGGTTGCCAAAGATTTGACACTGCCAAAACAGTGCCAAACTAGTTTAAAAAATGCTTTGACACTGCCAAAACAATGTTAAAATAGTGTTATGACACTACCAAAGTAGTGTTTAAATAATGATTTGACACTGCTAAAATTGTGTCAAAACTTTGAACTACTTGAGTTTACCAAAACAAAGTCCGCCAAAGCTTTGACACCACCAAACTAGTGTTAAAACAGTGCTTTGACACTGCCAAAACAATGTTAAAAGAGTGTTTTGGCACTTCCAAAACAATGTCGAAACTATAAACCAGTTAACTTTACAATTTTTTTGTTTGAAAAAGCTTTCACACTGCCAAAATACTGCCAAAACTTTGAACTAGTTAAGTTTACCAATTTTTTGTTGTTGTAATATAGTGGCATTCATACTCTAGTTCTAATAACTAGCTAGTGTCAAAACTTAATTAGTTCATCCTACGCATTAGTAGGCTTCTTTTAGTTGTACTCTAGTGGCATTCATACTAGTGTCAAAACTTAATAAGTTCTTCCTAGGCTAACTTGTTATTATTTTGTAGCTACCGCCAATGAGTTCCTACAACAACCACTACCGGTCTTCTTGCAACTTGGCAAAGTATGGCAGTGGAGGCAAAGGGAGCACCAACTAGGTAGGATTCCAAGCACATACATATGATCATTGCAAACACATGTGTGTATCTAACCATTCATGGTGATTGCAAACACACATGCATATCTAACAATTTCAAACATTTGACTTGGTAGTACCTGACCCGTCAGCCGTCCAGGAGGAGGTGTATGATGTTAGCATGCTCAATTGTCAGCTCATAGAGTCTCATGAGCATACCGTCAAGGCCCTGGATGAGGTGAATGTCTCACTTAGGGCAGAGAGGGATCAACTGATCGACGAGAAGCCTGATCTCTTAGACAAGATGCTTAGGTTGAGGGAGTTGAGGGGCCAACTGATCGAGGAGATGGATAAGCTACAGAATGAGAGAAAGCTGTTTAGGGCCAAGAGGAATGAGATCAAGATGGAGAAGGCCCATTTCAAAAAAAGAGGGGGAGAAAATAGGAACAAGATATGCTAGATGAAGTTAATCCTTGAACAAGAGATGTAATGATGGAGTTTGGTTGAAGACGTTTTGTGAAGATGGACTAGTTTTGTTTTAGAACTTCTAACTTTTGTGAAGTTGAACTACTTAAGTTGATGAGTACCTATCTAGTTTGTGGAGGCGAACTAGTTGATGTAGTCATACATGCTTGAAAGCACAAGTGCTCCCTGGGTGATTTTGGTAATTAATGTCAACATATCTCTTGTTGGACTAATGTTTTCATCTAGTATATTTCATACATGTTCAACAAATTGAGTGGCATGGACTAGAGGATGTGGAACCCCTTCAAGATGATAATGACAAAGGATTGGTTCAAGCTCAAAGCTCAGGACTCTACATCTTCTATTTTAGTGATCCAAGATCACATTGAGTCCATAGGAAAGCTAATACTATTAAAAGGGGATGATGTGTTGCTTAATGGCTTGCTTGCTCAAAGTGCTTAGTGATATGCTCCAAAACCCTCAACCACTTTCTCACATCCACATATGTCCCAAATCAAAAGTCAAACTCGGCCCCACCAAAACTTTCTATCTGATGCCACCGAGTTCAGTTGACATAGCCACTACCACAAACCCTAATCAATTCGGTCTCACCGATGGGATCTCGGTCTCACCGAGATGGGCTTGCAAACTCTCTGTTGCCTGTTGCAATATTTTCGGTCACACCGAGTTTGCTTGGCCAACTCTCTGTTTCGCTTATTACCCAAATCGGTCCCACTGAGTTTGTGTAATCGGTCAAACCGAGATGAGGCTTTACCCTAACCCTAGCACATCGGTCCCACCGAGTTGGTCATATCGGTCCCACTGAAATGCCTAACAGTCATATTATGAACTAAATCGGTCTGACCGAGTTTTCTGATTCGGTCCCACCGAGTTTGGTAAATTGTGTGTAACGGTTAGATTTTGTGTGGAGGCTATATATACCCCTCCACCCACTCTTCATTCATGGAGAAAGCCATCAGAACATGCCTACACTTCCAACATACATTTTCTGATAGAGAACCACCTACACTTGTGTTGAGGTCAAGATATTCCATTCCAACCACATAAATCTTGATCTCTAGCATTCTCCAAGTTGCTTTCCACTCAAATCATCTTTCCACCAAATCCAATCCTATGAAAGAGAGTTGAGTGTTGGGGAGACTATCATTTGAAGCACAAGAGCAAGGAGTTCATCATCAACACACTGTCTATTACCTTTTGGAGAGTGGTGTCTCCTAGGTTGATTAGGTGTCACTTGGGAGCCTCCATCAAGATTGTGGAGTTGAACCAAGGAGTTTGTACGGGCAAGGATATCGCCTACTTCGTGAAGATCTACCCTAGTGAGGCAAGTCCTTCGTGGGCGATGGCCATGGTGGAATAGACAAGGTTGCTTCTTCGTGGACCCTTCGTGGGTGGAGCCCTCCGTGGACTCGCGCAACCGTTACCCTTCGTGGGTTAAAGTCTCCATCAACGTGGATGTACGATAGCACCACCTATAGGAACCACGCCAAAAATCTCCGAGTCTTCAATTGCGTTTGCACACTCCAATCCCATCCCTTTACATTCTTGCAAAATTGCATGCTTTACTTTCCGCTGCCCATATACTCTTGCCATGCTTGCTTGATTTGTGTTGAGAATGTTTAAACATGTGCTAAAACTCCACCTCAACTTGAAGAAATTAAAAACTGCCACTTTTCTTGCTAAGAGTCTATTCACCACCCCTCTAGACACCTCTCCTCGACCCTTTCAATTGGTATCAGAGCATTGGTCTCCATTGCTTTGGTTTAATCACCATTGGAGGAAGATGGATGAGGCTATGTTGGGGAGTCTTAGACATAAAGTGCCTATACTTAATGGAGAGTACTTCCATGAGTGGAAAAATGAGATGCTTGAGATTTTCAATGAATATCATTTGAACAAGTACATTACTACTTCTTGTGATCGCCTTGTTGATCCTTTGCATCCCACGCCCGATGAGGATCTTGACGTGATTTAGAATCTTAAAACTATCAATCTTATTGTTAGAGGATTGTCCAAAAATTTGATTTCTAGCTTACCTGCTCTAGATCGTGCTTACACCATATGGAGATTCCTAGAGGAACGATTCCCAAATTATTCCTTGAAAAATCTAGATGAGCTTCTCCATTAGTCTATTGCCTTGAATAGGATGAGTACTAGTGATCCTAAGTTTGATGATTGCCTATTTGAGCTTCATGATCTCATGTGTGCCAAAGGAGATGTTGGAATTATTAGCAATATCATTTCCGAAGTCATTAGAATTCATAGAGATGAACATTGTTACGGTCATACTTCTAATGAATCACTCTCTCTAGGAATTGATCCATCACATGACGATGTGGAACATGGATACTATGATGAAGATAATGATAGTGACTATGATCTTGATAATTCTATGATACACTTTGGTCTTATGGCTAATCTTCGTGGCTACATGGCTGGAGGAAAGGAATGGGTCCTTGATAGTGGATGTACCGATCATATGACCGGAGACAAGGATATGTTTCGTGAGCTTGCTAAAAACGACGGCCCTCAAAAGTACGTCACTTTTGGTGATAACTCAAAGGGTAAGGTGGTTGGCCTCGGTAAGGTGGCCATCTCACATGATAGCTCCATACAAAATGTCATGCTCGTTGAATCTCTTGGCTACAATTTACTTTCCGTATCTAGACTTGCTGACTTCGGCTTCAATGTCCTATTTACTGAAATAGATTGCCAAGTGTTTCGTAGAGATAATCATAAAATTGTCTTTACCGGTATTCGCAGAGGTGATCTTTACATTGTTGATTTCACTAAAAAGTCTCAACCTAGAACTTGCTTAATTGCTAAATCTTCAAAAGGCTGGTTGTGGCATAGAAGGTTAGGTCATGTGGGCATGCGGAATCTTGATAAGCTTATTAAAGGTGATCATATCCTTGGAGTAAAAGATGTTATATTTGACAAGGATAGACTTTGTAGTGCTTGTCAAGCAGGAAAACAAGTTGGAGGAAGCCACCCTGTGAAGAACATGATGACCATGAGAAGACCGCTCGAGCTACTTCACATGGATCTCTTTGGTCCCAATGCCTACAAGAGTCTCGGTGGTAACTCATTTGGCCTGGTCATAGTTGATGATTTTTCAAGATTTACGTGGGTGTTCTTTCTTGATGATAAATTGCAGGTCCAAAAGATCTTCAAGAACTTCGCTAGGAAGGCCCAAAATCAGTTTAAGTGAAGATCGAAAAGGTTCGCAGTGACAACGGAACGGAGTTCAAGAACGCAAATGTGGATACCTTTCTTGACGAAGAAGGGATTTCACACGAGTTCTCGGCTACGTACATGCCTCAACAAAATGGAGTTGTTGAGAGGAAGAACCGGACTCTTAGCAAGATGGCAAGAACGATGCTTGACGAGTACAAGATTCCAAAACACTTTTGGGCGGAAGCGGTTGAGACAGCTTGTCATGCAACCAATCGCTTGTATCTTCACAAGATTCTCGGCAGACCCAAGTTGGATACTTTCGAGTATTCAGATCAAAGTGCTACATTCTTGATAAGCATCGTCGTTCTAAATTTGCTCCTAAATCCCATGAAGGTTTCCTACTTGGTTATGGCTCAAACTCTCACACTTACCGTGTCTATAACAATTTCACCTGAAAGGTTGAAGAGACGGTAGTTGTGAAGTTTGATAAATCTAACGGCTTGCAAGTGGAGAAATTGCCAATTGATGTAGGAGATAAAGATCGTTCGGAAGCAATTCAAGACTTGTCTATTGGCCAGATCCGTCCAACGGAGGTGAAAGAGAGTAATTCGTCCGTCCATGTGGAAGGTTCTACCTCACGACAAGGTGAACCAAGACTTGATACGGGAGCATCCACAAGTGGGACACACCAAGTTGAAGAAAACAAGGAAGTACACCAAGATGAACCTCATCAACCTCCTTCTCCACCACGACAAGGGAACGACACGTCAACAATGAAGAAGGCCAAGAAGAATAACAAGGGGATGAAGAAGATGTTCCACCCCGATTGAAACAAAAGCTCTCACGAGTTCGAGCGAGAGTCGCCAGAGACCATACCGTCGAACAAATCTACAATGATATCCAAATTGGGAGAATCACTCGCTCTAAAACTCGTTTGGCTAACTTTTGCGAACATTATTCATTCATCTCTAGCATTGAACCTATGAAGGTTGAAGAAGCATTGGAAGATCCGGATTGGATAAATGCCATGCACGAAGAGCTACACAACTTTGAGAGAAATCAAGTGTGGACATTGGTCGAGAAGCCCGACAACAACCACAACATCATTGGTACCAAATGGGTGTTTCGCAACAAGCAAGACGAAGATGGTCAAGTCGTCCGCAACAAAGCACATCTTGTCGCCCAAGGCTACACTCAAGTCGAAGGTATGGACTACAGTGAGACATATGCCCTCGTTGCTAGACTTGAGTCCATTCGCATCTTACCTTCTTATGCTTATCACCATGATATCACCTTGTACCAAATGGACATTAAAAGCGCTTTTCTAAATGGTGAAATTGAGGAGGAAGTTTATGTTAAACAACCTCCCGGCTTTGTCAATCCTAAGAAACCCGATCATGTTTACAAACTTCACAAGCTCTTTATGGTCTTAAACAAGCTCCTAGAGCGTGGTATAAATGTTTGACCAAGTTCCTTATTGAAAAAGGCTTTGACATTGGAAAAATAGATTCTACTCTTTTTACTAAAAGGGTTAATGGTGAATTATTTGTGTGCCAAATTTATGTTGATGATATAATATTTGGTTTGACTAATCCTCATTTCAGTGAGAAGTTTGGAAAGCTTATGTCGAAGAAGTTTGAGATGTCTATGATGAGTGAACTCAAATTCTTTCTTGGTTTGCAAATCAAGCAAACTAAGGAAGGTACCTTTATCTCTCAAACAAAGTACACCAAAGACTTATTCAAGAAGTTCAATATGCAAGAATGCAAAGGTATGAATACATCCATGCCTACTAGTGGACATCTAGATTTGGCTAAGGACGATGAACCGGTTGATCAAAAGGTTTACCACTCTATGATTGGTTCCTTACTGTATCTATGTGCATCTTGTCCCGATATCATGCTAAGTGTGTGCATGTGTGCACGATATCAAGCAGCCCCTAAAGAATGTCATCTTAAGGCTGTGAAAAGGATAGTGAGATACTTAATACATACACGAAATTTTGGCATTTGGTATCCTAAGAGGTCCTCTTTTGATCTTGTTGGCTACCCCGATTCGGACTATGCTGGAGACAAGGTTGATAGAAAGTACACTTCGGGTACTTGTCAATTTCTTGGTAGATCTCTTATGTCTTGGTCCTCCAGGAAACAAAACTCGGTATCCTTATCCACCGCCGAAGCGGAATACATTGCCGCTGGATCATGTTGTGCTCAATTACTTTGGATGAACCAAACTCTTAAAGATTATGGGATATATGTGAAACATGTTCCATTTCTTTGTGACAATAAAAGTGCTATTAAGATTGCTCAGAATCACGTCCAACATTATCGAACTAAGCATATTGAAGTTCGTCATCATTTCATTCGAGATCATGTTGCTAAAGGGGACATTAATCTTAAGCATGTTCGAACCGATAAGCATTTGGCAGATATATTCACCAAACCGCTTGATGAGAAAGTCTTTGACAATTGAGAGGTGATGTCTACTACACAACATTCTTCTTGTAGATGTTGTCGGGCCTCCAAGTGCAGAGGTTTGTAGGACAGTAGCAAATTTCCCTCAAGTGGATGACCTAAAGTTTATCAATCCGTGGGAGGCGTAGGATGAAGATGGTCTCTTTCAAACAACCCTGCAACCAAATAACAAAGAGTCTCTTGTGTCCCCAACACACCCAATAGAATTGTAAATTGTATAGGTGCACTAGTTCGGCGAAGAGATGGTGATACAAGTGCAATATGGATGGTAGATATAGGTTTTTGTAATGTGAAAATATAAAAACAACAAGGTAACTAAAGATAAAAGTGAGCATAAAGGGTGTTGCAATGATAGGAAACAAGGCCTAGGGTTCATACTTTCACTAGTGCAAGTTCTCTCAACAATAATAACACACTTGGATCATATAACTATCCCTGAACATGCAACAAAGAGTCACTACAAAGTCACTAATAGCGGAGAACAAATGAAGAGATTATTGTAGGGTACAAAACCACCTCAAAGTTATTCTTTCTGATCGATCTATTCAAGAGTCCATAGTAAAATAACACAAAGCTATTCTTTCTATTCGATCTATCGTAGAGTTCGTACTAGAATAACACCTTAAGATACAAATCAACCAAAACCCTAATGTCACCTAGATACTCCATTGTCAACTCAAGTATCAGTGGGCATGATTATACGATATGCATCACACAATCTCAGATTCATCTATTCAACCAACACAAAGAACTTCAAAGAGTGCCCCAAAGTTTCTACCGGAGAGTCAAGATGAAAACGTGCGCCAACCCCTATGCATAAGTTCACAAGGTCACTGAACTCGCAAGTTGATCACCAAAACAGAAATCAAGTGGATCACGTGATATCCCATTGTCACCACAGATAAACACATGCAAGACATACATCAAGTGTTCTCAAATCCTTAGAGACTCAATCTGATAAGATAACTTCAAAGGGAAAACTCAATTCATTACAAGAGAGTAGATGGGGAGAAACATCATAAGATCCAATTATAATAGCAAAGCTCACGATACATCAAGATCGTGCCATCTCAAGAACACGAGAGAGAGAGAGAGAGAGAGAGATCAAACACGTAGCTACTGATACATACCCTCAGCCCCGAGGGTGAACTACTCCCACCTCGTCATGGAGAGCACCGGGATGATGAAGATGGCCACCGGAGAGGGATTCCCCCCTCCAGCAGGGTGCCAGAACGGGTCCTGATTGATTTTTGGTGGCTCTAGAGGCTTGCGGCGGTGGAACTCCCGATCTAGGTTACTTTCTGGAGGTTTCATTATATATAGGAGGTGTTGGAGTCGGGGACAAGTAAAGGGGAACTCCGGGCTGTCCACGAGGCAGGGGGCGCGCCAAGAGGGGGCGCCCCCTACCCTCGTGGGTAGCCCGAGAACCTTTTGGTCCCCCTCCGGCACTTCCTCGGCTTCTTCTGGTCCAAAAATATCCTTCGTTGAGTTTCAGGTCAATTGGGCTCCGTTTGATATTCCTTTTCCGCGTTATTCAAAAACAAGGAAAAACAGCAACTGGCACTGGGCTCTGGGTTAATAGGTTAGTCCCAAAAATTATATGAAAGTGTATATAAAAGCCCATAAAACATCCTAGAAGGATAATATAATAGCATGGAACAATAAAAAATTATAGATACGTTTGAGACGTATCAAGCATCCCCAAGCTTAATTCCCGCTCGTCCTCTAGTAGGCAAATGATAAGAAAGAATTTTTGATGTGGAATGTTACCTAACATAATTCTCAATGCAATTTTCTTTATTGTGGCATGAATGTTTAGATCCGAAAGATTCAAGACAAAAGTCTATATTGACATAAGAATAATAATATTCAAGCATACTAACAAAGAAATTATGTCTTCTCAAAATAACATGGGCAAAGAAATTTCATCCCTACGAAATCATATAGTTTGGCTATGCACCATCTTCGTCACACAAAATACTCAAATCATGCACAACCCCGGTTTCAGCCAAGCAATTGTTTCATACTTTAATTTTTTCAAACTTTTTCAACTTTCACGCAATACGTGAGCGTGAGCCATGGACATGGCACTATAGGTGGAATAGAGTGGTGGTTGTGGAGAAGAAAAAAAGGTGGAAGATAGTCTCACATCAACTAGGCATATCAATGGGCTATGGAGATGCCCATCAATAGATATCAATGTGAGTGAGTAGGGATTGCCATGCAACGGATGGACTAGAGCTATAAATGTATGAAAGCTCAACAAAAGAAACTAAGTGGGTGTGCATCCAACTTGCTTGCTCATGAAGACCTAGGGTATTTGAGGAAGCCCATCGTTGGAATATACAAGCCAAGTTCTATAATGAAAGTTCCCACTAGTATATGAAAGTGACAAAACAAGAGACTCTCTATCATGAAGATCATGGTGCTACTTTGTAGCACAAGTGTGGAAAAAGATAGTAGCATTGTCCATTTTTTTTCTTTTTCTTTTTTTCTTTTTGGGCCTTTTTTTCCTTAGCCTTTCTTCTTTTTCTTTTTTTTTCTTTTGGGATAATGCTCTAATACTGATGATCATCACACTTTTATTTACTTACAACTCGATATTACAACTCAATACTAGAACAAAGTATGACTCTATATCAATGCCTCCGGTGGTGTACCGGGATGTGCAATGAATCAAGAGTGACATGTATGAAAAATTATGCATGGTGGCCTAGCCACAGATACGATGTCAACTACATGATCATGCATGGCATTATGACAATGATGAAGCGTTTCATAGCAAACGGAATGGTGGAAAGTTGCATGGCAATATATCTCGGAATGGCTATGGAAATGCCATGATAGGTAGCTATGGTGGCTGTTTTGAGGAAAGTATAAGGTGGGTGTATGGTACCGGCGAGAGTTGCACGGTACAAGAGAGGCTAGTAATGGTGGAAGGGTGAGAGTGCGTATAATCCATGGACTCAACATTAGTCATAAAGAACTCACATACTTATTGCAAAAATCTACAAGTCATCAAAACAAAGTACTACAAGCATGCTCCTAGGGGAAGGGTTGGTAGGAGTTAACCATCGCGCGATCCCGACCTCCACACAAAGGATGACACTCAATGAAATACCTGATGCTTCAAATTTGTCACACAACGGTTACCATACGTCCATGCTACGGGACTTGCAAACCTCAACACAAGTATTTCTCAAATTCACAACTACTCTACTAGCATGACTCTAATATCACCATCCTCATATCTCAAAACAATCATCAAGTATCAAACTTCTCATAGTATTCAATGCACTTTGTATGAAAGTTTTTATTATAACCCTCTTGGATGCCTATCATATTAGGACTAGTTTTATAACCAAAGCACATTACCATGCTGTTCTAAAAGACTCTCAAAGTAATATAAGTGAAGCATGAGAGTTTATCCATTTCTTCAAAATAAAACCACCACCGTGCTCTAAAAAGATATAAGTGAAGCACTAGAGCAAACAACAAACTACTCGAAAAGTTATAAGTAAAGATCATTGAGTAGTTGAATAATTATGTAACTATGTGAAGACTCTCTAACATTCAATAATTTCAGATCTTGGGATATTATTCAAACAACAAGAAAAACAAAATAAAATAACTTGACGCTCCAAGCAAAACACCTATCATGTGGTGAATAATAATATAGCATCGAGTAAAGTTACCGATAGACAAAGACGAAAGAGGGGATGCCTTCCCGGGGCATCCCCAAGCTTAGGCTTTTGTTTGTCCTTGAATATTACCTTGGGGTGCCTTGGGAATCCCCAAGCTTAGGCTCTTTCCACTCCTTATTCCATAGTCCATCGAATCTTTACCCAAAACTTGAAAACTTCACAACACAAAACTTAACAGAAAACTCGTAAGCTCCGTTAGTATAAGAAAATAAAACCACCACTTAGGTACTGTTGTGAACTCATTCTAAATTCATATTGGTGTAGTATCTACTGTATTCCAACTTCTCTATGGTTCATACCCTCCGATACTACTCATAGATTCAATAAGCGAACAACACATTGAAAGCAGAATCTGTCAAAAACAGAACAGTCTGTAGCAATCTGTAACTTTCGAATACTTCTGTAACTCAAAAAGTTCTAAAATAAATTGGTGGACGTGAGGAATTTGTCTATTAGTCTTCTGCTAAAAGAATCAACTTAAAAGCACTCGCCAGTAAAAAAAATGGCTGCTAATCTCGTGAGCATAAAGTTTCTGTTTTTTACAGCAAGATCACATTAACATTCACCCAAGTCTTCCCAAAGGTTCTACTTGGCACAAACACTAATTAAAACACAAAACCACATCTAAATAGAAGCTAGATGTAATATTTATTCCTAAGCAGAAGCAGAAGCAAATAAAATTGGGCTGTTTCCCAACAAGCGCTTTTCTTTAATGCCTTTTAGCTAGGCATGATGATTTCAATGATGCTCGCATAAAAGATAAGAAATGAAACATAAAGGGAGCATCATGAAGAATATGACTAGCACATTTAAGTCTAATCCACTTCCTATGCATAGGGATTTTGTGAGTAAACAACTTATGGGAACAATAATCAACTAGCATAGGAAAGCAAAACAAGCATAGCTTCAAAACTTCAAGCACATAGAGAGGAAACTTGATATTATTGCAATATGTAGAAACATATGTTCCTCTCTCATAATAATTTTCAGTAGCATCATGAATGAATTCAACAATATAACCAACACATAAAGCATTCTTTTCATGATCTACTTGCATAGAAATTATACTAATCTCCTCATAAGCAAAATTCTTCTCATTCATAGTAGTGGGAGCAAACTCAACAAAATAACTATCATGTGAAGCATAATCCAATTGAAAATTAAAATCATGATGACAAGTTTCATGGTTATATTTATTCTTTATAGTATACGTGTCATCACAATAATCATCATAAATAGGAGGCATGCTTTCATCATAATAAAATTTGATCATCAAAATTTGCGGGACTAAACATATTATGTTCATCAAGCATAGCATCCCCAAGCTTGTGGCTTTGCATATCATTAGCATCATGGGTATTCAAAGAATTCATACAAACAACATTGCAATCATGCTCATCATGCGCATATTTTATGCCAAGCATTCTATGTAATTCTTCTTCTAATACTTGAGCACAATTTTCCTTCCCATCATTTTCACGAAAGATATTAAAAAGATGAAGCATATGAGGTAACCTCAATTCCACTTTTTTTGTAGTTTTCTTTTATAAACCAAACTAGTGAATAAACAAGAAACAAAAATATTTGATTGCAAGATCTAAAGATATACCTTCAAGCACTCACCTCCCCGGCAACAGCGCCAGAAAAGAGCTTGATGTCTACTACGCAACCTTCTTCTTGTAGACGTTGTTGGGCCTCCAAGTGCAGAGGTTTGTAGGACAGTAGCAAATTTCCCTCAAGTGGATGACCTAAGGTTTATCAATCCGTGGGAGGCATAGGATGAAGATGGTCTCTCTCAAACAACCCTTCAACCAAATAACAAAGAGTCTCTCATGTCCCCAACACACCCAATACAATGGTAAATTGTATAGGTGCACTAGTTCGGCGAAGAGAAGGTGATACAAGTGCAATATGGATGGTAGATATAGGTTTTTGTAATATGAAAAATATAAAAACAGCAAGGTAACTAAAGATAAAAGTGAGCATAAACGGTGTTGCAATGATAGGAAACAAGGCCTAGGGTTCATACTTTCAGTAGTGCAAGTTCTCTCAACAATAATAACATACTTGGATCATATAACTATGCCTCAGCATGCAACAAAGAGTCACTCCAAAGTCACTAATAGCGGAGAAAAAACGAAGAGATTATTGTAGGGTACGAAACCACCTCAAAGTAATTCTTTCTGATCGATCTATTCAAGTGTCTGTAGTAAAATAACACGAAGCTATTCTTTCCATTCGACTATCGTAGAGTTCGTACTAGAATAACACCTTAAGATACCAATCAACTAAAACCCTGATGTCACCTAAATATTCCATTGTCACCTCAAGTATCCGTGGGCATGATTATATAATATGCATCACACAATCTCAGATTCATTTATTCAACCAACACAAAGAACTTCAAAAAGTGCCCCAAAGTTTCTACCGGAGAGTCAAGACGAAAACGTGTGCCAACCCCTATGCATAAGTTCATAAGGTCACTGAACATGCAAGTTGATCACCAAAACATACATCAAGTGGATCACATGAAATCCCATTGTCACCATAGATAAGCACATGCAAGACATACATCAAGTATTCTCAAATCCTTAAAGACTCAATCCGATAAGATAACTTCAAAGGGAAAACTCAATTCATTACAAGAGAGTAGAGGTGGAAACATCATAAGATCCAATTATAAAAACAAACTCGCGATACACCAAGATCGTGCCATCTCAAGAACACGAGAGAGAGAGAGAGAGATCAAACACATAGCTACTGATACATACCCTTAGCCCCGAGGGTGAACTACTCCCACCTCGTCATGGAGAGCACCGAGATGATGAAGATGGCCACCGGAGAGGGATTCCCCCCTCTGACAGGGTGCTAGAACGGGTCTAGATTGGTTTTGGTGGCTCCAGAGGCTTGCGGCGGCGGAACTCCCGATCTAGGTTACTTTCCGGAGGTTTCAGTATATATAGGAGGTGTTGGAGTCGAGGACAAGTAAAGGGGACCTCCAAGCTGTCCACGAGGCAGGGGGCGCGCCCGGGGGGGGGGGGGCTACCCTCGTGGGCAGCCCGGGAACCTTCTGGTCCCCCTCCGGCACTTCGTGGGCTTCTTCTGGTCCAAAAATAACCTCCTTTGAGTTTTAGGTCAATTGGGCTCCGTTTGATATTCCTTTTCTGCGATATTCAAAAACAAGGAAAAACAGCAACTGGCACTAGGCTCTGGGTTAATTGGTTAGTCCCAAAAATCATATAAAAGTGTATATAAAAGCCCATAAATTATCCTAGAAGGATAATATAATAGCATGGAACAATAAAAAATTATAGATACGTTGGAGACGTATCAAAAGGTGAATTGAACATCATTGATGCTTCAAACTTGGAGTAGGAACTCCATTTGCATACTTGCAAGGCATGTGCCTATGACTAATCCTTGACTTTTTCTCTTATGATGTTGATCATATGTCTTGGATACATTTGTACCCTTGCATGCTATCTAACCCTTGTAGGAACTTCGATGAATCTAAATCCATGGGATTGCAACTCACTCACATCTTGAGCAATCTCTACATCACCAAGTCCCTACACCGTGGTGGTTGAATACAAGGAAGCATGAAACCCTTCAACATTTGCTTTGACAAATTCTATATATCATTTGGTATCAATTATCATGATTGTCACTTTGGATGCACAAGTGCCCTTCCTTGCAAGACTAACCCATGTAGGTAGATGAACTCAAATCCTAGTGGTGCTCCCAATTCTTGATGAGCTACATCAACCTTGAGCAACTCACACAAGTTCAACTACATGATCAAGATCAACACCACCACCCAAGGTATGTTATTCCATCTTAGAGAAGCTTTACCCCAATACATGGGTCAAAGCAACTCAACAAGATGAGAATACATCAAATGCGTAAACAAAAAATGGTAACCCCATTCTGAGCTTAAACGATGAGTATGACTTATGATTAAGTGTTCTCACTTGACAACTTAGTCAATATACTCTAACATAGGTGACTTTATCACCGTCCAATTCAAGATGAAGTTCACTAGTGTTTCTCTAAGTTCGTGCATTTGTTCCTTGCATTTTGTTCCTCTTCTTTTAAACAAAAAAAAAGAAAAAAAAACCTTCATCTAGATTTTCTTTTCTCTCTTTTGTTCTGTATTTTTTGCATCCAATCCAGTGCAAATCCTTCAGTTAATTCCTTGCAAATATTTGTGAGATCTTATTTGCCTAGTGAGCTGAGGTGACTATTGCTCTTTTTCTGTGTTGAACTCGGTCCCAATGGTTTTTCACTTTCGGTCCAACCGAACCAGTTCGGTGCAACCGAAGAACACAACTCGGTGTCACCGATTTCACTGCAGAAAAGACAATTTGCCACTTGTTCCTGCACTTTGTTCCTGCTCCACTCAATGATTCTTGTCCTCTACCAGCATCACATTTTATATGCTGCTCTCCTCTGTGACTCAAGGACCAAACCTATTTTGACTCACACTCCAGAAGATCCCTTCTTGGAAATTGATGTCAAAGGGGGAGAGAGAGTTCCCATCAAAGTTTAATGAGAGAATGCTTCAAACAGGGGGAGAGAGGAATCACATGCCCCAGATGCTTGGTGTTCAAGAGGAGAGAAGTCACATGTCTTTAAGAGGGGAAAGACATGTCTATGTTATGTCTCTGTGATCCGATCTGTTTTTGTTCTGCTCTGATTCTGTTTCCCTACTCTCTTCCATTATCCAATATAAGATTCAAGGGGAGAAAGATTGCTAGGGAAGGAAGTCTTTGAATTCATTGCATATCTTTTACCTTTGGGAACATGTCTGTATTCAAGAGTACCCAGTACTCACTCTCTACATGTTATCCCAATCTTGGTACTCTTGTGGATCTTTTGTTGCTCTGTCTAGTAGATGTACCTGTGTTATCTAACCTTGTTTACTCAGGTTCATCCCTTCATAAGCCATCTCAAGATCACAAGGTAAGTATATGCATCACACTCATGTGCATGAAGATTTCTTGCTAATGTACATATTGTTTGCAAGAAGGAAGCATGAACATGAGGATACACTTCAAATATTCATATCATTTTCTCTGATGCATATAGCCAAGATACATGTAACTCATTGCTTGTTCTATCATGTCTATGCTTTCACATGCTCTTATATCCCATATTTAAATGATTGCATGTAGGGGGAGCCTATGCATGTTACACGCCCTTCCAAAGTATTACTTGTTATTCTTCATATCTTTATCTAAAGCTTTGATGTATGTTGTCATCAATTACCAAAAAGGGGGAGATTGAAAGCACAAGTGCTCCGTGGGTGATTTTGGTTATTATTGTCAACATATCTCTTGTTGGACTAATGTTTTCATCTAGTATATTTCAGACAGGTTCAACAAATGGAGTGGCATGGACTAGAGGATGTGAAACCCCTTCAATATGATAAGGACAAAGCATTGGCTCAAGCTCAAAGCTCAGGACTCTACATTTTCTATTTTAGTGATCCAAGATCACATTGAGTCCATAGGAAAGCCAATACTATTAAAAGGGGATGAGGTGTTGCTTAATGGTTTGCTTGCTCAAAGTGCTTAGTGATATGCTCCAAAACCATCAACCACTTTCTCACATCACATATGTCCCAAACCAAAAGTCAAACTTGGCCCCACCAAAACTTTCTATCCGGCGCCACTGAGTTCAGTTGACATAGCCACTACCACAAACCCTAATCGATTCGGTCTCACCAATGGGATCTCGGTCTCACCGAGATGGGCTTGCAAACTCTCTGTTGCCTGTTGCAATATTTTCGGTCCCACCGAGATAGGAAATCGGTCTCATCGAGTTTGCTTGGCCAACTCTCTGTTTCACTTATTACCCAAATCGATCCCACCGAGTTGTGTAATCGGTCAAACCGAGATGGGGCTTTACCCTAGCCCTAGCCCATCGGTCCTACCGAGTTGATCATATCGGTCCCACCGAAATGCCTAACGGTCACATTATAAACTAAATCGATCCCACAGAGTTTTCTAATTCGGTCCCACTGAGTTTGGTAAATTGTGTGTAACGATTAGATTTTGTGTGGAGGCTATATATACCCCTCCACCCACTCTTCATTCATGGAGAAATCCATTAGAACATGCCTACACTTCCAACATACATTTTCTGAGAGAGAACCACCTACACTTGTGTTGAGGTCAAGATATTCCATTCCAACCACATAAATCTTGATCTCTAGCCTTCTCCAAGTTGCTTTCCACTCAAATCATCTTTCCACCAAATCCAATCCTATGAAAGAGAGCTGAGTGTTGGAGAGACTATCATTTGAAGCACGAGAGCAAGGAGTTCATCATCAACACACTGTCTATTACCTTTTGGAGAGTGGTGTCTCCTAGATTGGTTAGGTGTCACTTGGGAGTCTCCGTCAAGATTGTGGAGTTGAACCAAGGAGTTTGTACAGGCAAGGAGATCGCCTACTTCGTGAAGATCTACCCTAGTGAGGCAAGTCCTTCGTGGACGATGGCCATGGTGGGATAGACAAGGTTGCTTCTTCGTGGACCCTTCGTGGGTGGAGCCCTCCGTGGACTCGCGCGACCGTTACCCATCGTGGGTTGAAGTCTCCATCAACGTGGATGTACGATAGCACCACCTATCAGAACCAGCCAAAAATCTCCGTGTCTCCAATTGCGTTTGCACACTCCAATCCCAGCCCTTTACATTCTTGAAAATTGCATGCTTTACTTTCCGCTGCCCATATACTCTTTTCATGCTTGCTTGATTTGTATTGTGAATGTTTAAACATATGCTAAAGCTCCACCTCAACTTGAAGAAATTAAAAACTGTCACTTTTCTTGCTAAGAGTCTATTCACCCCCTCTAGACACCTCTTCTCGATCCTTTCAATCTTAAATTAGTTGATGGTTTACATAGCAGCATTAAAAAATATTAGCGAAAAATCAATTTCATGGCGTTGGCCAACAAGGTAAGATAGTGGTAACATACACTTACTACTGGCGTTGCCCGTGTGGCATGCCATGAGTATCTAAAATACTATCGATCTGTCCTCCAACTCCACCAGTAAAGTTTGTCACTAGCGCCATATTGGTGGCATTGGAACCCGACGCGAGCAAGGCCTTTTTTACCATGCCATAGCTACGCTTTCTACACTAGTGTATAGTTGCACCCTTGTTAGCGCCACAAGCATTGGGGAGCTTCTAATCGGTGCTCTCAGCACCGGTTTAGCTTACTAGCGCTCGAAGGGTGAAGCTATTGGGCCGACCCAACTAAACTTCTATGGATAGCATGAGACTCGAAAAGGATGACAAGTTAGCTCACTCGCTTCTAGCTGCTTAACCGATAGACCAGTTAACTGAGTTTTGAAAACCCGAGGTCTTTTAATGCAAGAAACTTGGATGCAAACCCACTTAGTTTTCAGTTTGAGCTTTCATACACTTATAGCTCGTAGTGCATCAGTTGCATGGAAATCCCTACTCCTTGCATTGACATCAATTGACGGGCATCTCCCTAGCCCATTGACTAGCCGCATCGATGTGAAACTTTATCTTTTTTGTCTTCTCCATATTAATTTCTACCACTGCATTCTATTCCACCCATAATGCTATATCCATGGATTTCCCTCATGTATTACGTGGGGGTTGAAAAAGTTGAAACGCATTAAAAAGTATGAACCAATTGCTTGGCTGACACTGATACGTCTCCAACATATCTATAATTTTGTATTGTTCCATGTTGTTATATTATAAATATTGGATGTTTGAAATATATTTTATAGCAACTTTATATCATTTTTTGGGACTAACCTATTGACATAGTGCCCAGTGCTAGTTGATGTTTGTTGCTTGTTTTTTACTTTGCAGAATATTGATATGTCTCCAACGTATCTATAATTTTTTTATTGTTTCATGCTATTATATTATCAACTTGCGATGTTTTATATGCATTAATATGCTATTTTATATTATTTTTTGGGACTAACCTATTAACCTAGTTCCTAGTGCCAGTTTTTGTTTTTCCTTGTTTTTGGATTTTACAGAAAAGGAATATCAAACAAAGTCCAAACAGAATAAAACTTTACGATGATTTTTCTTGGACCAGAAGACACCTACGAGACTTGGAGAGGAGGCCAGAAGATACATGAGGAGGGGCGCGCCCCTAGGCTTGTGCCCCACCTCCCCCGTGGCACTCCTAACCCTAATCATTGCTCTATAAATACTCAAATATTTCCCCTACGTTAGAAGAGTCGCCAAAAATACTTTTACACCGTCGCAAGTTTCTATTCCCGTGAGATTCGATCTTTGGGCTTTTTCTGGTACTCCACCTGTAACACCCTGAGGATCATGCTACACTGCCCTCACACTAATGGTGCCATGTCATCAAGTTGACTAAGCCAAATTACCACTTGAGAGAAATCATAGTCAAATTCAAATTCGAATGCAAGTCAAATTATTAAATTTGGAAAAAGTAAAATAAAAATGTTGGTGATGTTGCAAATATTCACTAACTAATTGTCATGAGTAAAGCAACATTATTTGAATTATTTAAATTCCATAAACTTAATTAATATTGCACCAACAACATTTATTTGAGCCAATTTGAATTAAGCAAATACTTTGACATTTTAATTGGCATGAAACTTTGTTTGCTAGTCCAAAATATGGCCTAGTATATATGTGCCAATATTCATACTGAACTAAAATAATTTTATAGTAAATTAAAATACAAAACAAAAATAAAAGAAAGTAACAAAAAAGAAAATGAAAACAAAAAAAGGAAAAAGAAAATAGGAAAGTGCTGCTACACACTTTGGCCAGTGTGAACAGAGGCCCAACCCATCACCACTTTCATCCTCAACCTCCTCTTCATAGGGGGTGCGCTGGACACACATGCGGCGTCCTGATACGTCTCCAATGTATCTACTTTTCCAAACCCTTTTGCCTTGTTTTGGACTCTAACTTGCATGATTTGAATGGAACTAACCCGGACTTATGTTGTTTTTAGCAGAACTGCCATGGTGTTGTTTTTGTGCAGAATAAAAAGTTCTCGAAATCACCTGAAAATCAACGGAGATTTATTTTGGAATATATAAAAAATTATCTGCAAGAAGATACTCACCAGGGGGCCCACACCCTGTCCACGAGGGTGGGGGCGCGCCCCCCTGCCCAGGGCGCGCCCCCTGCCTCGTGGGCCCCCCGGTGCTCCACCGACGTATCCCCAGATCCTATATCTTCACTTTCGGGGAGAAAAAAATCAGAGAGAAAGAATTATCGCGTTTCACGAGACGGAGCCGCCGCCAAGCCCTAATATCTCTCGGGAGGGCTGATCTGGAGTCTGTTCGGGGCTCCGGAGAGTGGAGATCATCGCCATTGTCATCATCGACCTTCCTACATCACCAGTTCCATGATGCTCACCGCCGTGCGTGAGTAATTCCATCGTAGGCTTGCTGGAAGGTGATGGGTTGGATGTGATCTATCATGTAATCGAGTTAGTTTTGTTAGGGTTTGATCCCTAGTATCCACTATGTTCCGAGATTGATGTTGCTATGACTTTGCTATGCTTAATGCTTGTCACTAGGGCCCGAGTGCCATGATTTCAGATCTGAACCTATTATGTTTCCATGAATATATGTGTGTTCTTGATCCTATCTTGCAAGTCTATAGTCACCTACTATGTGTTATGATCCGGCAACCCCGAAGTGACAATAATCGGGACCACTCCCGGTGATGACCATAGTTTGAGGAGTTCATGTATTCACTATGTGTTAATGCTTTGGTCCGGTACTCTACTAAAAGGAGGCATTAATATCCCTTAGTTTCCAATAGGACCCCGCTGCCACGGGAGGGTAGGACAAAAGATGCCATGCAAGTTCTTTTCCATAAGCACGTATGACTATATTGGGAATACATGCCTACATTGCATTGATGAAGTGGAGCTAGTTCTGTGTCACCCTAGGTTATAACTTCTACATGATGAATTGCATCCGACATAATTTCCCATCACCAATCCAATGCCTACGAGCTTTTCCTATATTGCTTGTTGCTTATTTACTTTTCCGTTGCTACTATTACAAAAACCACAAAAACACTATCGTTACTTTTATTGCCGCTACCGCTACTATCATATTACTTTGCTACTAAACTATCTTGCTGCAGATACTAAGTTTCCAGGTGTGGTTGAATTGACAACTCAGCTGCTAATACTTAATAGTATTATTTGGCTCCCCTTGTGTCGAATCAATAAATTTGGGTTGAATACTTTACCCTCGAAAATTGTTGCGATCCCCTACACTTGTGGGTTATGAAGACTATTTTCTGGCGCCGTTGCTAGGGAGCATAGCTCTATTCTTTAAGTCACTTGGGATTTATATCTGTTGATCACTATGAAGAATTTGAAGGACTCAAAAACCAGGATCTTACCCTCAACTACGAGGGGAGGTAAGGAACTGCCATCTAGCTCTGCACTTGATTCTCCTTCTATTATGAGTAAACTTGCGACACCTACTCCTGCTATTGAATCTGATATGTCGTATGTTCTTGATGATGCCACTTCTGCTATGTATGATGAAACTACTTCTATGCCTGATACTGTGCCACTACGTGAATTTCTAGATGAACAAATTGCTAAGGTTAGGGAGAATGCAAATGTTGAAACTGATGATATTTATGGAAGTGATGATGAGGCTACTCCCAATATATATGAATTGCCTGTTGTGCCCGAGGGTTATGTTATGGATGAAGAAACTGCTAGAGACTTTCTTGCTTGCAATGATAGATATGATCTTAAGAAGTTATTAGCTAAGCTGAAAGAAAAGTTCTTGAATGCTAGAATGAAACATGACCCTGCTTTTGATACTTCACCTATCTGCGTTACTGACAAGGATTATGAATTCTCTGTTGATCCTGAGTGCGACGCCCCCGATTTGTCCGTACACTAACCATGCACGCAAATGTGTACGACCAAGATCAGGGACTCACTGGAAGATATCACAACACAACTCTAGACACAAATTAAAATAATACAAGCTTTATATTACAAGCCAGGGGCCTCGGGGGCTCGAATACAAAAGCTCGAAAACACAAGAGTCAGCGGAAGCAACAATATCTGAGTAGAGACATAAGTTAAACAAGCATGCCTTAAGAAGGCTAGCACAAAAGTAACGACGATCGAAAAGGCATGGCCTCCTGCCTAGGACCTCCTAACTACTCCTCGAAGCCGAACTCCAAGTAGAAACATCATCGGGATCCTCCGGGTCCTGGACTCCACCACCTGGCCGCATCATCCGAGAAGAAAGAACAAAAGGGGAAAAGGGGGAGAAAGCAACCGTGAGTACTCATCCAAAGTACTCGCAAGCAAGGACCTATACTACACATGCAATGGTATTAGTGTAAAGGGGTAATATATGTGGACTGAACTGCAGCAAGCCAGAATAAGAGGGGGATAGCTAATCCAATCGAAGACTACGCTTCTGGACATCTCCATCTTGCAGCAG
The DNA here is from genome assembly GCA_902687465.1 of Secale cereale. Classification (NCBI taxonomy): domain Eukaryota; kingdom Viridiplantae; phylum Streptophyta; class Magnoliopsida; order Poales; family Poaceae; genus Secale; species Secale cereale. Next base: position 433,935,338 of record LR738714.1, read on the forward strand.
TAGAAGAGAGTAGATGGAATAGTAACAAGCGTCAAAGCTTCTGGCAGCCTCCGTCTTGAGTAGCTGAAGAGTTCACCAAGTAACATCGTATAGCATAATCCTACCCGACGATCCTCCCCCACATCACCCTGTGAGAGAGCAACCACCGAGTTGTATCTGGCACTGGTAAGGGTGTGTTTTATTAAGTATCCGGTTCTAGTTATCATGAGGTCAGAGTACAACTCCGGGTCGTCCTTTTACCGAGGGACACGACTATTCAAATAGATTAACTTCCCTGCAGGGGTGCACCACATAACCCAGCACGCTTGATCCCATTTGACCGGACACACTTTCCAGGGTCATGCCCGGCCTCGGAAGATCAACACGTCGCAGCCCTACCTAAGCACAACAGAGAGGTCAGCACGCCGGTCTAAGTCCTAAGCGCGCAGGGGTCCAGGCCCATCGCCCAACGCACACCTGCACGTTGCGTACGCGGCCGGTGAGCAGACCTAGCAACCTCCATTACTAAGGAAGTTGCGTTACGCGATCCAACCCGGCGCGCGCCGCTAAGCCGCTGACGTCAAAAAGGCTTCGGCTGATACCACGACGTCGAGTGCCCATAACTGTTCCCACGCAGCTGGTTAGTGCGTATAGACCAAATGGCCAGACTCAGATCAAATATCCAAACTCGTTAAGCGTGTTATTATGAAATAACCGCGGACAACGACCAGGGCCAGGCCACCTCCCGACTGGGTGTCACAACCTGCCCTGTCGCTCCGCCACAAAGATCCACACAGAGGGCCGTCGGGAAAGTATGTCCTTTCAGCCCCCAATCCGTGAATCAACCGCGGGTACTCAACGAGCCGACCCGACTTTAGTCACATCAAGTATCATGTATGTGTGTATGTAATATATACCCGTGATCACCCCCAAGTGATCACGGCCCGATAGAATAGCAGGGCAGACGGACAATGGTGTAGGTCCACTGATGGAATACTAGCATCCTATACTAAGCATTTAGGATTGCAGGTAAAGTATCAACAGTGATAGCAACAAAGACAGGCTATGCAGCAGAATAGGATTATCGAAAGCAGTAACATGCTACACTAATCTAATGCAAGCAGTAGATAGAAGAGTAGGCGATATCTGGTGATCAAAGGGGGGGCTTGCCTGGAAGCTCTGTAGACGAAAGGAATCTTCGGAAGCGTAGCCGTAGTCGAACACCGAAGCATCAATAGTCTCGGGGGTCTATCACAGTATCGGAGTCTACCGAAAATAAGCAACGAAGGGGAAACAAATAAATAACAGAGCAAACAATAGCATCACAAAATATAATAAGGCAATAGGCGGTGTTACGTGTGACCTAACGCGGTGCTCGGTGATACAGGCGAAGAGGGATAACATCCGGGAAAGTATTCCCGATGTTTCGCGTTTTCGGGCAGATGAAACGAAGGGGGAATGTTGCACGTTCGGTATGGTAGAGAGGTGTAGTGGACGAACGGGTTGCGTACTCGGATGCGTCTCATCGTTCTGAGCAACTTTCATGTACAAAGTATTTTCATCCGAGTTACGGGTTAAAAGATATGATTTTCTAAAGTTTTTATTAATTTCTAGAGTTTAATATTAATTAAATTAATTCGAAAAAAGGTTTATGACATCAGCACGACATCATGCTGATGTCAGCATGGTTGACTGGTCAACCTGACCAGTGGGTCCCACTAGTCAGTGACACAGTAATATTAGTTCTATATTTAATTAACTAAACCTAATTAGTTTAACTAATTTAAAGTTAATTAGATTAATCACAATTAATTAATTTAATCTTAACATTGTTCAATTTAGTTAAATGTCCATTAGGTTAATTAAAGAGCGGATTAATTAGATTAATTATCTAGTTAATTAATTAATTATTTAATATTATTAATTAATTATAAATATATTTTTATCTATTTTTATTTTTATCATCTCTTTTTTTTCTAGGGGTGGGCCCCATTCGTCATAGGGCCAAAGGCCAAAACGGTACGGGCGACGGCAATAACGGGCATGGGCGCCGGGCGCCTGGACCCGGGCGTGTGCGGGCGGTCGCCGCGGGCCTGCCAGCGACCGCGGCAGGGCAGCCGCAGCGGCCAAGGCCGTCGGGCCGGCGAGTGGCAGCGTGCAGCCGGGGCGAGGCCGACGAGGCCTGGAGGCGGCGGGCGCGGGCCAGCGGCTGAACGGAGCGGGGACGGGGCTCGGGCAAGGGCACGGTGCCGCACGCTCAGGGTGACCGCAGGCGGGGCGAGCGTGGTCGACGGGCGGACATGAGTGGCGCACGAGGGGCGCGATGAACGCGCGCTCACCGCGAGCACGGGCACGACCGGACCCGGCAACGGGAACAGAGGGGGAGAGGACAGGGGGCAGAGGAGGGGCTCACGTGCGGCGTAGATGCACGGGCGGCGAGGCTCGAGGACGACGGCTCGGGGAGGACGAGACGACAGAGAGGATGCGTGACGACGGCGGCGACGGTTCAGGTGGAGGGCGACCGCGGAGGAGGAGGCGACGGCGAGGGGACGTCCGGCAGCGTGGTCGGGGAAGAAGGGACGGGGCCGCGAGGGCGAGGGCCAGGGCCGACGAGGTCCTCCGGCAGGGCGGCTTCGGGCGACGGCAACGTCGTCGGCGGGGTCGGGGTCAAAGTCTCGATCTCGATCCAGAGTCGAGGGGAGGGAGAGAGCGACGGGGTGGGGTAGTGGGGGCGTGGGTGGTGTCGGTGGAGTTAAGGCGAGCGAGGGGGCGGCTGGGCCGGATGGCCTAGGTGGGGCTGGGCCACGGCCCAGCAGGGGGGGTTCTTCTCATTTTTATTTTCTTTCTTTGCTTTGTTTTGTTTTACCTTTTTCTTATTTTCTTTTCTGTTTTTATTTTACTACCTTTTTAGTCTAGTTTTTAACTAATATTAAAATGATCCCTAATTTAGTAATACCTCAAAAGTTTGTTGTTATAATAACATACTCTATACTATTTTATTTATTTAAAATGCTTTTGAATATTTGTTCCTGTCACTTATTATATTTGTTTAGTGCATTTATATAACTTATAAAAAGTGTGGTTTCTCCACCAAAATTACATATGATTTAGTTGCCACCTATAGAACATTTTAGTTTTGATGTTTGAAAACTTTTATTGTTTGCTTCATACTGAATTTGAATTTCGAACCGGTTTCAAACTAACACGAGATTATCAACAGTAATTTGCGGTGACGTGTCATCATTAGTAGAGGGTTACTGTAGCTTAACTATCCGGGCATCACAATTCTCCTCCACTACAAGAAATCTCGTCCCGAGATTTAAGCAGTGGAGTAGGGGGGAAGTGCTGGTAGCGAAAACCTAACGAGTCTTCCCGGTCTTGGCTGCTCTTCTCGAAGGGGTTGATCCCTTGCGTTGATGTCTTCATTTTTCTGCTTCAAGTCATCGTGATCACGTCGTCAACCTTTCTTCGGGATCTCCATCGTCCTACGAAACGAATAGGGGGGAAACTTTGGAGGAACGTATCTCTACGAAGTATGTGCATCTGACAGTGAATTCAGAAAGTGATACACAAAGTACCCTACGCGTAGTATTTTAGTGAATGCATTGAGAACAATAAGCGATGGTACCAAAGTTTCAAACGGGTAGGCAGTCATTCGATGCCTAACCAGAAGCTGGAATGGGGTCTTAATCAACGAGAATAATATGGTGTTTGGTACCAGGATGAAACATAGTAGAATTTAGCTCGTGAATCATATACGAAGCCAGGTGCAAAGGATACCATAGAATTCAGGTTTGTAAAGAAGAGTCAGGTTTCGATCCAGTGGACCTGTGGGTTATGGGCCCACCATGTGGGTTAAGAGTAGGAAGGGTGGTGACATCTTGCACAGCCTCGACAGGGAGGCATGTCAGTGGATAGCTCGTCAGCTATGTCGTCAACGATGTCGGTACCAAGGACGGGGAACGAAGAGAACCATTTTCCCGCTCGTTGAAACGAGGCGGACCAATAGGCAAAGTTCCCATCCATCGGTGGTTACCGGAATGTTATCAACGTTAGAATCAATGTCTTCTGACAGAGTTGTACAACGAGGTGTTTACATAAGCAGAGAATTAATACCGCTTAGATTATATGTAGATCAAAGAAAGGTTAAACAAACAAATGGAAAGAAAAATTGTGATTACACACAATTATTCGGAGTATATCCTTCCCATGGACAAGCAGAACATGACGTACAGGGTTGGAGAGCAAGTACCCAACCATTCAGATAAAGAGGCAAGATTAATCAAGATGTTACCTAGACAACGGTGTTTGGATAACTACCCAAGAAACATTTAGCATTGGGCTTCAAATGCTCTTGTTGAAAATCGGATTACCACAGACATGCTTCGAGATAGCATTGGCATGGTCTTGAAGCAAAGATCGGGCTTGGATACACAAAGGATTCATGAGGAACAACTTATAGAATAAGTCTTACGATTTCCTCCTGGAAGAATGGTTATCCTTGCATAAGAGATTATAGTGTTAGGTCCTCCAGCCAGGGGTGCTAGGCATGACATCATATTACCGAGTCATCAAAGGACCAATGTTATAACTCCTAAAAAGTTGTCCCAGCCATCATATCTGACCGAGATTCGGATCTGATTGGTGTCATGATACCTCAGACTCAGGATATTCGAGAAGAAAAAGGTGCAACACAAATCGACGAAATGACATTGTAAGATTCTCGGGAAATGAACTATGGGATCGGGTTCCCGATACAATAGTTCATCATTAAACCAAGGAGAGGATGAGGAGGTGGCTGATGGGCTCAGCGACAATTCATCGAGAATTCCAGACGGATGGATTTCCACAATAATGTGAACAAGAGGATGACACATATCAATTCAAATGATATAATGTTGTATGCTCAAGAGAAAAAAAACATACACCATTAATCATTAGTTGAAAGGGGTGCCCGAATATGACCTTAGGCGGCGAGATTAATGTTAGAGTGACGATTCAATAACCAACAGTCTAAGAACGAACTGTCGATCGTTAACTTCAAAGCAATAGGGTTGCTAGAAGTACAGAGCTCCAGCAGCATCGCTAGCATATTGGTATCCCGGTTAAAAAAAACAACACGTGGACCAAGGAAGGATGGTGATGGTGAGAAGTATCATCATACCAAGAATTTCTAAGAGGTGGAGCAATCCCCACAACATTCTCGACATAAAAGATAGTAATACTTCAAGGCAGAACACAACACTTGCTGGAGAGCAAGTTGTATTCATAATGCAGACAAGTTCACGATGAAAGGAAGTCAAGGGTGTTGTCGATGATAATAAAAATCATCGAGGGCAAGGAAGGTATTTCTCATCATGAACACAGTTGACATCTCGAAAGAAGTCAAAGTGCTGAAGGTGATCCGACACATTTGTCGGGAGGTTTCAAGAGGATGCAATCGAAGATCGGCTGCGTCAAGCAAGGGAATGACGAAGTGGCAAGTTATTGGATCAATATAAAAGATGCAAGCTCGGAATCAAAGTCGCCTTACTGAACAAGCAACCAGATACTGAAAGCTCGACGTAAGTTGTGCTCAATCTCTGAAGATTTTGTGCACCAAAGAAGGACGAGGTAGCACAACCAAAGATAGCTAGACAAGGGACGTACCCGATAGTCTAGGAATAAACCAGCTTGAGTTTAAAAATTTCCCAATAACATCTACTAGGGGTGTTGAATTTTTAGAGCAGATTTGATTTACTAAACGGTGTCCTCGGTTGACGGCAACCTAGAACCCGTAGAGTGATTACGACAAGCAAAGGTATTACTTCGTTAAAAGTTCAAAAGGTGTAGTGCAAAGGCATGATATCCTCGAGATATCAAAGGGTAAAACTCGAAGGTAGAACACGATAAAAGTTGAACTAGGTCATTGACCTATGACAGTAGATGCTTTAACCTTGTCAAAAATTGACGAGGCTTGGAATGGATTTATTCCAGATATATTGAATAAGGACAGCATGGTCGGAACCATAACTGTAAGGAATCAATTCAAGAATACCGAAAGAATCATACAGCTGGACAATCATTTGGCAAGAAGCTTCCGAGACGGTCTACATCATTTTTATGGGCATGAACACAAGTTCAAGGTCGACTCCCACTTCTTTAATGCAAATCATTTCATTCACCTCTCGCTTTGATAGAACTATTGTGTTGGAAATTTATCTGACAAAACACCATAAGAATATGACTCGTGAAAACTTTCGGGTTCTCACGGATTAGCGAAAGGCATAGGTTCAACCCATCGGGCATCTTAGTAACATATACCACAAATTTCAAAAGTAAAAACACAAGCTCGAAAGCAGAGCATGGTTGGTCAAGCAGAGGATACAATTTACCAAAGGCATTATGTATCAGGGGAAGAACTCCCAAGGTGATTGAATATGAAGGACACTGTCGGTAACAATCCAACAATGGATCGGGCGATCCACAACGGAGCTGATGTGAGTATCGGTACTCACTCAGAGGAAGAAAGAATGCAGAGGCATCAGATTCAATAATCACAAGATTAGTCTGATGCTTAATTAGAAAGAAATTATGATTTCCAAGATGAAGGATCAGAAGCAGACGCTCTGATCAAGGATGGATAAGTCGAAAACACTTAGCTGGACAATCAATAAAGGTTTGAATTGCCGAGAACCAACTCATGTTCGGAATGACGTCTGAGCCGAAGAGATAATTTTAAAAAGGATAAGCCGATGACTGCGTGCATACGCACACATTGAATTAATAGGCTCAAAATGGCTAAGACAAGGGATGTTAACGAAGACTACTAGTCACATGGAATTAACCATAATGCAAGCCGGCAAGAATTTCAAGAGTAACTGGCTGCAGAGGATTTTCGAAAGATCGAAAAGTATTCAGGAGAATTTTGTGAGACACATGAACAATCAAGGAGAACGGGTCCTCGATAAATGTGAGGAAATAACCGTGAGGGTTTTCATGCGAAATAAAACTGCCAGACAGTAAACTCAAAGGATTCTCGAGACAACGAAGAATATTTCGAGGCATCTTGTAACAACAAGAGCGACGAGGAATGATCGTGAGAATGACAAGGGCATACAGATATCCATAGGGATATATCGGTGGTAGTGAATTACAAAGGCAATGAACACAAGTTCTCGGTTTAACAGTGGAGAGTATCTTCAGGGTCTTCTGGTGCAGCGGACGATCATCGATCATAAGGTGCTCTCCGGGTGAAAGTGATAACGAGATCCTAATGTTAGATTTAGCAAATTTCATTTATCCCGAATAGGAGAGAGATAAGAGTCCCAGAGTATAGACGAGGAGTAAAAGATCCTAATACCACCCAATGGTGCTGTGGGCCCGTAAGCCACACAACAAGTTAGTAAATTTGTTTTTCAAAGACTAGACTCAACTTCGGCCAAGGAGTTGGAAAGGGGGATTCCTACAGGCAGTCGGCTCTGATACCAACTTGTGACGCCCCCGATTTGTCCGTACACTAACCATGCACGCAAATGTGTACGACCAAGATCAGGGACTCACTGGAAGATATCACAACACAACTCTAGACACAAATTAAAATAATACAAGCTTTATATTACAAGCCAGGGGCCTCGGGGGCTCGAATACAAAAGCTCGAAAACACAAGAGTCAGCGGAAGCAACAATATCTGAGTACAGACATAAGTTAAACAAGCATGCCTTAAGAAGGCTAGCACAAAAGTAACGACGATCGAAAAGGCATGGCCTCCTGCCTGGGACCTCCTAACTACTCCTCGAAGCTGAACTCCAAGTAGAAACATCATCGGGATCCTCCGGGTCCTGGACTCCACCACCTGGTCGCATCATCCGAGAAGAAGGAACAAAAGGGGAAAAGGGGGAGAAAGCAACCGTGAGTACTCATCCAAAGTACTCGCAAGCAAGGACCTATACTACATATGCAATGGTATCAGTGTAAAGGGGTAATATATGTGGACTGAACTGCAGCAAGCCAGAATAAGAGGGGGATAGCTAATCCAATCGAAGACTACGCTTCTGGACATCTCCATCTTGCAGCAGTAGAAGAGAGTACATGGAATAGTAACAAGCGTCAAAGCTTCTGGCAGCCTCCGTCTTGAGTAGCTGAAGAGTTCACCAAGTAACATCGTATAGCATAATCCTACCCGGTGATCCTCCCCCACATCACCCTGTGAGAGAGCAACCACCGAGTTGTATCTGGCACTGGTAAGGGTGTGTTTTATTAAGTATCCGTTTCTAGTTGTCATGAGGTCAGAGTACAACTCCGGGTCGTCCTTTTACCGAGGGACACGGCTATTCGAATAGATTAACTTCCCTGCAGGGGTGCACCACATAACCCAGCACGCTTGATCCCATTTGGCCGGACACACTTTCTAGGGTCATGCCCGGCCTCAGAAGATCAACACGTCGCAGCCCTACCTAAGCACAGCAGAGAGGTCAGCATGCCGGTCTAAGTCCTAAGCGCGCAGGGGTCCGGGCCCATCGCCCAACGCACACCTGCACGTTGCGTACGCGGCCGGTGAGCAGACCTAGCAACCTCCATTACTAAGGAAGTTGCGTTACGCGGTCCAACCCGACGCGCGCCGCTAAGCCGCTGACGTCAAAAAGGCTTCGGGTGATACCACGACGTCGAGTGCCCATAACTGTTCCCACGCAGCTGGTTAGTGCGTATAGACCAAATGGCCAGACTCAGATCAAATATCCAAACTCGTTAAGCGTGTTATTATGAAATAACCGCGGACAACGACCAGGGCCAGGCCACCTCCCGACTGGGTGTCACAACCTGCCCTGTCGCTCCGCCACAAAGATCCACACAGAGGGCCGTCGGGAAAGTATGTCCTTTCAGCCCCCAATCCGTGAATCAACCGCGGGTACTCAACGAGCCGACCCGACTTTAGTCACATCAAGTATCATGTATGTGTGTATGTAATATATAGCCGTGATCACCCCCAAGTGATCACGGCCCGATAGAATAGCAGGGCAGACGGACAAGGGTGTAGGGCCACTGATGGAATACTAGCATCCTATACTAAGCATTTAGGATTGCAGGTAAAGTATCAACAGTGATAGCAACAAAGACAGGCTATGCAGCAGAATAGGATTATCGAAAGCAGTAACATGCTACACTACTCTAATGCAAGCAGTAGATAGAAGAGTAGGCGATATCTGGTGATCAAAGGGGGGCTTGCCTGGAAGCTCTGTAGACGAAAGGAATCTTCGGAAGCGTAGCCGTAGTCGAACACCGAAGCATCAATAGTCTCGGGGGTCTATCACAGTATCGGAGTCTACCGAAAATAAGCAACGAAGGGGAAACAAATAAATAACAGAGCAAACAATAGCATCACAAAATATAATAAGGCAATAGGCGGTGTTACGTGTGACCTAACGCGGTGCTCGGTGATACAGGCGAAGAGGGATAACATCCGGGAAAGTATTCCCGGTGTTTCGCGTTTTCGGGCAGATGAAACGAAGGGGGAATGTTGCACGTTCGGTATGATAGAGAGGTGTAGTGGACGAACGGGTTGCGTACTCGGATGCGTCTCATCGTTCTGAGCAACTTTCATGTACAAAGTATTTTCATCCGAGTTACGGGTTAAAAGATATGATTTTCTAAAGTTTTTATTAATTTCTAGAGTTTAATATTAATTAAATTAATTCGAAAAAAGGTTTATGACATCAGCACGACATCATGCTGATGTCAGCATGGTTGACTGGTCAACCTGACCAGTGGGTCCCACTAGTCAGTGACACAGTAATATTAGTTCTATATTTAATTAACTAAACCTAATTAGTTTAACTAATTTAAAGTTAATTAGATTAATCACAATTAATTAATTTAATCTTAACATTGTTCAATTTAGTTAAATGTCCATTAGGTTAATTAAAGAGCGGATTAATTAGATTAATTATCTAGTTAATTAATTAATTATTTAATATTATTAATTAATTATAAATATATTTTTATCTATTTTTATTTTTATCATCTCTTTTTTTTCTAGGGGTGGGCCCCATTCGTCATAGGGCCAAAGGCCAAAACGGTACGGGCGACGGCAATAACGGGCATGGGCGCCGGGCGCCTGGACCCGGGCGTGTGCGGGCGGTCGCCGCGGGCCTGCCAGCGACCGCGGCAGGGCAGCCGCAGCGGCCAAGGCCGTCGGGCCGGCGAGTGGCAGCGTGCAGCCGGGGCGAGGCCGACGAGGCCTGGAGGCGGCGGGCGCGGGCCAGCGGCTGAACGGAGCGGGGACGGGGCTCGGGCAAGGGCGCGGTGCCGTACGCTCAGGGTGACAGCAGGCGGGGCGAGCTTGGTCGACGGGCGGACATGAGTGGCGCACGAGGGGCGCGATGAACGCGCGCTCACCGCGAGCACGTGCACGACCGGATCCGGCAACGGGAACAGAGGGGGAGAGGACAGGGGGCAGAGGAGGGGCTCACGTGCGGCGTAGATGCACGGGCGGCGAGGCTCGAGGACGACGGCTCGGGGAGGACGAGACGACGGAGAGGATGCGTGACGACGGCGGCGACGGTTCAGGTGGAGGGCGACCGCGGAGGAGGAGGCGACGGCGAGGGGACGTCCGGCAGCGTGGTCGGGGAAGAAGGGACGGGGCCGCGAGGGCGAGGGCCAGGGCCGACGAGGTCCTCCGGCAGGGCGGCTTCGGGCGACGGCAACGTCGTCGGCGGGGTCGGGGTCAAAGTCTCGATCTCGATCCAGAGTCGAGTGGAGGGAGAGAGCGACGGGGTGGGGTAGTGGGGGCATGGGTGGTGTCGGTGGAGTTAAGGCGAGCGAGGGGGGCGGCTGGGCCGGATGGCCTAGGTGGGGCTGGGCCACGGCCCAGCAGGGGGGGTTCTTCTCATTTTTATTTTCTTTCTTTGCTTTGTTTTGTTTTACCTTTTTCTTATTTTCTTTTCTGTTTTTATTTTACTACCTTTTTAGTCTAGTTTTTAACTAATATTAAAATGATCCCTAATTTAGTAATACCTCAAAAGTTTGTTGTTATAATAACATACTCTATACTATTTTATTTATTTAAAATGCTTTTGAATATTTGTTCCTGTCACTTATTATATTTGTTTAGTGCATTTATATAACTTATAAAAAGTGTGGTTTCTCCACCAAAATTACATATGATTTAGTTGCCACCTATAGAACATTTTAGTTTTGATGTTTGAAAACTTTTATTGTTTGCTTCATATTGAATTTGAATTTCGAACCGGTTTCAAACTAACACGAGATTATCAACAGTAATTTGCGGTGACGTGTCGTCATTAGTAGAGGGTTACTGTAGCTTAACTATCCGGGCATCACACTGAGTTAATTACTTTGGTTGAATCTGATCCTTTCCATGGCTATGAGTCTGAAACTGTTGTGGCACATCTTACTAAGTTGAATGATATAGCCACCCTGTTTACCAACGATGAAAAGATTCGTTACTACTATATACTTAAGCTATTTCCGTTCTCGTAAAAGGGTGATGCTAAGACTTGGTTTAATTCTCTTGATCCTGGTTATGTGAGTAGTCCCCAGTATATGACGTATTACTTCTCTGCTAAATATTTTCCCGCTCATAAGAAACAAGCTGCCTTACGGGAAATATATAAATTTGTGCAAATTGAAGAAGAGAGTCTCCCACAAGCTTGGGGGAGGCTTCTCCAATTACTTAATGCTTTGCCTGATCATCCTCTTGAGATGCATGATATAATTGATGTGTTTTATAATGGACTAACTGATGCTTCAAGAGACCACCTGGATAGTTGTGCTGGTTGTGTTTACAGGGAAAGAACGGTTGAACAAGCTAAACTACTATTGAACAATATGCTGGCCAATGAAAATAATTGGACACTTCCTGAACCAGCCCCTAAGCCAACTCCGAAGAAAAGAGGTGTTCTATTTCTCAGTCCTGAAGATATGCAAGAGGCAAAGAAATCTATGAAAGAAAAAGGTATTAAAGCTAAAGATGTTAAGAATTTACCGCCTATTGAAGAAATACATGGTCTTGATAACCCGACACAGGTAGTAAAGGTAAATTCTCTTTATAGATTTGACGAAGGAGATATTCCTCGTTATAAGTCTGCTCCAATGCTTAGATGAGTTTGACAATTTTATTGTGAAACAAGAAAACTTCAATGCTTATGTTGGTAGACAATTACAACACAATGCTTATATGATTGAACGCTTGAGTGATTATCTGTCTAGAGCTAAGGGTGAATTGAAACTCATTAGTAAACATGCTTCCATGGTCACCACTCAAGTAGAACAAGTACTTAAGGCTCAGAATGATTTGCTCAATGAATTAAATAGTAAGAATAATCACTATGCTGTTAGAGTTGCAACAAGAGGTGGTAAAATGACTCAGGAACCTCTGTATCCTGAAGGCCACCCTAAGAGAATTGAGTAAGATTCTCAGAGAGCTAATTTAGATGCACCCAGTTCTTCTAAGAAGAAGAGAAAGAAAAATGATAGGACCTTGCATGCTTCTAGTGAACCTGTAGGTGACACACCTAAGAATCCCAATGATATATCTATTTCTGATGCTGAGACACAATCTGGTAATGAAGATGAACCTAGTGATAATATTAATGATGATGTTCATGATGATGCTCAACCTAGCAATGATAATGATGTAGAGATTGAACTTGATGTTGATCTTGATAACCCACAATCAAAGAATCAACGTTATGATAAGAGAGACTTTGTTGCTAGGAAGCACGGTAGGGAAAGAGAACCATGGGTTCAGAAACCCATGCCTTTTCATCAGGAACCATCCAAGAAAAAGGCTGATGAGGATTTTGAGCGCTTTGTTGAAATGATTAGACCTATCTTTTTGCGTATGCGTTTGATTGATGTTCTTAAAACAAATCCTTATGCTAAGTATATGAAAGATATTATTACCAACAAAAGAAAGATACCTGAAGTAAAAATTTCCACCATGCTTGCCAATTACACTTTTAAGGGTGGAATGCCTAAGAAATTAGGAGATCCAGGAGTACCTACTATACCTTGCTCCATTAAGAAAAACTATGTTAAAACTGCTTTGTGTGATCTTGGAGCTATTGTTAGTGTTATGCCTCTCTCTTTATATCGTAGACTTGACTTGAGTAAGTTGACACCTACTGAAATATCTTTGCAAATGGCTGATAAATCAACTGCTATACCTGTCGGTATTTGTGAGGATGTGCCTATTGTAGTTGCAAATGTTACTATTCTAACGGACTTTGTTATACTTGATACTCCCGAGGACGATAGTATGTCTATTATTCTTGGAAGACCCTTTTTGAATACTGCAGGGGCTGTTATCGATTGCAACAAAGGCAATGTCACTTTTCATGTCAATGGTAATGAGCATACGGTACACTTTCCGAGGAAACAACCTCACGTCCACAGTATCAATTATATTGGAAAAACATCAACTATCACTATTGGAGGTTTTGAATTTCCTCTTCCTACTATCAAGAAGACATATGACATCCTTATTGCTGGGGACATACATATTCCCATTGAGGTAATCTAGTGTTATTCGAAAATTCTCCGGTTTCATACTATTCAGAAAGAGTTTATTAACAAGACCTGATCAACCTTGTTAATGGATTCCTTTTGATGAGCATGGAATAGGTGAATCTAGATAGCACAACCTTCTGTACCTTCCTTTTACTTTCTGTTAATTAGGATAAATAAACGAAAAATAGCATTTTCTGTCTGTTTCCAGACTTATCCGTGCAATAAAAAAATACCCCGAAAATAAAAGTTCTCCAAATGCCATGAAAATGAAATACGATTTTTTCTAGAATATTTGAGGAAATATGGCACTGAACACACAGTGAGGGGAGCCAGCAGTTGGCCACGAGGGTCCAGGGCGCGCCCCCTGCCTCATGCGCCCCACGTGCCCCCCTCTACTTATTCCTGCACCCATGCTCTACTTGTTCCTCCCAAAAAAATCACCAACCAACTCAAACCCGAGTTCTAGCTCATCTTGCTACCATTTTTGATCTCCTTCCTTAAAGCACCATTCAGCAAACTATTTGGGGAGATTGTTCCTTGGTATGTGACTCCTCCATTGGTCCAATTAGTTTTTGTTCTAGTGCTTTATTTATTGAAAATTTATGCTATTGTGGTGACCTTGTTCTTGAGCTTGCATGTCAAATTTTCTTGGTCCCAAGTAGTTCTAATGCATGATATAGTCTCTAGGCACTTATAGGAGTTGTTGCTATCAATCTTGTTGAGTTTGGTTAACTTTTATTGTGAGTTACTAAAAATTTCAGAAATTTTCAGAGAAGGAAAATGATAAAGAGATTGTTGAGGGGCTCCTCCAGCAAGATCTCAGAGGAGAAGAAGAAAGAAGAAAATAAGAAGCACAAGTATAATCTTCCTCGCATGGCGGAAGTTCTTTCGTGCGAATGGCCTTGTAATGACTTCATGATGTCCGCCGTGATTTACGAAGACTTTTATTGGTTGGCAAATAATGCAGGCCTCACCGACTTCCTCCATGACCGAAAAGAACAGTATCTCTTACTCACCAATATTTTCACGCAAAGTTTTCATTTTCATGCTAAGAAAACACCACTTACGGTGGAGTTTCGTTTATATGATGTAATTAAGGAGATATCACTCTTAGATTTTTGTGAAATATGCAATGTACCCTTCAGAGGTATACTTGATGAACCACGTCGTGAAGACGTTGAAGGGTTTATTGACATGATAGCTGTAGGGGAAACTAGACAAGTTTCAAGGGCAAGCATCACTAGTATACACTTCCCTGTTCCGCGCTACTTTGCTTTATTTGCTAGTAGATGTTTAATTGGTCGCGGGAACAGCGGGAATCTTAGTGCCCCTGATATTGTCATTTTACGCCATGCTTTGTTTCAAGACACAACTTTTAGCTTGGGTGCCGTCGTTGCTAAACGACTGAGTCTGAATCGCTAAAAGGGGCCCGTCTTTGGAGGCATCTTTGCTTCTCACCTTGCTGAACACTTTAGAATACCCATTAGGCTTCATGAGAAGGAAGAAAAATTGATTGCCCCTGTTTATCTAGACTACAAGAGTATGGTAGCCCATGATTTTATTGTTAAAGATAAGAATGTGCAGCTTAATTATAAATTGAGGTTTGATGAAATATACTGTGAAATTGTTACCTTGCCTGCACCATCTTTGTTTGATCTGTCTACATGCGTATACCTCATCACATCATATGCCTTCTACAAGTACCAAGGCCAGACACAAGCTTCAGAGCCTGAGCCTGAGCCACCACTTGATCCTTACCGTCCGTCTGTTTATGGGTGGGAGCTGGATGAGCTCACCAACCAGTGGAACCCATAGGACACATCTCAGTACACTGGAGGGAGTAGCTTCGATCCGTGGCCATAGACCAACTTAGGCCAAAAGCCTAAGCTTGGGGGAGTACGTGTTTCTCACCGAATTTACATTCATGTTCACACACTTATTCTAGTTGTCGGTGCTCACACTCTTTCACTGTACCATCCATGCTTAGTTTCAATTTCTTTTTCTTAGTCTTTTTCTTGTGTGCTAGAAAAACCCAGAAAAACAAAAAATATTAGTTGTAGCATCTAGCTAGTTTACTTTCTTTGCTTGTAGCAGTAGTTAACATGAAAAAAAAAACAAAAAGATTTCCCGTTCTTCTTTTGCTTGTTGGGAGCTTTCCCGTGTAAATAGTTTCTTTTCTTTTCCTTAGGGGTTAAGAGTAGAAGACCATGATTAAAATGCTTAGTGGCTCGCATATGCTTTGTTGTTGATTTAACTTTGAGACATATTACCTTGTGTTCTCTCTTGTATTAAATGTCTACAGATTCCAGCTTAGTCCAATGCACGTGCACTATTATTATTATCGGCACCGTTCGGTCGTGCGAGTGAAAGGCAATAAGGATGATATATGATGAACTAACTGAGATGAGAAAAGCTGGTATGAACTCGACCTCTCTTGTTTTTGTAAATATGATGGCTCATCGTTCCTGATTCAGCTTGTTATGAATGAAACATGCTTGCAATGACAATTAGAGATCATAACTGCTTATGCCATGCTTAATTAGCTGAGAGTTTATAATGGTCTATCTTGCGTGCCAACATGATATTAAAATGGTTGTGATGTGGTATGATGGGTGGTATCCTCCTTTGAACGATTTAAGTGATCTGACTTGGCACATGTTCACGCATGTAGTTGAAACAAATCAACATAGCCTCCACGATATTTATGTTCATGGTGATTTATATCCTACTCATGCTTGCATTCATTGTTGATTAATTTTAATGCATGTTCATGACCGTTGTTGCTCTCTAGCTGGTCGCTTCCCAGTCTCCTTCTAGCCTTCACCTGTACTAAGAGGGAATACTGCTTGTGCATCCACTTCCATAAACCCCAAAGTTATTCCATATGAGTCCACCATACCTTCCTATATGCCGTATTTACCTGCCGTTCCAAGTAAATTTGTATGTGCCAAACTCTAAACCTTCAAATGAAATTCTGTTTTGCATGCTCGAACAACTCATGTATCAACTAGGGCTGTCTATATCTTCCATGCTAGGTGGGTTATTCTCATGATGAGTGGACTCCGCTCACCATTCATGAGAAAATGGCTGGTTATCGAGATGCCCAGTCCCATGCTCAAAATCTTATTAATTAAACAAAACTCCCCCAGGGTTGTTACTTGTTTGGACGGTACCCATTGTTTCGGGCTAGCCGTGGAGTGTGCTTGTTGGTGGTTGGGGGAGTACAAACTTTACCATTCTATTTGGGAACCGCCTATAATGTGCGTAGCATGGGAGATATCGACATTCTTGGTTGTTATGTTGACAATGAAAGTATACCACTCAAAATGTTATTCATCTCCATTTAAAAATCGAGCTATGGAACCTCTACAAATCCCTGCTTCCCTATGCGAAGGGCCTATCTATTTACTTTTATGCAGAGGCATCATCCTCTTATCAAAGAGCACCAGTAGGAGAGCACCTCTGTCGTTGCATGTATTACTATTAATTTGCATTGAGTATGATCATGACTGGATCTCTTTTACCATGAATTACAATGTCTACTCAGTCCTTGATCTTTAAAGGTGCTCTGCCTTTATGTTTTGCGGCCTCAGAAAGGGCTAGCGAGATACCATCTTGTTATATCATATCATGATTGTTTTGAGAAAGTGTTGTCATCCGAGGTTTATTATTATTGCTCGCTAGTTGATTATGCCGTTGATGTGAGTAATCTTGAGACCTGAAAGTTATTGTGAATGTGGTTAGTTCATGATCTTGTTGAAAACCTGAATGCTAGCTTACATATTTACAACAACAAGAGCAAACAGAGTTTGTCAAAGTTTTTCTTTACCACTTTCAGTTTATCAACTGAATTGCTTGAGGACAAGCAAAGGTTTAAGCTTGGGGGAGTTGATACGTCTCCAACGTATCTACTTTTCCAAACCCTTTTGCCCTTGTTTTGGACTCTAACTTGCATGATTTGAATGGAACTAACCCGGACTGACGCTGTTTTCAGCAGAACTGCCATGGTGTTGTTTTTGTGCAGAATAAAAGTTCTCGAAATCGCCTGAAAATCAACGGAGATTTATTTTGGAATATATAAAAAATATCTGCAAGAAGATACTCACTAGGGGGACCACACCCTGTCTACGAGGGTGGGGGGCGTGCCCCCTGCCCAGGGCACGCCCCTACCTCGTGGGACCCCTGGTGCTCCACCGACGTACCCCCAGATCCTATATCTTCACTTTCGGGGAGAAAAAAACCAGAGAGAAAGAATTAGCGCATTTCACGAGACGGAGCCGGCGCCAAGCCCTAATCTCTCTCGGGAGGGCTAATCTGGAGCCCGTTCGGGGCTCCGGAGAGTGGAGATCGTCGCCATCGTCATCATCAACCTTCCTCCATCACCAATTCCATGATGCTCACCGCCGTGCGTGAGTAATTCCATCATAGGCTTGCTAGACGGTGATGGGTTGGATGGGATCTATCATGTAATCGAGTTAGTTTTGTTAGGGTTTGATCCCTAGTATCCACTATGTTCTGAGATTGATGTCGCTATGACTTTGCTATGCTTAATGCTTGTCACTAGGGCTCGAGTGCCATGATTTCAGATCTGAACCTATTATGTTTCCATGAATATTTGTGTGTTCTTGATCCTATCTTGCAAGTCTATAGTCGCCTACTATGTGTTATGATCTAGCAACCCCGAAGTGACAATAATCGGGACCACTCCCGATGATAACCATAGTTTGAGGAGTTCATGTATTCACTATGTGTTAATGCTTTGGTCCGGTACTCTATTAAAAGGAGGCCTTAATATCCCTTAGTTTCCAATAGGGCCCCACTGCCACGGGAGGGTAGGACAAAAGATGTCATGCAAGTTCTTTTCCATAAGCACGTATGACTATATTTGGAATACATGCCTACATTGCATTGATGAACTAGAGCTAGTTCTGTGTCACCCTAGGTTATAAATTCTACATGATGACTTGCATCCGACATAATTTCCCATCACCGATCCAATGCCTACGAGCTTTTCCTATATTGCTTGTTGCTTATTTACTTTTCCGTTGCTACTATTACAAAAACCACAAAAACACTATCGTTACTTTTATTGCCGCTACCGCTACTGTCATATTACTTTGCTACTAAACTATCTTGCTACAGATACTAAGTTTCCAGGTGTGGTGGAATCGATAACTCAGCTGCTAATACTTAAGAGTATTCTTTGGCTCCCCTTGTGTCGAATCAATAAATTTTGGTTGAATACTTTACCCTCGAAAACTGTTGCGATCCCCTACACTTGTGGGTTATCACGTCCATGCCGTGGATGTTGACACGGCGACCATCCGACGATGCCCCTGTGAGGATAAGGCCACTCGAGCCCCCCTCTCTCTCCCTAGTAACCCTAGCACCCTCCTTTCCTCTCCCTCGCCACACCCCTGATACGTCTCCAATGTATGTATAATTTTTTTATTGTTCCATGTTATTATATTATCCTTCTAGGATGTTTTATGGGCTTCAATATACAGTTTTATATGATTTTTGGGACTAACCTATTAACCCAGAGCCTAGTGCCAGTTTCTGTTTTTCTCCTGTTTTAGAGTATCGCAGAAAAGGAATATCAAACGGAGCCCAATTGACCTGAAACTGAACGGAGCTTATTTTTGGACCAGGAGAAGCCCAGGAAGTGTCGAAGGGGGACCAGAAGATCCATGGGTTGCCCACGAGGGTGGGGGCGCCCCCGTGGGCACGCCCCCTGCCTCATGGACAGCCCTGAGACCCCCTTTACTTACCCATGACTCCAACACTTCCTATATATACTAAAACCTCCGGAAAATAACCTAGATCGGGAGTTCCGCTGCCGAAAGCCTCTGTTGCCACCGAAAACCAATCTAGACCCGTTCTGGCACCCTGCCGGAGGGGGAAATCCCTCTCCGGTGGCCATCTTCATCATTCCGGCGCTCTCCATGACGAGGAGGGAGTAGTTCACCCTCGGGGCTGAGGGTATGTACCAGTAGCTATGTGTTTGATCTCTCTCTCTCTCTCTCTCTCTCTCTCTCTCTCTCTCTCTCGTGTTCTTGAGACGGCACAATCTTGATGTATCGCGAGATTTGCTATTATAGTTGGATCTTATGATGTTTCTCCCCCTCTACTCTCTTCTGACGGATTGAGTTTTCCCTTTGAAGTTATCTTATCGGATTGAATCTTTAAGGATTTGAGAACACTTGATGTATGTCTTTCATGTGCTTATCTGTAGTGACAATTGGATATCACGTGATCTACTTCATGTATGTTTTGGTGGTCAACTTGCGGGTTTCGTGACCTTGGGAATATATGCATAGGGGTTGGCACACGTTTTCGTCTTGACTCTCCGGTAGAAACTTTGGGGCGCCCTTTGAAGTTATTTGTGTTGGTTGAATAGATGAATCTGAGATTGTGTGATGCATATTGTATAACCATACCCACGGATACTTGAGGTGACAATGGATTATCTAGGTGACATTAGGGTTTTGGTTGATTTGTGTCTTAAGGTGTTATTCTAGTAAGAACCCTATGATAGATCGAACGGAAAGAATAGCTTCGTGTTATTTTACTACGGACTTTTGAATAGATCGATCAGAAAGGATAACTTTGAGGTGGTTTCGTACCCTACCATAATATCTTTGTTTGTTCTCCGCTATTAGTTACTTTGGAGTGACTCTTTGTTGCATGTTGAGGGATAGTTATATGATCCAATTATGTTATTATTGTTGAGAGGACTTGCACTAGTGAAAGTATGAACCCTAGGCCTTGTTTCTACACATTTCAACACCGTTTATGCTCACTTTTATCATTATTTACCTTGCTGTTTTTATATTTTCAGATTACAAAAACCTATATCTACCATCCATATTGCACTTGTATCACCATCTCTTCGCCAAACTAGTGCACCTATACAATTTACCATTGTATTGGGTGTGTTGGGGACACAAGAGACTCTTTGTTATTTGGTTGCAGGGTTGCTTGAGAGAGACCATCTTCATCCTACGCCTCCCACAGATTGATAAACCTGAGGTCATCCACTTGAGGGAAATTTGCTACTGTCCTACATACCTCTGCACTTGGAGGCCCAACAACGTCTACAAGAAGAAGGTTGTGCAGTAGACATCAAGATATTTTAGTTTCTTGTTTTATCACTAGTTTAGTTTATAAAAGAAAACTACAAAAAATGGAATTAAGGTTACCTCATATGCTTCACCTTTTTAATATCTTTCGTGAAAATGATGGGAAGGAAAATTATGCTCAAGTACTGGAAGAAGAATTACATAGAATGCTTGGCATAAAATATGTGCACGATGAGCATGATTGCAATGTTGTTAGTGTGAATCCTTTGAATATCCATAATGCTAACGATATGCAAAGCCACAAGCTTGGGGATGCTATGTTTGATGAAGATGATATTTTTAGTCCCCCAAGCTTTGATGAGCAAACTTATTTTGATGTTAGCATGTCTCCTATTTGTGATGATAATATTTATGAAAGTGGATTTGGAGAGTTCATGACTTTATTTAGTGATGAATCCACTACTTTGGAAGAGGTTCCAATTGATTATGAGAACAAAGTTGCTATATATGATGATTATTGTGATGGCTTGTATGGTATTAAGAATAATGATAACCATGAAACTTGTCATCGTGATTTTAATTTTCAATTAGATTATGCTTCACATGATAGTTATTTTGTTGAGTTTGCTCCCACTACTATTGATGAGAATAAATTTGCTTATGTGGAGAGTAGTAAAATTTCTATGCAAGTAGATCATGAAAAGAATGCTTTATGTGATAGTTATATTGTTGAATTCATTCATGATGCTACTGAAAATTATTATGAGAGAGGATCATATGCTAGTAGGAATTGCAATAATATCAAGTTTCCTCTCTATGTGCTTAGAATTTTGAAGCTATGCTTGTTTTGCTTTCCTATGCTAGTTGATTATTGTTCGCATAAGTTGTTTGCTCACAAAATCCCTATGCATAAGAAGTGGGTTAGACTTAAATGTGCTAGTCATATTCTTCAAGATGCTCCCTTTAATCTTTTATGTGAGCATCATTGAAATCATGATGCCTAGCTAGGGGCGTTAAACGATAGCGCTTGTTGGGAGGCAACCCAATTTTATTTTCTTTGCTTTTGCTTCTGTTTAGGAATAAATATTGCATCTAGCTTCTGTTTAGATGTGGTTTTATGTTTTAATTAGTGTTTGTGCCAAGTAGAACCTTTGGGAAGACTTGGGTGAAGTTTATGTGATCATGATGTAAAAACAGAAACTTTAGCGCTCACGAGATTAGCTACCATTTTTTATTGGAGAGTGATTTTTAGTTGATTCTTTTTGCAGATGATTAATAGACAAATTCGTCACGTCCACCAATTTATTTCAGAATTTTAAGAGTTAGATAAGTATTCGAAAGTTACAGATTGCTACAGACTGTTCTGTTTTTGACAGATTCTGTTTTCTATGTGTTGTTTGCTTATTTTGATGAATCTATGAGTAGTATCGGAGGGTATTGCTACCTCTTGAGCTTGCGTTGTATTCCCTCGAAGAGGAAAGGGAGATGCAGCACAGTAGCGTAAGTATTTGCCTCAGTTTTTGAGAACCAAGGTATCAATCCAGTAGGAGACCACGCGCGAGTCCCTCGCACCTGCACAAACAAATAAGAACTTCGCAGCCAACGCGATAAGGGGTTGTCAACCCCTTTATGATCACTTACGAGAGTGAGATCTGATAGAGATGATAGTTTATATTTTTGGTATTTTTAGTTTAATAAAACAGCAAATAAAAGCGGTAAAAGTAAAGTAGATGTAGATTGATATGTTGAGCATAGACCCGGGGGCAATAGTTTTCTCTAGTGGCTTCTCTCATGATAGTGATATTCTATGGCGGGTAAGCAAATTGTTGTTGAGCAATTGATAGAAAAGCGAATAATTATGAGACTATCTAGGAATGATCATTGTATATAGGCATCACGTCCGAGACAAGTAGACCGACTCCTGCCAGCATCTACTACTATTACTCCACACATCGACCGCTATCCAGCATGCATCTAGTGTATTGAGTTCATACGAACAGAGTAACGCCTTAAGCAAGATGACATGATGTAGAGGGATAAACTCAAGCAATATGATATAAACCCCATCTTTTTATCCTCGATGGCAACTATACAATACGTGCCTTGCTGCCCCTACTGTCACTGGGAAAGGACACCGCAAGATTGAACCCAAAGCCAAGCACTTCTCCCAGTGCAAGAATTATAGATCTAGTAGGCCAAACCAAACCAATAATTCGAAGAGACTTGCAAGGATATTATGAGCACACATACAAAGTTCAGAGAAGAACCAAATATCTTTCATAGATAACCTTGATCATAAACTCACAATTCATCGGATCTCGACAAACACACCGCAAAAAGAGATTACATTGAATAGATCTCCTTGAAGACCGAGGAGAACTTTGTATTGAGATCCAGAGAGAGAGAAGAAGCCATCTAGATACTAGCTATGGAGCCGAAGGTCTGTGGTAGACTACTCACAACTCATGGTGAGGGCGATGATGATGATGATGAAGGCCTCCGTGATGGATCTCCCTCCTGTGGAGCTCCGGAACAGGCTCCAAGATGGGATCTCCACGGGAACAGAAGCTACGGCGGTGGAATTAGGGTTGTCTCTCTGTTCACGGAGTTTCTGGGGTACGTGGACTTATATAGGAAGAAGGAGGGCACCAGGGGCCACTCGAGGAGGCCTCGAGGCAGGGGGCGCACCCTGGGAAGGGGGGCACGCCCCCACCCTCGAGGGCGGCTCCTCGATCCTCTGACGAGGTTTCATTCCGTTTGGACTCCATTTGATATTCTTTTTCTACAAAACCCTAAAATAGGCAAGAAAAAACAGCAATCTGGACTGGGCCTTTGGGTTAGTAGGTTAGTCCCAAAAATGATATGAAAGTGAATGATAAAGCCCATTAAACATCCAAGACTTCATAAATAATAGCATGGAACAATCAAAAATTATAGATACGTTGGAGACATATCAAGCATCCCCAAGCTTAATTCCTGCTCGTCCTCGAGTAGGTCAATGATAAAGAAAGAATTTTTGATGTGGAATGCTAACCAATATAGTTTTTCAATGTAATTCTCTTAATTGTGGCATGAATGTTCAGATCTGAAAGATTCAAGATAAAAGTCTATATTGACATAAGAAATAATAATACTTCAAGCAATACAAACAAAGCAATCATGTCTGCTCAAAATACAATGGCTAAAGAAAGTTATCCATACAAAATCATATAGTGTTGGCTATGCTCCCTCGTTATCACACTAAATATTCATATCATGCACAACCCCGATTTCAGCCAAGCATTTGTTTTCATACTCTATCTTTTTAAACCTTTCAACTTTCACGCAATACATGAGCGTGAGCCATGGATATAGCACTATGGGTGGAATAGAGGTGGTTGTGGAGAAGACAAAAAGGAGGGAGATAGTCTCACATCGACTAGGCGTATCAATGGGCTATGGAGATGCCCATCAATAGATATCAATGTGAGTGAGTAGGGATTGCCATGCAACGGATGCACTAGAGCTAAATATGAATGAAAGCTCAACAAAAGAAACTAGTGGGTGTGCATCCAACTTGCTTTCTCACGAAGACCTAGGGCATTTGAGGAAGCCCATCGTTGGAATATACAAGCCAAGTTCTATAACGAAAAATTCCCACTAGCATATGAAAGTGACTAAGCATGAGACTCTCTAAATTGAAGAACATGGTGCTACTTTGAAGCACAAGTGTGGAAAAAGATAGTAGGAATTGTCCCTTTTTTCTTTTCTTTTTTTCTCTCTTTTTTGGGCCTTTTTTATTTATTTCTTTGGCCTTTCTTTTTTTTTCTTTTTTTGCGGAGGGGCTTTATAGATTCAGCCTTACCTTCCATGGGACAATGCTCTAATAATGATGATCATCACACTTTCATTACAACACGATATTA
This sequence comes from Secale cereale, assembly GCA_902687465.1. NCBI lineage: Eukaryota > Viridiplantae > Streptophyta > Magnoliopsida > Poales > Poaceae > Secale > Secale cereale. Next base: position 433,959,813 of record LR738714.1, read on the forward strand.
CAACTCGATACTACAACAACAAAGTATGACTCTATATGAATGCCTCCGGCGGTGTACCGGTATGTGCAATGAAACAAGAGTGACGTGTATGAAAAGTTATGCATGGTGGCTTTTCCACAAATACAATGTCAACTACATGATCATGCAATGGCATTATGACAATATGATGCGTGTCATATGAACGGAACGGTGGAAAGTTGCATGGCAATATATCTCGGAATGGATATGGAAATGCCATGATAGGTAGGTATGGTGGCTGTTTTGAGGAACAATATGGTGGCTGTTTTGAGGAAGGATATATAGTGGGTTTATGGCACCGGCGAAAGTTGCGCGGTACAAGAGAGGCTAGCAATGGTGGAAGGGTGAGAGTGCCTATAATCCATGGACTCAACATTAGTAATAAGAACTCATATACTTATTGCAAAAATCTACGAGTCATCAAAACAAAGCAATCAACGCATGGTCCTAGGGGGGAGGTTGGTAGGAGTTAACCATCGCGCGCCCCCGACCTCCACACAAAGCTGGGCACTCTACAAATACCTCATGCTCTAACTTAGTCACACAACGGTTCACCATACGTGCATGCTATGGGAATCACTAACCTAAACACAAGTATTTCTCAATTTCATAATAACTCCACTAGCATGACTCTAATATCACTATCCTCATGTCTCAAAACAATTATCAAGCATCCAACATCTCATTTTATTCAATGCACTTGGTGTGATTTTTTTTACTACATTGACATTGGATGTCTATCATGTGAAGACTAGTTTCTTTAGCCTAAACACATTACCATGATGTTTTAATAGACTCTCAAATAGATATAAGTGAAGCATGAGATTTCAACAATTTCTACAAAATATTACCACCACCGTGCTCTAAAAGATATAAGTGAAGCACTAGAGCAAAAACTATTCAACTCAAAAGATATAAGTGAAGCACATAGAGTGTTCTAATAATTTCTAGACCATATTTAACGCTCTCAAATAGGTGTATCCAGAAAGGATGATTGTGGAAAACTAACAAGCAAAGACTCAAATTATACAAGACGCTCCAAGCAAAACACATAACATGTTGCGAATAAAAATATAGCTGCAAGTATAGTTACCGATGGATGAAGACGAAAAAGGGGATGCCTTCCCGGGGCATCCCCAAGATTAGGCTTTTGATTATCTTGAAGTTACTTGGGGTGCCATGGGCATCCCCAAGCACAGGCCTTTGCTACTCCTTGTTCCATAGTCCATCAAAGCAATACTCAAAACTTGAAAACTTCACAACACAAAACTTAGACAAAAATTCTCGTGAGCTCCCGTTAGTATAAGAAAGCAAACCAGTACTCAAGGGTACAGCAATGAATTCATTCTTTGTTTATATTGGTGTTATACCTACTGTACTCCAACTTCTCTATGGTTCATATCCTCCAATACTACTCATAGATGCATCGGAATAAGCAAACAAAACACGAAAAACAGAATCTGTCAAAGACAGAACAATCTGTAGTAATATGCAGGGTTCGCCTACTTCTGGAACTCCAAAAAATTCAAATTAAATTGGTAAATTTGTGGAATTTGTCTACCAATCATCTGCAAAAATAATCAACTAAAAATCACGCTCCAGTAAAATCCCACGACTACTTTAGCAAGCGCTAACGATTCTGTTTTTCACAACAAGATCACATAAACTTCCCACAAGTCTTCCCAAAGGTTCTACTTGGCACAAACACTAAACAAAACATGAAACCACATCTAATCAGAGGCTAGATGAAATATTTATTCCCTAACAACAACAACAAAAAACATAAAATTGGGTTGCCTCCCAATAAGCGCTATCGTTTTACGCCCCTAGCTAGGCACGATACAAGATAGATCTAGGTATTGCCATCCTTGGAAGGCAATCCATAAGTGGCTCTCATGATAGATTCATATGGTAATTTGATTTTATTTCTAGGAAAGTTTCCCATGCCTTTCCTTAATGGAAATTGGAATCTAATATTTCCTTCCTCCATATCAATAATTGCACCAATCGTTCCGAGGAAAGGTCTACCAAGAATAATAGGACATGAAGGATTGCAATCTATATCAAGAACAATGAAATCTACGGGCACATAATTCCTATTGGCAACAATAAGAACATCATTAATTCTTCCCATAGGTTTCTTAATAGTGGAATCCGCAAGATGCAAATTTAAAGAACAATCATCAAGCTAATGGAACCCTAGCAAATCACACAAAGTTTTTGGGATAGTGGAGACACTAGCACCCGAATCACACAAAGCATAGCATTCATTATCCTTTATCTTTATTTTTATAGTAGGTTCCCACTCATAATAAAGCTTTCTAGGTATAGAAACTTCCAACTCAAGTTTTTCTTCATAAGATTGCATCAAAGCATCAACTATATGTTTAGTGAAAGCTTTATTTTGACTATAAGCATGCGGAGAATTTAGCACGGATTGCAACAAGGAAATACAATCAATCAAAGAGCAATTATCATAATTGAATCCCTAGAAATCCAAAGTAGTGGGTTCATCACTATGCAAAGTTTTAATCTCTTCACTCCCACTTTTAGCAATTTTAGCATCAAGATCTAAAAACTCCGAATCATTGGGACACCTTAAAGTAGAAGCATCTCCAAATCTATTTTCATCAAGGTTAATACTAGAAAAGAAGGATCTAATAGGAGACACATCAATAACTTTCAGATCTTCATCTTTATTTTCATGATAACTAGAAGAACACAATTTAATATAATCTTCTCTTTTAGCACGCATTCTAGCGGTTCTTTCTTTGCATTCATCAATGGAAATTCTCATGGCTTTGAGAGACTCATTGATACCATGCTTAGGTGGGATAGATCTAAGTTTCAAAGAATCAACATCAAGAGTAATTCTATCCACACTTCTAGCCAATTCATCAACCTTAAGCAATTTCTCTTCAAGCAAAGCATTGAAATTCTTTTGCGATATCATAAACTCTTTAACACTAGTTTCAAATTCAGAAGGCATCTTTCCATAAGAGTTTTTGTAGGAATTACCAAAATTATTAGAGGAATTACTAGGAAAAGGCCTAGGATTAAAATTACCTCTATAAGCATTGTTACCAAAATTATTCCTACCAACAAAATTCACATCCAAAGATTCATTGTTATTCTCAATCAAAGTGGACAAAGGCATATCATTAGGATCAGAAGAAACACTCTTAGCAGTAAACAATTTCATAAGTTCATCCATCTTTCCACTCAAAACACTAATTTCTTCGATAGCATGCACTTTTTTACTAGTAGATCTTTCGGTGTGTGTCGCGGAATTGGCACGGTAGATGTCCGGTTTAGAGGACTTAGGTGTGAGGCCATCGCGCGGGTTAGCTTGAAGAGGTTAAAAGCACACAAAGGACACAGAGGGTTTATACTAGTTCGGCCCCTTCTATGAAGGTAAAAGCCTATGTCTAGTTTGGTTTGGTATTGCTTGGGCGTCGATGAACAGGGAACATATTGCTTGCGTGTCTCTCGACGGGTTGTTGCCTGTCCTTGAACCGTCGCCGGGCCGTTCCTTTATATAAGAGGCAACGCCCGGTCTGGTTTACAGAGTCCCGAGGCCGGCTCATAATCGTGTCCGCCTCGGTCTCTACTCTTTCTTCATTGTACCTCAAGTTACATGATAGGACGGTTTATAAACCGTAAACTTTACACATGGGCCCTAAGCTTTCATGGGCCGTAACCTCTAATGAGCTTATAACAACACAACTACATTATCGTAATCGGATCTACCTAGCCGGTTTATACCTGCTAGTAATATCCCTGACATTAGGCCCCAGAGTGATTTGAACTTGTTCATGTCAGTCTTCTAAATCCTGCAGAAACTTCTTCTTTGTATCTTCTCTGTTTTGTAAACCGTCTATGACGTCATCTCCGGAAATCATCTTCATCTGTCGTGACATCACCTCCGCATTTATTGCCCATAGCTGTTTGTTAACTTTGTTATAAAGGCTATCCCGAAAGTCGAGGCAACAATGGAATCTTTGTCCAATCTCTGACCTCCTTGATTCCCGCGCTTGCCGTTTCACCTCTCCAGTATTTATAAATACCGCTGAGCTCTTATTCTTTTCCTTCCTTCCGCTCTTCTTCTTCCTCCTTCGCCCGAAGCTCCACCGCTGCCTTCGAGCTCGTCGCCATCGTCCAGTCAGGCCGCCGCATCACCCTGAAACGCGTCCAGAGTACTCCGCCGCCGTCCCTTTCCTTCTCAGGTATTCTTTTCCTCTCGCTGTAGATCTTTAATCTAGGGTTCCTCCATGGCTTCCGCCATGAGACCTCAAAGCTCTGCTGTTCATCCTATAGGTTATATCTGCAGTAGATTCAAACCCTGAATTTGTTTCGAACGTGCCCCTGCTCCGTAGTTTAAACTTAGATTCGGACTTTTAGATTTGTCCCTTAGATTCATTTGCTCTATAGAAATCCTTCGTAGTTCTTCCTGTGTCAAACTTGCGTATATGTCATCTTTTTCTTACCACTCAGATCCATTTTTACTTTAGCCTTCTGTAGAAATCTGTTTCTTTGTCTTGATAGATCTGCAAGTTACTCGCCGGCTTAACCAATCATATGTTCCTCTTGCAAAACATCAACCATTAGCCCGACGGTTTAGCCTCCTTTTTTGTTATCATAAACCGGTAGCAGTTTGTCTCCCATCTGCTTCCGGGTTGTCAATGCCATTAGTCCCCCGTCTAAACCGTCGATGTAATTTGATAACATGCTCCGGTTTATGCTTTAGCACTTGAATAATCCGGATTTTGCACTTTACTTTTTCAGCGTTTTCCTTTTGCTCATATGGCTGCCAAGCAGTTCGTTTCTTGCAACTGGGTTCCTTCCCGCATCACGGAAGAGGACTTAATCAACACTGTTTCAATTGGTGTTCTGGGCCCCCAAGCAGTTCTGAAATGGTGGGCCCCAGGGGATGAGTGTCCTCCTACCCCTAAAGAAGGAGAAGTTATCATTTTCTTTGATCATCTGGCCCGGGGTTTTAGCCCGCCCGGTTCAAAGTTTTTCCAGGATGTGCTAGCCGCCTTTCAACTTCACCCTCAGGACATAGGTCCCAACTCCATATCAAACGTCTGCAATTTCCATGTCTTCTCCAAAGTGTTCCTTCAAGAAGAGCCGTCAGTGGACTTGTTCCGGGACTTTTTCCACTTAAACCGGCGGACAGAGTTTACTGCCGGACCACATCAAGAGCTGGGCGGTGTCAGTATTCAGAAGAGAAGAGATGTGGTTTTTCCTCATGCTGCTCTCCATACACACCCCAAGGACTGGAATCAATCCTGGTTTTATTGCAAGGATACCTCGCCTGAAGGAGAAAACCCACTGCCGGGTTACCGCGAACATCGTCTTCAGGAAGATCATCCCTTGCCGCAGCGTCTTAGTTCCTCAGAGCGAGCCCGGTTTGCCCCTCAGCTTGCCAAGCTCAAGGCCTTTGGCCAACGGTTTGACTGGAGTCGATTTTGTTCGTTGTTGGCTTGCCTGGAGTATCCTTCCTCTAAGCCGGTGCTCCGGCCTGATGTATCAGTATACCGGAAAGACAGATGACCCTCAACGCCACATCGACATAATGCTTCCTGAGAAGGAAGTTACTGAATCCGCCAAGAAACTGCTCAACATCTCTCTGGAAGAATGCAGCCAAACCGGATTGGCTCCATACTATGAGAAAAACAAACTGCCAGCCATAAGTTAATCTCTTCGGTTGGTTTCTAATCCGTTCATGTCAATTACCTTTGTATTTATTTTTCCTCTTCTGCATAGGCCAATGAACCGTTTTGGAAAAGAAAATCTCAGGACAAGTCAGGTAAACAGCCACACCAGAAGACGTGCGCTGTCAAGAAGAAGAAGGCTGCCGCTGGCTCCGGTTCACATCTTGAGGAAGATGATCCGGATTCTGAGGTATGAGTTGATCCTGATATGTTTTGATCTCTTTTTATCCAGATTTATGTTTAACAGTGTCTTCTCACAGGATTTGGCTGAAGGAAGTAAAGCGGCAGAAGTTGAGGTAATCTCTCTTTCTTCAGATTCTGAACCGCCGGTGCCCAAAATTCATAAGGCATCCCGGAAGTACCCTTTTTCTCATCCTTACGCTCAACTGGACCCCAAATTTCTTTTGAAGAAGCAGCAACATGAAGCCCGCCGTACTACACGCCATAGTGGCCATGTAGTAGAGTCTTCCGGAATATCTCTCACTCCGGCTCGGAGGTGCCGCTCTGAGGTTTTACTTTTTCCAACTCTTCTTCATCCCAAGGCCGGAGTTATACGCAAACCGCTTAAACCGTCTGATCCTAACTATCAGGAGACACCTTTATCATCTTCCGGTGAATCGACTGCCACACAGTTTCCTACGCTGAAGACCGTGCCTGGGTAAGTTTCTTTCAGCATCCAGTTTTTATTTGTACTTGTTCCTTTATAATTCTGATTATTTCTTCAATTTCTTTCAGCAAGCCCAAGCCTAGCAAAAAGGCAAAGGCCACCAAAACGGCTACCAAGACTGCTGCTGTTGATCCGATGGCTGATCCGGATGAAGTCATCCCTCCAGAGAGCGAGCCTGCAATTCAGCTTGATGATCCTGCTCCCATGGACCATGACTACATTGCTGCTCCTGGAGATACACATGTAGAAAATGTCCTTGAACCGGCGAGTCCTGTTCGGGTTAGCCCTCCTCGGACTAGCCCGACTCCTGCTAGTCCGGCTCGTACTGCTGCCCCTTCGCAGCCCACCACTGCTTCTTCTCCGGATGTCAGGTAAACAGGACAGGTTTTACCGCTCCTGCTGAGCCTATCATCTTGGCCAAGCACACTGCTAAAGCGGAGAAGCTTCAACAAGAGAAGAACAAGTGGAGCACGGATTTGTTCAGTTATGCCGAATTGAGTGCCCAGGAACTTTATTCCGGGTATTTGAACCGGCTTCATACCAGTCGTGACTACGAACTGGGCTTGGTGAATATGATGAAGGATACATACGAGGTACCTTCCTTCAGTTGTCTTTGCTTTGCCTTCTTTATATTTCTGTCTATGTCATAGTAGCCCCCAAGTTCCGGTTTAGCTTTGTTGTAGGTGAACCGGTACTTCCAAATGTATGAAAAAATGATCTTACATTAGTCCCCAAGTGCCAGGGGCATAACTTGTTTTACGTGCCTGGGACTTGTCTGAATCTCTCTGTTGATACTTCAACTGCCCATTAGCCCCCAAGTGTCAAGTAGATAACTTGGTTATGTGCTTGAGACTTGTCTGAGTTTCTTTTTTGACACTTCAAGTGCCCATTAGCCCCAAGTGTCAAGTGGATAACTTGCTTATGTGCTTGAGACTTGTCTAAATTGTTATCTACTCCACTTGATTTTCTTGTAGGCCGACTTGACCCGGAGGGCTGCAGAAATATCTGAGCTCCGGAATAGACTTGCTGTCACTGAAACTGCTTCTTCCAAGGCCAAAGATGATCTAGCGCTGAGCTTAACCAATGCTGAACAATTGAAAAAATACTTTGAAGCGGAGCGATCAGTCTGGGAAGTGCAGAGGAACACTCTTGAAAAAAGAGCCAAGGATGCTGAAGAGGCCCTTAACCCGGTGACGCAAGAGCTGACCGGTTTAAGGCAGCAAATAGAGCTTATGACCTCTGCTATCTTTGGTAAGTACTTATATGCTTTCATCTCTGCAATCTTTATTTTGCTCCGGTTTAACTGTAACAACCATATGCAGGGCGACGCGTCACCCATCTTGGGGATGACCTCCGGAAGAAACTCAAGGCCTCTTATACTCTGGTTGAGCAGCTGTATTCCGGCGCTCAAAGGGTTATAAGTGCGATGTCTCATTATAAAGCGGCGCCCACTACTATCCAAGGTACTTTGGAGAAGCTTTCTATACTGCCTGTACGCTTGGAAGAAGTGAAGAAATCTGCTGCACGGGCCGGTTCTCTTGTAGCGCTGACTAGAGCCAAGGCCTGGGTTCCGGACTTTGATCCTGAGGAAGCTATGAACGGGTACCCTAGCAACAAGGAGGATGGATCTGTCTTCTCTGGCAAAGATCTTCATGCTTTGACAAAAGAAATGCGTCCTCTTGCCAGCAAGCTTGCTGATGAAGCGGACCTGACCAGGTATCATCGGGCATATGACTTAAAGAATGAGTGGGTGGACCGGCCGGTTTATGACACCGATAATCTAATCCCACCAGTGCGCGGCCATACTTTCGCCCCAGATGTTGATCCGTCCGATCTCATTACTGAAGAGATGTACTTCCGTGCATTATCCAAGATCGACTGGCACGTTCCTGATTTTCAGCCGCTTCAAGAGGACGAAGAAGTTCCGGAACAAGTCAATCCTCAGCCTTCGCAGCAGGAAGAAGAATAAGTCGCTTCACTTTATTTTTATCTGCTGTAATCCGTTGCCGAAAAACTTTAATCCGTCCAGGCCTTCAAGTGCCTTGTAATAGGATAGCTCGAAATATTTTCTGCCTTAATCCGGATGTCAGAGTTTTGATTTGGCATCTGCCAATTTTAATCCCTTGTCTGCTATGGTTGATCCTTTATATTACCTGTATCTGCATAGATAACACTGAAAAAATGTCCTGGCGGTTTTACTGCCCGACCGATTAAAGTGCTCTCATAGGCATATATGTACCGAACGAGTATCTGCTTTATACCTTAGAAATACTTTCATACCTTTAGTTAAGTATGCTTGACATCCTTAATCCGGTGGACATTGTAAATTCTGAGGAAGCTCTTGGCTCTGTTGGTATTTGCTCAATGATTATTCCGGGTTATAATAACTACCGGTTTAAATAATGTTGGTGCTCTATGACAAAACTTTTGTAAATACGCGGTCAACTTTGAAGTTGCCCAACTCCGGATCAAAAAACCATAGAAAACATTGAAAAATCACAAAACACAAAACACAGTATGCAAATAAGACCATGTAGTCGAGGCTTTTTACGAGCTGCCAGGCTCCATATGTGCCAATCAATGGGTGCGACCCAAAGGGCTATGATTCTTTTCTTTTGCCATCAAAGGATGTACTCCAAGGGGCAAGAACTGTTTCTTTTGCCATCAAAGGATGTACTCCAAGGGACAAGAACTTTTTATTTTGCCATCAAAGGATTTATCGACCAAGGGGCAAGAATTTTTGCATTTGCCATCAAAGGAAGTACTCCAAGGGACAAGAACATATTTTTCTTTTGCCATCAAAGGAAGTATCAGCCAAGGGGCAAGAATTTTTGCATTTGCCATCAAAGGAAGTACCCCTAGGGACAAGAACAGTTTTTTCTTTTGCCATCAAAGGAAGTAATCAACCAAGGGGCAAGAATTTTTGCATTTGCCATCAAAGGAAGTACCCCTAGGGACAAGAACAGTTTTTTCTTTTGCCATCAAAGGAAGTAATCAACCAAGGGGCAAGAATTTTTTCATTTGCCATCAAAGGAAGTACCCCTAGGGACAAGAACGGTTTTTTCTTTTGCCATCAAAGGAAGTAATCAATCAAGGGGCAAGAATTTTTACATTTGCCATCAAAGGAAGTACCCCTATGGACAAGAACGGTTTTTTGCCAATCGATGGATGTTATCCAAAGGGCAATGATGTGAAGACAATCATGTAAACCGGACCAGAAGAGATTTTAGCGAGGATTCACATGTGATCCGTAGCCCCCTAGTGATCCTGGAGGTAGGGTTCCTATGAAGGAGTTTGCACTTGAAAGGCAAGTCCTGTTTGGTCCCTCCTGCATAGTAAAATAGACTGTTCGAAATATCTGTAATAATTTTCACAAGACATATATTTAGAAGAAAAAAGGCCGATCCCCCGGTTTACCAAGGGTGCCGGTTTATTTATTAATCATAATATATATAGGATACATAAGGCGGAGCTCATGGCTCAGGTGTAGTAAGGCCGCAGGAGGGCAATGTTCCACGGCCTCTTCGTCTCTTCTTCTGATGTCCGTGAGTCTTTGTGCTCTCGAACGTCCACCAGGTAGTATGAACCGTTGTGTAGGTTCTTGCTGACCACAAAGGGTCCTTCCCAAGGTGGGGATAGCTTGTGCATATCAGTCTGGTCCTGGATGAGCCGGAGTACTAAGTCCCCCTCTTGGAACATCCTGGTTTTAACCCGGCGGCTATGATATCTGCGCAGGTCCTGCTGATAAATTGCAGATCTTGCTGCTGCTATGTCCCGTTCTTCATCCAGCCGGTCCAAACTGTCCTGTCTTGCTTTCTCATTGGCTGCTTCAACATAAGCCGCCACCCGTGGTGAATCTTGGTGGATATCACTTGGAAGAACCGCTTCAGCACCGTACACCATGAAGAAAGGTGTGTAACCTGTGAACCTGTTCGGTGTAGTATTGATGCTCCAGAGGACAGAGGGCAATTCCTCAACCCAGCACCTTGGCGTTCTTTGCAAGGGAGTCATAAGCCGGGGCTTGATACCTCGCAAAATCTCTTGATTGGCCCTTTCAGCTTGACCATTGGATTGAGGGTGAGCTACAGAAGACACATCTAGGCGAATATGCTCCCTTTGACAAAACTCTTCCATCTCTCCTTTAGATAAATTGGTGCCATTGTCAGTGATGATGCTGTGTGGAAAGCCAAACCGGAAAATTACCTTCTTGATGAATTTAACCGTTGTTGCCGCATCACACTTGCTCACAGGCTCTGCCTCAATCCACTTTGTAAACTTATCCACAGCGACCAGCATATGAGTTTTTTGATCTTGGGATCGTTTAAAAGGCCCAACCATATCAAGCCCCCAAGTCGCAAACGTCCAAGTAATTGGAATCATCCACAGCTCCTGTGCCGGAACAAGAGCACGTCGTGAAAATTTCTGACAAGCATCGCACTTCCGGAGTAGATCCTACGCATCAGCATGGGCTGTCAACCAATAGAACCCATGACGGAAAGCTTTAGCTACCAAGGATTTTGAACCGGCGTGATGACCACAATCCCCTTCATGAATCTCTCGAAGGATGTCACAGCCTTCCTTGGATGATACACACCACTGAAATGCTCCAGAAACGCTGCGATGGTGAAGTTCCCCGTTTACAATTGTCATGGATTTGGACCGCCGGATTATCTGCCTTGCTTCAATCTCATCATCTGGCAACTCTCCTCGGCTTAGGTATGCCAAGTAAGGGAGTGTCCAATCCGGAATAACATGACGTGCCGCGACCAGCTGCGCTTCCGGATCAGGAACAACCAAATCTTCCTGCGATGGTACCTGAACTGATGGACTGTGTAGCTCATCGAAAAAAGTATTCGGTGGCAGAACCCAGCCGGCTTAGAGCATCATCCGCTTCATTTTTCCGTCGATCTATGTGATCCACCTGGTATCCTTTGAAATATCCTGCGACTGCTTCAACTTCTCGTCTGTAAGCCGCCATGAGAGGGTCTTTAGAATCCCACTTGCCGGATACTTGTTGTGCCACTAAATCTAAATCACCAAAGCACTTGACCCGGCTCAAGTTCATCTCCTTAGCCATTCGCAGGCCATGAAGCAATGCTTCATATTCAGCTGCATTATTAGTACAAGGAAACATTAGGCGGAGGATATAACAAAATTTATCACCTCGCGGGGAGGTTAACACAACTCCAGCCCCCGAGCCTTCTAATTGCCTTGAACCGTCAAAGTGAATAGTCCAGTAGGTATGATCCGGCTTCTCCTCTGGTGCTTGCAATTCTGTCCAATCATTGATAAAATCTACCAATGCTTGGGATTTGATAGCGGTGCGCGGCACATACTTCAATACATGTGGGCTAAGCTCAATGGCCCACTTTGCTACTCTGCCAGTGGCTTCTCCGTTCTAGATTATATCCCCCAACGGAGCTGAACTGACAACAGTTATTGGGTGGCCTTGAAAGTAGTGCTTCAGTTTCCAGTTTGCCATAAACACACCATATACCAGCTTTTGCCAATGTGGGTACCTTTGTTTTGACTCAATTAGAACCTCACTGACATAATAAACCGGGCACTGAACCGGATATTCCTTTCCTACTTCTTTGCGCTCGACCACAATTGCCACGCTAACTGCCCGGGCATTGGCGGCCACGTATAACAGCAGCGGCTCCTCAACAGGGGCAGCTAGGACCGGTGGTTCTGCCAATTGCCGCTTTAAGTCCTCAAACGCAGTGTTTGCTTCATCACTCCATATAAACCGGTCTGTCTTCTTCAGCATATGATAAAGCGGAATTGCCTTCTCTCCCAGACGACTGATGAATCGGCTTAATGCTGTAATCCGACCACCGATACGCTGGACATCATTGATGCAAGCTGGTCTAGTCAGGGATGTGATCGCCTTGATCTTCTCCGGATTGGCTTCTATTCCTCTGTTTGACACCAAGAATCCAAGGAGCTTGCCAGCTGGAACACCAAAAACGCACTTCTCTGGATTAAGCATCATCTTATAAACCCGGAGGTTATCAAAGGTTTCCTTGAGGTCCTCTATCAGCGTCTCCTCCTTCCTTGACTTTACCACAATGTCATCCACATAGGCATGTACATTTTTCCCTATCTGCCCCTTAAGACAGTTCTGTACGCAACGCTGGTAAGTTGCTTGGGCACTCTTGAGCCCAAAAGGCATAGATACGTAACAAAAGGCACCAAAAGGAGTTATGAAGGCTGTCTTCTCCTGGTCCTTAACTGCCATCTTGATCTGGTGATACCCTGAATATGCATCCAAAAAACTTAGCCGCTCACATCCCGCCGTAGCATCAATGATCTGATCAATACGGGGGAGAGCAAAGGGATCGGTTGGACAAGCTTTGTTTAAGTCTGTGTAATCCACACACATCCTCCACTTTCCATTTTTCTTTAACACTAGAACCGGATTAGCCAACCAGTCCGGGTGGAACACCTCAACTATGAACCCAGCTGCCAAAAGCCTGGCCACTTCTTCACCTATAGCCTTGCGCCTTTCTTCATTGAAGCGGCGTAGATACTGCTTGACCGGTTTGAACTTCGGATCAATATTAAGACTCTGCTCAGCGAGTTCCCTCGGTATACCTGGCATGTCAGAAGGTTTCCATGCAAAGATATCCCGGTTCACATGGATGAACTCGATGAGCGCGCTTTCCTATTTGGGGTCAAGGTTAGCGCTGATAGTGAACTGCTTGGATGAGTCGCCCGGTACAAAGTCGACTTGCTTGGTTTCCTCTGCCGATTTAAACTTCAACGCCGGATCATGCTCTGTAGTTGGCTTCTTCAATGGGGACATATCTGCCGGATCAACGTTGTCTTTATAGAACTTCAACTCCTCCGTAACACATACTGCCTCTGCATAAGCAGCGTCTCCTTCCTCGCACTCCAATGCGATCTTGCGACTTCCATGAACCGTGATGGTTCCTTTGTGACCCGGCATCTTCAGCTGTAGATAAACATAGCACGGTCTAGCCATAAACTTGGCGTAGACCGGCCGTCCAAATAGCACATGATATGGGCTTCGGATCTTTACCACTTCAAAGGTTATCGTCTCTGACCTGGAATCCTGTTCATCTCCAAAGGTAACTTCTAGATCAATTTTCCCAATTGGGTAAGCTGATTTACCTGGCACCACTCCATGAAACACCGTATTTGACTGCCTTAGCTTCTTGTCCGTTAACCCCATGCGACGGAAAGTCTCGTAATATAAGATGTTGATGCTCCTGCCGCCGTCCATGAGTACCTTAGTGAATTTGTAGCCACTCACCTGTGGTGCCACTACTAAGGCCAACTGGCCCAGATTATCAACCCGCGGCGGGTGATCATCTCTGCTCCACACAATAGGTTGTTCCGACCAGCGCAGGAATCGTGGTGTTGCCGGTTCAACCGTGTGTACCGCCCGCTTTAGGATTTTTTGATCTCGTTTGCACAAACTCGTAGTGAACACATGATATTGTCCACTACTCAGCTCCTTCGGATTACTCTGATATCCGGATTGCTGCTACTGCTGACGCTGCTGATTGCCTTGGTTATTGTGATTACCCTGGCCATGCTGTTGGTTGCCTTGGTTATTGTAACCGCCCTGACCATGCTGATGGTTGCCTTGGTTATTGTAACCACCCTGACCATGCTGATGGTTGCCTTGGTTATTGTAACCACCCTGACCATGCTGATGATTGCCTTGGTTGTAGCCATTGTTACCACCATGATATCCTGATTCGGAGCCATTACCCTGGTGACCCGGACCATGAAATCCGGGACCTGAACCGCCGCCCGGTGGTCCATTGTTGAATTTGGCCCGGCTTATGGCCTCCATCATGACCCGGCATTGCCCCCATGTGTGTTTAGCTGGGCATTCCTCTGTGCTATGCTTCGGGCAAGGCTCGTTCAACTGTTGATCCAGATTAATGAATCCTCCGCCGCTCCGTGGAGGTGGCCTACCCTTGTTGCGGTGAAAGTTTCCTTGAACGTTGGTATTGGCCACAAAATCAGAGCCACCCTCTGCTTTTCTCTTACCATTGAAGCTTGTTCCGGCCGTATTAACCGACACCGGTTTACCAGGCTTGTTTGCCTTCCCGGACTTATCTCCATCCGCCTCTGGGTATTTAGTGTTGTCAGAGTCCCCATACTTCACCAGAGCGCTCATGAGTGTCCCCATGTCATTACAATCCTGCTTGAGCCGTCCCAACTTCAGCTTCAGAGACTCAAACCGGCAATTGTTTTCCAGTGTCACTATTGCCGTGCTAGGATTGATGCTCTTGGAAGAGTGTAGGATTTCTGATACTCGCCGGACCCAGGTGCTCGTAGGCTCCTGCTCTCCTTGAACACACGCCGCCAAGTCCACTATTGACATCGGTTGCTTGCACGTGTCTTTGAAATTTTTGATAACCTGACGACGCAGCTCACCCCATGATCCGATGGAGTTAGGGGGTAAGCCCTTTAACCACGTCCGGGCTGTACCCTCGAGCATCATGGTAAAATACTTCGCGCACGCCGCTTCATCCACCTCTAACATCTCCATGGCCATCTCATAGCTCTCAACCCAAGCCTCTGGAGCCAGATCCGCTGTATAGTTAGGCACCTTGCGCGGTCCTTTGAAGTCCTTGGTTAACCTTACGCTTCGTAAAGCGGGAACGAGGCACTGTACTCCAAAAAAACTCATTGTGACCCCCGTCTCTGCTGTGGTTGGGTGAACCAGCGTCGTTTGACGGGTATCCTCGCGAGCAGTAGGTCTGACCCGGTTTACTGCCTCCTGGGCGTGCGCCTCTGCCCCTGCCGGATCATCTTGCCTGTGACGGTGACGTCTCCGCTCGCTGCTAGACACCTCCGGCTCATCCCAATGCCTAGTATAACTCCTGCTGTGACGGGGTGTTGAATGAAGTCTCTCCCTGCTGTAAGAGTACGCCTGCTGCTGTGTCAACGCTGTGTCTAGCAATTCCTTGACCCTGCGCGCTTCTGCTGCCATGGGAGATGTTCCCTCAATGGGTAAAGCGGCCAGCCGCGAAGCGGCAGCGACAATGTTATCCAAGGGATTTGAGTAATGGCCCGGAGGAGTGGGGACGTGCGGTGTGGACACAACCCGACGGTTTTTCTCCGCGGTTGGTTGCTGAACCGGCGCGCCTGTTGCTGGGGCTCCCCTCCGGTTTACTTCTAGATTATTGATGGCTCCCGCTCCTGGCGTGCCAAAGAGATTCATCGCCTCATAGACCGGCGGTAGACGAGTCTGATACCTTCTGTTCCTCACTTCCTGCGTAGAGACCTGATCCATCCTGAGCCGAAAAGCCTGAGAATCCAGCTCTGCTTGCCTTGTTGCTATCGTAGCTTTCTCTGCATCTAGATCCCGTCTGGCTTGTTCGTTCCGGCCCTTCAACTAAAGGATTTCTGCATCATGTTGCGCCTTGTCAGCAGGAGCCACCACTGCTACTGCACGGGCTGTCAACTCCTCCACTAAGGCGGATAGAGCGTCAGAGGGTGAGGGGGCTTGGCTGCTCCCCCCTGTACCAGCTACCTCTGCTGTGAACGCCCCGGTCACCGTGGGCTGCTGCGCAGATTGCGATCCGGCCATAAAGACAGCCACCCGGTTTGGCGGATCAAAGGGGCCCGGAATACTATCACCATCGGATACACCCTCGGATCGGCCGTCCCGCAACAGATACAAGGATTCAGTCTCTTCGGATGAAGATTCATCGTCGGAATAGACAACTATCTCGCCACCAGAATCCGATCCGTCCTCGGCTTGGACTCCATGTATTGCTCCAACGAAAACGCGCTTCATGGCAGGCTGAATCCGGGCCGATCTCGCACGCTGAGCCGGCTCGACGATGTTGGGGAAGATGTCCGACTCAGGTCCCGGTTCACCAATCTTGCCGATGAAGACGTGGATGCCGCCGAAGGGGACCCGATACCCGTATTCGATTGAATCGGCCTCAGGGCCCCAGCCTGCGTCGTCGATGTAGATCCGGCCGCGGCGACTCTTGGTCATCCAGCCGACCGCGTAACCCTTGAGTCCTTCAAAGTTGCCCTTCAAGAACTCGAAACCATCGTGCGATAGCCCCACAGTGGGCGCCAACTGTCGTGGAATTTGCACGGCAGATGTCCGGTTTAGAGGACTTAGGTGTGAGGCCATCGCGCGGGTTAGCTTGAAGAGGTTAAAAGCACACAAAGGACACAGAGGATTTATACTAGTTCGGCCCCTTCTATGAAGGTAAAAGCTTACGTCTAGTTTGGTTTGGTATTGCTTGGGCATCGATGAACAGGGAGCAGATTGCTTGTCTGTCTCTCGACGGGTTGTTGCCTGTGCTTGAACCGTCGCCGGGCCATTCCTTTATATAAGAGGCAACGCCCGGTCCGGTTTACAGATTCCCGAGGCCGGCTCATAGTCGTGTCCGCCTCGGTCTCTACTCTTTCTTCCTTGTACCTCAAGTTACATGATAGGACGGTTTATAAACCGTAAACTTTACACATGGGCCCTAAGCTTTCATGGGCCGTAACCTCTACTTAGCTTATAACAACACAACTACATTATCGTAATCCGGATCTACCTAGCTGGTTTATACCTGCTAGTAATATCCCTGACAGTGTGCCATTGAGAATAATTAACCATAATATTATCTAGGAGTTTGGTAGCTTCTCCTAAGGTGGTTTCCATGAAAGTGCCTCCGGTGGTCGAATCTAAAAGATTTCTAGAAGCAAAATTCAAGCCAGCATAAAAGTTCTGAATAATCATCCATAGATTCAAACCATGTGTAGGGCAATTACGTACCATCAATTTCATTCTCTCCCAAGCTTGTGCAACATGCTCATGATCTTGTTGCTTAAAATTCATAATATCGTTTCTAATAGAGATGATCTTAGCAGGAGGGAAATACTTAGAGATAAAAGCATCTTTGCACTTATTCCACAAATCAATACTATTTCTAGGCAAAGAGGAAAACCAAGTTTTAGCGCGATCTCTAAGTGAAAACGGAAATAACTTCAGTTTAATAATATCGTTATCCGTATCCCTTTTCTTTTGCATATGACACAAATCAACAAAGTTGTTTAGATGGGTGGCGACATCTTCACTAGGAAGGCCGGAGAATTGATCTTTCATGACAAGATTCAACAAAGCAGCATTGATCTCACAAGATTCAACATCGGTAATAGGAGCAATCGGAGTGCTAATAAAATCATTGTTGTTGGTACTGTTAGAAATTGTTTTCTGTTGCAAGCATCGTTTGCTTGTTTTCGAAGTTTTCTGAGTTCTGTTTTTCAATTCTTTTTCATGATTGCTTATGTGTGGTTACTATTACTTGCTTACAATAGATTGATCGGAGTGTGACGAGTAGATCTATCATGAGTTATGGGTGCAAAAAATCTTCATCAACAGTACAAGGCAAGTTCATACTTTGATCATACTTTCCAAATACACAGTTTTTATTGCATTAGTTCTAACCTCAAAGAATGCATGAGTAGGGCATGATCACATGTGGTATTTCTTAGTAGTTCACGAGGTAGGAACCCAATGACTTGATATCAACCCGAGGGAATATACGTTTTGTTACTTATTTCTTAGCCATGTGTAGACGTGGATTGGTATGTGAGATTCATGAAAGTTGCAAGAGTAATATTTAACTAAGGGAAACTTTAAGGTAGAAACTTTAATAAACATCTGGGTGGATTGGTTGGGGCACCCTAGAGCACCCAGTGGTTTGCCCGGGCACCTGGAGGGTCTAGTGTTGTCCTAGGGGATCCTGGAGGACCCGTGTGATCACCTTATTGGAATGCCACCCAGGCTCAAAGGGATCATATAATATTTTCATGCCTAGAAACTTCCATGTGCAGCCACAAGCAATTATGAGCTCTGGCATAGTTGAGTATGTTGTGTGAGCTCTTTCAGTGGTGGACTAGCGGATGTAGGGGGAATGTAGGTGTACCGGTCCATCATGGGTAAAGAGTAAATGCTTCTGAAAGACTGTGTCTTGGTCATCCGGTTCTTAAACACCATGGAGTGCGAGAAGCTAAACGGAGGCGATCGAGTCTTGTGGGGAAAAGTGCACAAACCTCTGCAAAGTGTAGAAACTATTCATGAGTAGCCGTGTCCACGGTTATGGACATCTTTGAGTATCTAGAAGTGGATTATTTTGTTGATCTCATCACTTGATCTAATAAAAAAATTGGGTTATTAACTTTGGTAACTTGGGGATTTGAGATGGAGGAACCATTCTAAAAAATGGTTAATTTGCAAACTGAGTAGTAAATAAAATATATTCCTTTGTTGTAGGGAAAAACTAGCTTTATGCAAAATTAATCTTACAGGCTCCACCAGCCAAATATGCATGTAGTGATAGATAGTGTTCATCATTATTTTATGGTGTGAATTTGCTAGTACAATCAACATACTAACCTACATGGCTGCAACGTCTCATGTTGCAGGAATTATTCGACGAGTAAGTGATACGTTAGGGTTGCGATGTCTACACTCAACTTTGCCGTTTGTGCTGATGGAACTCCACAACCTTTGTTACTTCCGCTATGTTGATTGAGGTAATAGTATTTACGTTACTTTATTCATGTGATTTACCAAAGTTATAAATCCTCGAGTACTGTGTGTGTCAGCATACCGATCCAGGGATGACAATTAAGCACAGAGACTTGATCCATTCAAGTCGGGTCGCTACAACCTATTGTTATAGTTTCCTTTGTAGCAAGGTTATCCATTCTTCCATGAGGAAATTGTAAGACTTGTTCTATAAGTGGTTCCTGATGGATCCTTTGTGTATCCAAAGTCTGACCTTTGCTTGAAGACCATGTCAATGCTATCTCGAAGCATGTCTGTGGTACTCCGATCTTCAATAAGAACATTTGAAACACAAAGCCGAATTTTCCATATCAATTATCCAAACACTACAGTATGGGTAAACCTCATTAAATCCTCGCCCCTTCGTCTAAATGGTCACATATTTGGAGCCCTATCATTAATATCTTGTTCTGCCTTTCCTTGGGAAACATATACTCTATTACTTGAGTATAAACACCTTTTCCTTTCCATTGGTCTGATTAATGTAATAATCACATTTTCCTTTCCATTGTTTTGGTTAACCTTTCTTGTGACCAATATGATATAAGTAGTAATATTTCCCTGCTTATGTAAACACCTCGGTGTACCATCCTGTCTAGTGTAACCCAATTACTATTATTGACAACATGCCGATAACCACCAATGGACGAGAACTTTACCTATTAGTCCACCTCGTTTCATCGAGCAAGGAAATGGTTATCTGCATCCCTCGCCCTTGGTACCTACGTTGTTGCCGACATAACTGTCAGGCTACCCTCTGACATGCCCTGCTATCATGACCGTGCAAGATGTGAGTTATTCCTCATGCTTAGCTTCGTAAGTAATTCACAAGCCACCTTCCTCCAGATATATATTGGAAGTAGACACAATACTTATCCCGTTGCTCTGAATCCCTTTCACAGTATGTTTTCAGGAAACGAACAATTGCATACCCACTTGAAACTTATTATTGCACCTTCTTGCTTGGATGTCGATGTCTTTCTGACATTTCACATCGAGAGTGGCCTCTACGCCTCATACACTGAGGTAGCCCCCATGTACCTAACATGTGTTGAGCTCCGCCCTTTCCGAGTTTTCTCCTTACCTTTATCATAAGTACGATGATAATCTTAAAGGAAGAATGACAACTTCGTGACGATGCCCTGGAGCAGAGAAATAAAGACTTCAACAAATATGACCAACTACTTCGGGAAGAGCAACCAAGAAAGAGAAGATCCGTTAGAATTTCGTAATCAGAACTTTTCCCCTTACTCCCCCTCTTAAATCTCGGGACGAGATTTCTTGTAGTAGAGGAGACTTGTAACACCCCAAGGATCATGCTGCAGTGACCTCACACTAATGGTGCCATGTCATAAAGTTGACTAAGTCAAATTGCCACCTGAGAAAAATCATAGTCAAATTCAAATTCAAATGCAAGTCAAATTATTAAATTTGCAAAAAGTAAAATAAAAATGTTGGTGGTGTTGCAAATATTCACTAACTAATTTTCATGAGTAAAACAACATTATTTGAATTATTAAAATTCTCTTAACCTAATTAATATTGCACCAACAACATTTATTTGTACCAATTTGAAATAAGCAAATACTTTGACATTTTAAACTGGCATGAAACTTTGTTTGCTAGTGCAAAATATGGCCTAGTATATGGATCTGTCAATTTTCATACTAAAAAAAAATAATTTTATAGTAAATGAAAATACAAAACAAAAATAAAAGAAAGTAAGAGAAAAGAATATGAAAACAAAAAAGGAAAAAGAAAATAGGAAAGTGCTGCTGCACACTTTGGCCCGTGTGAACAGAGGCCCAACCCATCACCACTTTCATCCTCAACCTCATGTTCACACGGGGTGCGCTGGACGTGCGTGCAGCGTCCATGCCGAGGATGTCCACACGGCGACCATCTGATGATTCCCCTGTGAGGATAAGGCCACCCCGAGCCTCCCTCTCTCTTCCTGGTAACCCTAGCACCCTCCGTTCCTCTCCCTCGCCACGCCGCTTCCTTTTCTTCGATGCCCGATTTTGTACGCCACTACGCTGTCATCCTGCCCGCGGCCATCGTCATGACCGAGCTTTGAGACGTTCTCTAGGAACCTCGTTGTCCTCGTCTCCTTAGTCCTCGCCTCTGGATTGAGGCCAAAATGCCCTGCTGCCTCACCATCTTGTCATCTTCTCTGCCTACAGTTACCGCTGCCTCGCGCCCGATCTACCTTACCGGAGCTCCTTCGCCACGCCGGACGCGTCCTCTGCCTCCCCCTGTGAGACCTCCTCCGATTCCCCTAGATCCCCCATCGTTCCGCTTTCGTTGGCCGATGTGGACGAGCACCGGAGTTCGCTCCCCTGGCCGCGCTCGCCCGCCCCTGACCGCGACCGCGCCCTGCGCCATGGCCACGCCTCGCTGGCCGCGCGCTGCCCACGCGCCGTCCAATCCATGTCGTTCGCGTGCGCCCGTGTTGGCTGCCTCTTGGTGCGCTGCTATTGCATTTTGCAGTTGTGGTGCCGTTGTTGCTGCTGCCACGAGGTTTTGTTGCCGCTAGCTACTTTGCTCGGCTAGTACTCACCCACCACTGCTGCTTTGCCCGCCACTGCTGCTCCCTAATGTTGCTGCTACTGCCCATAGCCACGCATCGTGTCCGTGCGCCCGCCCATGCACGCCCAGCCGTGCTCGCTCTTGTGCGCCCCTCCCACACGCAGCCACTCCTGGCCGAGCATGGCGGCTGTGGCCTTGCCCGTGGGAGCTGGCCATGGCTAGCTCAAGCACGCCGTGCACAACTGGCTGGGATCTTCCTATTAAGGCAGGCCCTATTCTGGTTAGTAGTATACTAATTAGGTTAGTTATTATATTTAGTCTAATAGAAATAACATGCGGGACCACCCCGGTTTAATACACATTTAGTTAATCTAGGACAACGCTAAAGCCCACACGTGTGGTGGGAGCGAAACCCGCCCACACGCCCTATAACACACACACTGCGCCACGTCACAGCATGCATGCATGTGGGAATTTATTTGGATTTTCAGTTTTTTAAATGTTTTATCTCTTAAATCAAAAATTCGATTGAAGATCCATTTTCACCATTAAATCCAACGCGACGAGATCTTTGAAACTAGATCCCATATCAATATGTTTCGACGACCTTTTTTTGAGTTAAATGTTGTCATGTCTATTGCACATGAATTGCCATGGTGTTTACATTGAAGTTGACATGATAGGTTTCAACTATTTTCTTTTACATGTAAAAGTAAATTTTGACATATTATAAAACAGGGAATTAAGAAACTAGACTTGCCATGAATCATAAACTAAAATTGCATTATACATGCACTTAAAATTGTCATGGTTCATATAAAAACATCATGGTCAAAGTACTGGAATTGCCATCATCAAAATACTAAAATTGCCATGCTCTACAAACTAAAATTGCCACATGGCTACTACAGTGTAAACATCATGGCAACTTTTGGGCAATTTTTTTCGTCGAAACATATCAACATGGGTTCTAGTTTTGAAAATCTCATCAAGACATATTTAATGGTGAAAACTGATTTTTAATTAGGAGATAAAACATTTTTAAGTCAAAAACCAAAAAGATTCCTGCTGATGTCATCTGTTAACATGTGGCAAAATGTGTGGTATTGAAGGCGTGTGGGCGATGTGCAAGATGCTACACATGTGGGCGTTAGTTTTTTTCAATAATCTAAATACAATGACAACCAAGCCCACTGGTATTGTTCATCAGTGGAACAGCAAATATTGACTGGGTCAACTCAGTCAATAGGCCCCACATGTCAGCCTCTATAGCACCATGTTGTGTACCCTTCAGTGTGTGCACATAGCATTTTGCTCTTAATTTCAAATTAGTATAACTCCATAAAATTCTAGGATATCAATACAATTTTCAAAATTAATATAAAATAAACCATAAGTCAGATAAAAATAATTTATATATGCAAGTTGCTCAAAAAATGTGATGAATCTGAATACGATGTCTGTTCGTCTCTCACACGTCCTTAGCATAGAGAACATGGAACCGTCCGCCTCCGTTTCATCTATCCGAGATGCCTAACACTGGGAATATTTTCCCGGATGTTTTCCCCCTTCGCAGTACCTCCTAGTACCGCGTTAGGGCACACATAGCACCGTTTATTGCCATGTCATGCATCTGTTTGCATTGTATTTATTGTTTCTTCTTCCTTTTCTCTTCCCTAGACTTCGAGACCGACCCCACTGCTGCTGGCCCGATCGACTACGGTGTTGATGACCCGTCCTTCTCTGTCGAGCTTCCAAGAAAGCAAACCCCCTTTGATTAACCATATATCGCCCACTCTCTTCTCTCTTATTCTTGCATTAGGTTTGCTACTGTTATTGATTCGGTAGCTCCTATTCTATTGCATAGCCTGTCATTGTTGCTACAATCGTTGATACCTTTACCTGCTATCATAAATGTTTAGTATAGGATGCTAGTATTCACTATTGCAGGATGCTACTAACGCGACACTACGTCAGAGACCCTTTGACGAAACTGTGTGCGATGCATTAATCGCAAACGGTGATTTAAAAAACCATCAAAAAACATGCAAAACATTTGCGATGGAGGATTCATCAAACACGGTTCAGATTTTAGTTGTGTGTGCAATATGGGGCATACGGTTTGATTCAATTAACTGTTTGCGATGAGGAAGATGAACAGAAACGAGCAGCCAGATGATGGCATGTGCTATATACGACATATAGTTCACTCGGATTAACTGTTTGTGATGAGGCGGAACAATAGAAACGGGCAACCAGATGAAGGTGTGTGCGATTGAGGGCATATGCTTCAGAAGGATTAACTGTTTGCGATTAGGCAACACAACAAAAACGGTCAGCCAGATCAACGTGTCTATGATTGACGGCATACACTTCACATAGATGAACTATTTGCAATTTGCCACAACAAACGGAAACAGTTAGACAGATCAACGTGTGTGCACGGTGCATCCTATGGTGCAAACGCCACATACGCGGCCGAGAAAGCGTGCCCACGTTACACTGTCCGGTAATAGTGCCGCACTTAGAAATTATAGAACCGTCAATAAATTTTGAGCCTGTGTTGTAACACCCCGGTCACAACCGCCGGTGGTCGTTACTCCTGGCGAGATCTAGACTGTCCTCACTCGTGCGCCCCCGGGACCAACTTCCCGGTCGGTCACACATCCTGAAACTACTCCAAGAGCACGCTTAACTTTGGAGTTCTATCCAAATGGGCTCCTGGAAAAGAAGGAATTCCTTATTGATATGAGTTGTCTATCATCCCTAATAAGCTAGGCTATCACATACACCCCCACTCAGAGGAACTGACGTCCTCGTCGGGCCACAGGAACGTTCCCTCTTGGCACATACGTCTGTGCATCCAGTCCGGTACATGTGCCATGCTGTGTGCCACGACGAGTCACAAACATCATGAATAACATGACCGCACACCTGTCCGCAAACATCCGTGTAACCGCGAGGGTCGGCTCTGATACCAACTTGTAACACCCCGGACACACCCGTCAGTGGTTGTTACTCCTGGCGGGATCTAGACTGACCCCACAGATCAATACTAGTATTTTCTATGCACTTTGTCCTCGCTCGTGCGCACCCGGGACCAACTTCCCGGTCAGTCACCCATCCTGAAACTACTCCAAGTTTAGCACACTTAACTTTGGAGTTCTATCCGAATGGGCTCCCGGAAAGGAAGGAATTTCTTATTGATATGAGTAGTCTAGCATCCCTAATAAGCCAGGCTATCACATGTGTCTCGTCACATTCCAAATTACTACCACACTATATTTAATTGCAAACCTGTTCACACCGATCAAAACCTAAACGGTTTCCCACATAGGAGCATATTAGTATTCTGTTATAAATACTATTACTCCAAGATGACTACACATTCCTCCTCAACTCCTCATTCACAAAAATAAGGATGGCAATTTTACCCATGGACATGGATACCCGTGGATATTCGACACGTATGGTCAGGGTTTAGATATGCTTTTGCGCCCATGGGCGGCGTCCAAACCTGGCCCAATTACTCATGGGTAGGGCATGCCATAATCTTGTACCCATGGATGTATCGAAACCCGACCCGATAGTATGACTTAATGGCAATATTCTGCTATCCCTACCCCACAGTCACATGTCCCACTATAATTTCACCCATTACAATCTACACAGTCAAAGCAAATTGCACAACCCCCATCGTAACTTCTATTAGTTGATATTCAATCCCCTCCTTAATATAACTTCAGCCTCGTTGTTAAATGAATCATCATCAAGCATCAGCCTCGTCTCCTCTTGCATCCCGAGAGATGGTCGACACTGTCAGCCACTATCTCCATATGTATGGTGGAGCACTTCAACAGCCATCACCACTGGCCTATAAGAACACAACTAAGTATCCCCTCGACCCCTTCGTCTCTGCTTTTTCACATGGGCGTTGATGCATGGGTGCAACAACTTATGTGAATGTTGTGTTATGTCTTATGTATATGTCTTGAGACGACCCCATGGATATCCAACGAATATGGATATCCATCGGGTTTGGACATGGACACAATTTTTTTCCCATGGGTTTTTTCATGGGCGGATAGAGACTGTCTTCATGGATATGCATATGGATTTGATATTGTTCAACCCAATCCAAACATGACCCATTGCCATCCTTACACAAAAACAAACAAGTCATTCATCATCGTTCCCTTGCGTCTGCCATGGCCAGCGTGAGCTCTGGGTCGAGAGATTACCACCAGGGAGAGGCGACCATGGAAGCAGAAGCACGAGAGATGTCCCGCCTCGCTGCGAAAGCAGCTGACATGTCCCACCATGCGACAGTAGTAGCACAGAGGTCTCGCCGTGCCGCCGAAGCAGCACGGAGATCTCGCCACACCATCGATGCAGCAGGCTGGTCCGGCCGCTCCACAGAAGCAGCAGAGATGTCCCGCCACGCCGGGAATGCTGCAGAGATGTCCTCCCGTGCCGCGGCGGCCTGGAAAAATGTCTCGCTAGCAGGTGAGGACTCTTATAGGCGCATGAATGCGATCGTCCATACCCAGATGGATCAGATCTCTGGCTGGGCAAGGTTGCAGGACGATATGAAAGCCTCGCTTGAATAGGCTACCAACGTCATCCGACAATTGAGGGAGGGCAATGCGAAGCTCCGGGCCGAGCGTGACCTACTGAGGCCGAAGATCGTCAGAAGTGCAGAGCAGCAGGAGGAGACCACTGCCTTGTTGAAGAGGGCCGGCGTCATCATCAAGAAACTGGACGAGAATGACAGGCTCCGCATCGAGCACCAAAGGCTTGTGTAGGAATCCGTGGATGCTCTCAAGTAGCATCTTGAGGACACGAAAGAACTCATCGCCGCTCGCCGCGGAGACTAGTTCCCGCGGCCTACAGCAACGCATTAAGAAAGTAGAGTTCGGTGAGCCAGATCGCCGCTCGCCGCGGAGACTAGTTGCTTCTTCTTTTGCCCTTGTGTATTTCGGGCGTTGCCGCATGTGTTTTGTTAATTATATTCCTAATATGTAAGACAATTATTATCCACTGTCATTGTCGTTATATTGATCAGTCTTGCTATAAGTTGTAGTCGACACTATATATGTCCGTCGGATCTTACATCAAGATCCGTGCAAAAATTTATCTTCAGATTTTCTTTTCTCTCTGTTAAATCTCCGTCGAGTGAGACATAGCCACACCTTGAAACAGGGGCTCGGCCGGCATTAGTGGAGACGTTGGGAGGGAAGTGGGCGGCGGATAGAGGTCAAAGGGCTCTCCTCCCGATGAGCACGCGCAGGTGTCCGATTGCACGCCTCCCGTACTCAAATAGCTACTCCCTCTCTCTTAGTTTACAACGCGTGCGCGTACCCCTAAGTTGTCAATTTGACCAACCTAATAGAAGTCATATATTACAATAAAAACATACCAATGTAAACTTTAGATGTTCTATTTTCAAATGGTATAATTTTTGTGTTATATAGTTTATATTATGGTGATAAAATTGGCAACCTAGGTATATGCGCAGGACTTGTGAACTGAAACAAAGGGAGTACCCCGCACGACACCTCGTAGCCAATAAAAAAGGGGATGCGTGGCGGCACGTAAATGGTAAGTAGAACGCCCACGGTTTCAATAATACTTGTGTTTGCAATTTGTAACGTGACAACACTTGTTCCAAAATGACTTTGTTCATTGTTAATATGCGCGCCTTCGCAAATCGCACAAAAAAATTACCACAACATGTTGATGCCATGTCATGACACCAAGTCAAGATTCATGATTTTCACGCGAGTTTTGGATTTACGGGAATTTTAAAACCAAGTTTCTCGATGTTTCTGGCCGAGCCAAGATGCCCCGATGTGTGAATTCAATTCCCACTTTTTCCATGGGACCTAAAATTTGCCCAAGTACACATAAATGAATTTCCAACTAACTTTTGCGCACTGGAGCATGAGCTTTTACTTCAAATTTAAATTATATGCATTAAATGCCTGGAAAATCAATTAACGTATAAAAAAGGCCAAACGAACCCGGAATAATTCCAAAATTTAGCATGAAACTCCTATTTGGTCTAAGCTTCATGTGTAAAAAAATCAAGGCGGGAGAAGGTAGCGTATGTCGTTTCGCACACGGAGGTGACACGTTCCCTCTCGGACCACGAGCCTTCTTGAGAGAAGCTCCGGTTTGCTAGAAGCTTATACCAAAGCTTGTCCCAATTCGGCCAAAAAAATTTACCGCAACATGTTGGTGCCATGTCATGACACCATGCCAAGTTTCATGATTTTCAGGCATGTTTTGGATTTTCAGGAATTAAAAAGCCAAGTTTCACAAAATTTCTAGATGAGCCACGACGCCCAGATGTACGAATTTCATTCCCATTTCTTGCATGGGACCTAGAAATTCACCCAAGGACACACATATGATTTTTCAACCAACTTTGGTGCATTGGAGCATGTGCTTGTAGTTCAAATTTGAATTGTGCACATTAAATGACCAGAAATTCAATTAATGCATAAAAATCCTAAACGAACCTGGAATAATTCCAAATTTTAGCACGAAACTCCTATTTGTTCTAAGCTTCTTGTGTAAAAGAATTAAGGCATCAGAAGGCACACTATTAGAAAAAAGGCTGTTAGTGGCGCACCTATTTTGGCCATTTATGGTGCACTATAGGTGCGCCACTATTACCACGCCACTAGTATTTTTTAGTAATGGCGTACCAGAGGTGCGTCATTACTATGCCTAGAAGTGCGCCATTCAATTTTTTTCAGAATTGTTTTTCATTTTTTTCTTAATCTCGAGTCACTATGGCTTAATCTCGGGTCAATATGCTTAATCTCAACTCAAATCGCACCCCATGGTCAAACTTCCCGGAAGGTCACCCATCCTCACACTACTCCAGCCCGAGCACACTTAACTTCCGAGTTCTATCCAACCCCAGCGCCAGCTCACTTAACAGGCACTTGTTGATATATCTATCATATCAATCCTATTAATCCTTGCTGATGTCTAGGACTTTGTTCATGTTCATGACTGTGATGAAATTTTGAAAAAATATTTCAAACTTCCCGGTCATATTACGTATCATATATTGAACATTTTTTCCAAAAAAAAAATCAAAACCAATTTTTTTTTCTGTTACTAGTGGCGCACCATTAGTAAGTTTGAATTTTTTTCCATTCCCCCCTCTAGATCTTAAAGCCCCGTATCTTTTACTCTGTTAGGTTTTTGGGGAATCTAAAAATCTTCAACGGGGATCCCCCTTGTTGAATTCATATGTAACTTTTCGAGTAGATGATTTTTCGTATAAAAAATTGTTTAATCCGAGTTCGTATGCAAAAGTTATGCCCGTTTTACTAAATTCCAGAGAGATTTTGCAAATAAAGTCAAAATTCATATTTGTAAATTTTCCCAACAACTAGACCATATATCACATGGGAAACTTATTTTCTTTTATTTTTTTATCTTTCCATCATTTTATTTTATTATTTTTAAACTGAAAAGGCGGTCCACGGGGTGCATTTGGTGAAAGTTAGACATAGTAATGGCGCACCTTTACAAAGTGCGCCATTACTATGTGTATGAATTGGTCAAAACTTAGTCAAAGTTGGTAATGGTGCACTTTGTATGGGTGCGCCATTACTAAGTTTGACATAGTAATGGCACACCTGGTGTGCGGTGCGCCATTCCTAGTTAAAAAAATCAAAAAAAAGAAATGTTAGTAGTGGCGCACCGTGGGTGCGGTGCACCATTACTAGTTAAATTAGTAATGGCGCACTATACCGTGGTGCGCCACTGCTAAGTCTGGGAAGGGGTGTGGGGCGAGGACAAAACTAGTAATGGCGCACCACATGCCAGGTGCGCCATTAGTAATATGACTTTAATGGAACACCTATATCTGGTACGCCATTGCTATATAGAAGTGGCGCACCACATACATGATGCGCCATTAATGTCCATATTAGCTATAGACGTTTTTCTAGTAGTGGCAGGGTATGTCGTTTCGCACATGGAGGTGACATGTTCCCTCTCGGAACCACGAGCTTTCTTGAGGGACGCTCTGGTTTGCAAGAATCTTATACCAAAGCTTGTCCCAATTCGGCCAAAAAATTTACCACAACATGTTGGTTCCATGTCAAGACACCGTGCCAAGTTTCATGATTTTCAGGCGTGTTTTGGATTTACAGGAATTAAAGAGCCAAGTTTCTCAATATTTCTGGCCGAACCACGATGTCCAAATGTTCGAGTTCCATTCCCATTTCTTGCATGGGACCTAGAAATTCACCCAAGGACACACATGTGAATTTTTAACGAACTTTGGTGCACCGGAGCATGTGCTTGTAGTAAAAATTTGAATTGTGCACATTAAATGACCAGAAACTCAATTAATGTATAAAAATGGCCAAACGAACCCGAAATAATTCCAAATTTTAACACGACACTCATATAGTTCTATGTTGCCTCTGTAATAAATCAAGGGGGGAGGCAGCGTATATCGTTTCGCACACAGAGGTGACACGTCCCCCCTCAGGAACCACGAGTCTTCTCGAGAGAAGCTCCAGTTTACAAGAAGCTTATACCAAAACTTGCTCAAATGCGGCCAATTTTTTTACCACAACATCTTGGTGCCAAGAAATGACATCATTCCAAGTTTCATGATTTTCAGGCGAGTTTTGAATTTACAGGAATTTAAAAACCAAGTTTCTCAATGTTCCCGGCCGAGCCACGATGCCCAAATGTTTGAATTTCATTCTCATTCTTGCATGGGACCTATAAATTCACCCAAAGACACACGTGCAATTTTTCAACAAACTTTGGTGCACTGGAGCATGTGCTTGTAGTTCAAATTTGAATTATGCACATTAAATGCCTAGAAACTCAATTAATGCATGAAAATACCAAACGAACTTGGAATAATTCCAAATTTAAACACGACACGCCTGTTGTTGCATGTTCATTCTACATAAATATTCTAGCAATTCAAACACCATCCTTTCCCTCCGTAACACCATTTTGTCTTTTAAAACATAATGAAAAAAATCAGGTATACAACAAACAGTTTACTAGAAAGAATCATGTGAGATGCGATGTAAAATATCTCGGTGTACTGTCTTGTCTGGCTTACGCAGGAAGCTTCATCGTCTACAATCCACCGCCCGCGCTTGAACCACACTTGCGCACAAGTTTCTCGCAGCACCGAGCGGAAATTTTCTGCCACCGTGGAAATATCTATCTCCCCGCCCCCTCCCTCCCTCCAAAAGCTAGATTTCCATTGTTCCTCCTTGCTTTCCAAGTTCAACCTTCACTGCTGCTTACTGGCAGCTCAGCCTCCTCGCCGACGACTCTTCTTCTTGCAGCGCTGCCTCCTCGCCGGTGACCCTTCTTCTTGCAGCGCCGCTTCCTCGCCGGCGACCCTTCTTCTTGCAGCGCCGCCTCCTTGCCACCGACCCTTCTTCTTGCTATGCGGCCTCCTCGCCATCGACCCTTCTGAAGGAAATATTCCCTAGAGGCAATAATAAAGTTGTTATTTTATATTTCCTTATATCAGGATAAATGTTTATTATTCATGCTAGAATTGTACTAACCGGAAACTTGATACATGTGTAGATACATAGACAAAACATCATGTCCCTTGTAAGCCTCTACTAGACTAGCTCGTTAATCAAAGATGGTTAAGTTTCCTAACCATAGACATGTGTTGTCATGTGATAACGGGATCACATCATTAGGAGAATGATGTGATGGACAAGACCCATTTGTTAGCTTAGCATTATGATCGTTTCAGTTTTACTACTATTGCTTTCTTCATGTCAAATACACATTCCTCTGACTATGAGACTACGCAACTCCCGGATACTGGAGGAATGCCTTGTGTGCTATCAAACTTCACAACGTAATTGGGTGATTATAAAGATGCTCTATAGGTATCTCCGAAGGTTTTTGTTGAGTTGGCATAGATTGATATTAGGATTTATCACTCTAAGTATCGTAGAGGTATCTCTGGGCCCTCTCGGTAATGCACATCATAAGAAGCCATGCAAGCAAAGTGACTAATGAGTTAGTTGCGGTATGATGTATTACAGAACGAGTAAAGAGACTTGCCAGTAACGAGATTGAACTAGGTATGAAGATACCGACGATCGAATCTCGGGCAAGTAACCTACCGATGACAAAGGGCATAATGTATGTTGTCATAATGGTTCGACCGATAAAGGTCTTCATAAAATATGTGGGAGCCAAGATGAGCATCCAGGTTCCGCCATTGGTTATTGATCGGAGAGGTGTCTTGGTCTTGTCTACATAGTTCTCGAACCCGTAGGGTCCGCACGCTTAACGTTCGATGACAATTTGTTATTATATGAGTTATGTGATTTGGTGACCGAATGTTGTTTGGACTCCTGAATGAGATCACAGACATTACAAGGAGACTCGGAATGGTCGAGAGGTAAAGATTGATATATAGGACAATGGTGTTCGGACACCGGACGAGTTCTGAGGGGTACCGGGTACATATCGGAGTACGGGGGGGGGGGGTGGTTACCGGAACCCCCCGGGGAAATAATGCGCCTCATGGGCCATAGGAGGGGAGCACACCAGACCACAAGGGGTGCCCCCTCCTAAGGAAGGGGGCTGAGTAGGAGGCAGAAGAGGGGGTTCGGCCCCCCTTTCCTTCCTCCCTTCCTCTCTTCCCTTTCCTCTTCCTACTCCGAATAGGAATATAAGAAGGGTTTTGGCAGAATTGGAGAGGACCCAAAGTAGGATTCCTCCTACTTGGGGCGCCCCTTGGCTGGCTCTCCTCCCCTCCAACCAATTTATATGTGGGGAGGGGGCGCCTAGAACACACACCAACATCATTGTTAGCTGTGTGCGGCACCCCCCCTCCACGGTATACTCCCACAGTCATATTCTTGTAGTGCTTAGGCGAAGCCCTACGCGGATCACTTCACAATCACAGTCACCACGCCATCGTGCTGACGAAACTCATTAACTCCATCGACACTTTGCTGGATCAAGAGTTCAAGGGACGTCATCGAGCTGAACGTGTGCAGAACTCGGAGGTGCCATACGTTCGGTGCTTGATCAGTCGGAACAAGAAGAAGTTCGACTACATCAACCGCATTGTCAAATGCTTCCTCTTTTGGTATACAAGGGTGCGTAGACACACTCCCCCCTCTCGTTGCTATGCATCTCCTAGATAGATCTTGCATGAGCATATGAATTTTTTTGAAAATGCATGCTACATTTCCCAATAGTGGTATCAGGGCCAGGGCTATGCGTAGATGATATGCACGAGTAGAACACAAAGAGTTGTGGGCGGTGATAGTCATACTGCTTACCACCAGCGTCTTATTTTGATTCGGCGGTATTGTGGGATGAAGCGACCCAGACCAACCTTACACGACCACGTTCATGAGAGCGGTTCCACCGACAGACATGCAACTAGTTTTGCATAAAGGTGGCTGGCGGGTGTCTATTTCTCCTACTTTAGTTGAATCGAATTTGGCTGAGGCCGGTGCTTGAAGAAGGTAAAACAACAAACTTGATGAAACACCATTGTGGTTTTGTGCCGTAGGTAAGAACGGTTCTTGCTAGATGCCCGTAGCAGCCACGTAAAACTTGTAAAAACAAAGTTGAGGACGTCTAACTTGTTTTTGCAGGGCATGTTGTGATGTGATATGATCAAGACGTGATGAGTTATACATTATTGTATGAGATGATCATGTTTTGTAAGATATCTGACAACCGGCAGGAGCCTTATGGTTGTGTCTTTAATGTATGAAATGCAGGCGCCATGTAATTGCTTTACTTTATTGCTATGCGTTAGCAATAGTCGTAGAAGCAATAGTTGGTGAGACGACGACGATGCTACGATAGAGATCAAGGTGTCAAGCCGGTGATGACGGAGATCATGACAATGCTTTGACATGGAGATCAAAATCACAAGATGAGACATCCCTCCTCCCTCTGCGACCGCGTCGCCCCCCGCGGGCGATGGCCACGCGACCTCCCTCCTCCATCCAGGCCCTCCCTCCCTCCTTCCTGCCGCCGTCGCCGGCGCCCACGGCCGGCTTGGCCCCGAGGCTGCTGGTGGCGGCGGCCTCCCTGCCCTTCCCCTCTCGGTCGCTTTTCGGCATGGACGGAGCTGCACCATGGGGTGCACTTAGGCGGTGGCAGTCTGGTGTGGCAGCGGGGTTCCGTGGCACGACACACGCGAGCAGCTGGGCGGCGTCGTGATCTGGCGTCGCCCACTCGGCCTAGATTCGTCCCCTTTGGGCCCCATCTGGGCCTTGGCGGGCCGGCGGCGGGGATGGTCTCCGACGTGGCTTCCGGGAGGCGGGGAGACGCGACGAGCGGTTGGATGCTGGCGGCGCCGACGCCGGCTTGCTGTAGCGTGCTGGCGGGGCTTAACGGGTCCGCTTCGGGCTTGGCTGGGCCAGGGATGGACCGGCATGCCCCGCTGCCTTGTCCGAACAGCGACCGTGACGGTGCCGGAAGCACGAGCCTCCCACACAACGGCGGTGGAGGTGGTTCCCTCCCGCTCGGCTTCGGTGTTGCTGCTCCCGTCGTGGTGCGCTTCTCTCCGGTACACTTGGCCTTGTGGTGTTTTTCGTAGTGAGGCATCATGGGTGGCGGCTTAACCGCGATGGCGCGTGGTGGTGGGTGGCGGTCTGGCTGGTCGGCTCCGGTCCGTTGGGTGGTGGGGTTTGAGTGGGGGAGAAATCCTTGCTAGTTCTTCGGCTCCGATGCGGTGATACCTGCGGGTGCCACCATTCCTTCCTGGAGGGTGTCGGTGATATCCATCCCCCACCTCCCTCCGCGTGCCGGGGTAAACCCCTAGGACATGTCCGGGCAGCAGCGTCGTCGGCGTCGCTGGTTGGTACGCGGCGGTTCGGAGCCTCAGGTTCTGGTGGTTTGTTTCTGGAGGGCATGGAGGTGGCAGATCATCCACGCTTCGTCGAGCTGCCGTTGTTGGCGTTTGTTTCTTCTCCTTTTTTATTTTGGGTTTGATGTGTTGTTCGCCCCAGCGATCCTTGTATCACTGTTGGTTGCTCTGGAATACAAAGCGGGGGAAACCCTTTTTCGGTAAAGCACAAGATGATGATGGCCATATCATGTCACATATTTTGATTGCATGTGATGTCTATCTTTTATGCATCTTATTTTGCTTAGTACGGCGGTAGCATTATAAGATGATCCCTTAACTAAATTTCAAGGTAAAAGTGTTCTCCCTGAGTATGCACCATTGCTACAGTTCGTCGTGTTGAGACACCACATGATGATCGGGTGTGATAGACTCTACGTTCGCATACAACGGGTGCAAGATAGTTTTGCACATGCGGAATACTCAGGTTAAACTTGACGAGCCTAGCATGAACATACATGGCCTCGGAACGCTGGAGACCAAAAGGTCGAATGTGAATCATATAGTAGATATGGTCAACATAGAGGTGTTCACCATTGATGACTACTCCATCTCACGTGATGATCGGACATGGTTTAGTTGATTTGGATAATGTATCATTTAGATGACTTGAGGGGTGTCTATCTAAGTGGGAGTTCTTTAGTAATTTGATTAATTGAACTTAATTTATCATGAACTTAGTCCTGATAGTATTTGCATGTCTATGTTGTAGATCAATGTCCCGTGCTACCATTCCCTTGAATTTTAATGCGTTCCTAGAGAAAGCTAAGTTGAAAGGTGATGGTAGCAACTACACGGACTGGGTCTGTAACTTGAGGATTATCCTATTTTTTGCACGGAAGAATTATGTCCTTGATGCACCGCTAGGTGACCCACCGCTCCCGCTAATCTGGACGCTATTAACACCTGGCAAACGCGGAATAACGACTACTCTATAGTTTAGTGTGCCATGCTTTCCGGCTTAGAACATAAACTTCAAAAACATTTTGAACGCCATGGAGTATATGAGATGTTCCAGGAGTTGAAGTTTATATTTCAAGCAAATGCCCGAGTTGACAGATATGAAGTCTCCAACAAGTTCTATAGCTGCAAGATGGAGGAGAACAGTTTTGTCAGTGAACACATACTCAGAGTGTCTGGATATCAAAATCACTTGACTCGGCTGGGAGTTAATCTTCCAGATGATAGTGTTATTGACAAAGTTCTCCAATCACTGCCACCAAGCTATAAAGTTTGCGTGATGAACTATAATATGCAAGGGATGGAGAAGACAATTTCCGAGCTCTTCGCAATGCTCAAAGCTGCGGAGGTAGAAATCAAGAAGGAGCATCAAGTGTTGATGGTTAACAAGACCACTAGTTTCAAGAAAAAGGTCAATGGAAAGAAAGGGAACTTCAAGAAGAATGGCAAACAAGTTTCCACTCCCGGGAAGAGGCCCAAAGTTGGATCCAAGCCTGAAACTGAGTGCTTCTACTACAAAGGGACTGGTCACTTGAAGCGGAAGTGCCCCAAGTATTTGGCGGATAAGAAGGATGGCAAAGTGAATAAAGGTATATTTGATATACATGTTATTGATGTGTACCATACTAATGCTCGTAGTAGCGTGTGGGTATTTGATACTGGTTCGGTTGCTCATATTTGTAATTCGAAACAGGAGCGACGGATTAAATGAAGATTGGCTAAGGACGAGGTGATGATGCACGTGGGAAATGGTTCCAAAGTCGATGTGATCGCTGTCGGCACGCTACCTCTACATCTACCTTTGGGATTAGTTTTAGACCTGAATAATTGTTATTTGGTGTCAACGTTGAGCATGAACATTATATCTGGATCTTCATTAGTGCGAGACGGTTATTCATTTAAATCAGAGAATAATGGTTGTTCTATTTATATGAGTAATATATTTTATGGTCATGCACACATGAAGAGTGGTCAATTTTTGTTGAATCTCGATTGTGATAATACACATATTCATAATATTGATGCCAAAAGATGCAAAGTTGACAATGATAGTGCAACATATTTGTGGCACTGCCGTTTGGGTCATATTGGAGTAAAGCACATGCAGAAACTCCATGCAGATGGATTTTTGGAATCACTTGATTGTGAATAATTTTACACTTACGAACCATGCCTCATGGGCAAGAGGACTAAAACTCCATTAGAAAACTTCAAATAATTTCATACTGAAGTAGAGAATCATCGCAACAAGAAAATAAAGTTTCTACGATCTGATCGCGGAGGCGAATATTTGAGTTATGAGTTAGGTCTTCATTTGAAACAATGTGGAATAGTTTCACAGCTCACGCCACCTAGAACACCATGACGTAATGGTGTGTCCGAATGTCGTAACTGTACTTTATTAGATATAGTGCGATCTATGATGTCTTTTACCGATTTACCACTTTCATTTTGGGGTTATGCATTAGAGACAGATGCATTTACGTTAAATAGGGCACCATCTAAATCCGATAAGAGGACACCGTATGAACTATGGTTTGGCAGGAAACCTAAGTTGTCATTTCTTAAAGTTTGGGGTGGCGACACTTATGTCAAAAGGCTTCATCCTGATAAGCTTGAACCCAAATCGGAGAAGTGTGTCTTAGTAGGATACCCTAAGGAAACAATTGGATTTCTAGAGAAGGAGTTTCTCTCGAAAGAAGTGAGTGGGAGGAAAGTAGAACTTGATGAGGTAATTGTACCTTCTCTCAAATTGGAAAGTAGCTCATCATAGAAAACCGTTACCGTGATGCCTACACCAACTAGAGAGGAAGCTGATGATGATGATCATGAAACTTTAAATCAAGTTACTACCAAACCGCGTAGGTCAACCAGAGCACGATCTGCACCAGATTGGTACGGTAATCCTGTTCTGGAAGTCAGGTTATTAGACCATGATGAACCTACACACTATGAAGAAGCTATGATGAGCCCAGATTCCAATAAATGGATTCAGGCCGTGAAATCTGAGATAGGATCCATGTATGAGAACAAAGTATGGACTTTGGTGGACTTGCCCGATGATCGGAGAGCCATAGAGAATAAACGGATCTTCGAGAAGAAGACTGACGCTGATGGTAATGTTACTATCTACAAAGCTCAACTTGTTGCAAAACATTTTCGACAAGTTCAAGGAGTTGACTACGATGAGACTTTCTCATCCGTAGTGATGCTTAAGTCTGTCCGAATCATGTTAGCAATTGCTGCATTTTATGACTATGAAATCTGGCAAATGGACGTCAAAACAGCATTCCTCAATGGATTTATTAAAGAAGAGTTGTATATGATTCAACCAGAAGGTTTTGTCGATCCTAAATGTGCTAACAAAGTGTGCAAGCTCCAGCCTTCCATCTATGGACTTGTGCAAGCATCTCGGAGTTGGACTATACGCTTTCATGAAGTGATGAAAGCATATGGTTTTTTACAGACTTTCGGAGAAGCCTGTATTTACAAGAAAGTGAGTGTGAGCCCTGTAGCATTTCAGATATTATATATGGATGACATATTGTTGATTGGAAATGATATAGAATTTTTGGATAGCATAATAGGATACTTGAATAAGAATTTTTCAATAAAAGACCTCGATAAAGCTACTTATGTATTGGGCATCAAGATCTATAGAGATAGATCGAGATGCTTAATAGGACTTTCACAAAGCACATACCTTGACAAGATTTTGAAGGAGTTCAAAATGGATCAGTCAAAGACTGAAAACCCGACCACGGCAAAAGATAAAGAGAATGGAAGTCATTCCCTATGCCTCAGCCATAGGTTCTATAAAGTTTGCCATGCTATGTACCAAACCTGTTGTGTACCTTTACATGAGTTTGGCAAGGAGGTACAATAGTGATCCAGGAGTAGATCACTAGACATGAAGGAATTATGCCCTAGAGGCAATAATAAAGTTGTTATTCATATTTCCTTATACATCATGCTAAATGTCTTTTATTCATGCTAGAATTGTATTAACCCGAAACTTGATACATGTGTGAATACATAGACGAAACAGAGTGTCCCTAGTATGCCTCTACTAGACTAGCTCATTAATCAAAGATGGTTATGTTTCCTAACCATAGACATGAGTTGTCATTTGATCAATGGGATCACATAATTAGGAGAATGATGTGATGGACAAGACCCATCCGTTATCTTACCAATATGATCGTTTAGTTTTTCTGCTATTGCTTTCTTCATGACTTATACATGTTCCTATGAGTATGAGATTATGCAACTGCCGAATACCAGAGGAACACCTTGTGTGCTATCAAACGTCATAACGTAACTGGGTGATTATAAAGATGCTCTACAGGTGTCTCCGAAGGTGTTTGTGGTGTTGGCATAGATCGATAATAGGATTTGTCACTCCGAGTGTCGGAGAGGTATCTCTGGGCCCTCTCGGTGATACACATTGTAATAAGCCTGGCAAGCAAACGAATAATGAGTTAGTCACGAGATGATGTATTACGAAACGAGTAAAGAGACTTACTGGTGACGAGATTGAACTAGGTATGATGATACCGGCGATCGAATCTCGGGCAAGTAACATGCCGATGACAAAGGGAACAACATATGTTGTTATGCGGTTTAACCGATAAAGATCTTCGTAGAATATTTGGGAACCAATATGAGCATCCAGGTTCCGCTATTGGTTATTGACCGGAGATGTGTCTCGGTCATGTCTACATAGTTCTTGAACCCGTAGGATCCGCACACTTAACGTTCAATGGCGATCGGTATTATGAGTTTATGTGTTTTGATGCACCGAAGGTAGTTCGGAGTCCCGGATGTGATCACGAACATGATGAGGAGTCTCAAAATGGTCTAGACATAAAGATTGATATATTGGAAGGTTATATTCGGACACCGGAAGGGTTCTGGGGGTGACCGGATAAATACCGGAGTACCGAGAGGTTACCGAAACCCCCGGGGAGTAAATGGGCCTTATTGGGTTTTAGGGGAGAGAGAGAGGGGCTGCCTAGGGCTGGGTCGCGCGTTCCCCAAGACTAGTCCTAATTGGACTAGGGGGGAGGGGCGGCACCCCCTCCTTCCTTTTCTTTCTCTTCTTCCCTTCCCCCTTCTCGTACTCCTACTAGGAAAGGGGAGTCCTACTCCTAGTGGGAGTAGGACTCCCCCTTGGCGCGCCCATCCTTAGGACAGCCGCCTCCCCCCTCTCCCTCCTTTATATACATGGGGAGGGCACCCCTTGGACACACATCAATTGTTCCTAGCCGTGTACGGTGCCCCCCTCCACAGTTACACACCTCAGTCATATTGTTGCAGTGCTTAGGCGAAGCCCTGCGCCGGTAACTTCATCATCACCATCACCACGCCGTCGTGCTGACGAAACTCTCCCGCGACACTCAACTGGATCAAGAGTTCGTTGGTCGTTATCGAGTTGAACATGTGCTGAACGCGGAGGTGCCGTACGCTTGGTTCTTGGATCGGTTGGATTGCGAAGACGTTCGACTACATCAACCGCGCTACTAAATGCTTCCGCTTTCGTTCTACGAGGGTACGTGGACACACTCTCCCGCTCGTTGCTATGCTTCTCCTAGAAAGATCTTGCGTGATCGTAGGATTTTTTTTTGAAATACTACGTTCCCCAACAGTGTCATCTGAGCCAGGTCTATGCGTAGATGATATGCACGAGTAGAACACAATGATTTGTGGGCGATAATAGTCATACTGCTTACCAGCATGTCATACTTTGATTCGGAGGTATTGTGAGATGAAGCGACCCGGACCGACATTGGGCGTATGCTTACGCGAGACTAATTTTACCGTTATGAGCTCTCGTTGCTTAAAGGTGACCGACAGGTGTCTGTTTCTCTCACTTTAGTTGAACCGAGTGAGGCTATGCCTGGTCCTTGTGAAGATTAAAACATCACACTTAACGATAAATCGTTGTGGTTTTGTATGCGTAGGTAAGAACGGTTTTTGCTAAGCCCGTAGCAGCCACGTAAAACTTGCAAACAACAAAGTAGAGGACGTCTAACTTGTTTTTGCAGGGCATTCTGTGATGTGATATGGTCAAGACGTGATGAATTATACGTTATTGTATGAGATGATCATGTTTTGTAATTTATCGGCAACCGGCAGGAGCCTTATGGTTGTCTCTTTATTGTATGAACTGTGAAGGCCATGTAATTGCTTTACTTTGTCACTATGAGTTAGTGATAGTAGTAGTAGAAATAGTTGGCAAGACGACCACGAATACGATGAAGATCGTGGTGTCAAGCCGGTGACGATGGTGATCATGACGATGCTTTGGAGATTGAGATCAAAAGCACAAGATGATGGTGGCCATATCATGTCACATATTTTCATTGCATGTGATGTTTATCTTATTATGCTTCTTATTTTTCTTAGTACGGCGGTAGCATTATAAGATGACCCCTTAGAAAATTTCAAGGTACAAGTGTTCTCCCTGAGTATGCACCATTGCGAAAGTTCGTCATGCCGAGACACCACGTGATGATCGGGTGTGATAAGCTCTACGTTCAAATACAACAGGTGTAAGATAGTTTTGCACATGCAGAATACTCGAGTTAAACTTGACGAGCCTAGCATGTACAAACATGGCCTCGGAACACTGGAGACCGAAAGGTTGAGCGTGAATCATATAGTAGATATGATCAACATAAGATGTTCACCATTGAAAACTACTCCATCTGACGTGATGACCGGACATGGTTTAGTCGATTTGGATCACGTGATCATTTAGATGACTAGAGGGTTGTCTATCTAAGTGGGAGTTCTTTAGTAATATGATTAATTGAACTTTAATTTATCATGAACTTAGTCCTGATAGTTTTTGCATATCTAGTTGTAGATCATTGGCCCGTGCTACCGTTCCCTTGAATTTTAATGCATTCCTAGAGAAAGCTAAGTTGAAAGATGATGGTAGCAACTACATGGAATGGGTCCGTAACTTGAGGATTATCCTCATTGCTGCACAGAAGAATTATGTCCTTGAAGCACCGCTAGGTGACAGGCCTGTTGCAGAAGCAACTCTGGACGTTATGAACGTCTGGCAATCTCATTCTGATGACTACTCGATAGTTCGGTGTGGCATGCTTTACGGCTTAGAATTGGGAATTCAAAGACGTTTTGAATGTCATGGAGCATATGAGATGTTCCAAGAGTTGAAGTTAATATTTCAAGCAAATGCCCGAATTGAGAGATATGAAGTCTCCAATAAGTTCTATAGCTGCAAGATGGATGAGAACAGTTCTATCAGTGAACACTTACTCAGAATGTCTGGGTACTACAATCACATGACTCAACTTGGTTGCAATGTTGAAAAAGATAGTGTTATTGATAGAGTTCTTCAATCACTGCCACCAAGCTATAAAGGCTTCATGATGAACTATAATATGCAAGGGATGCAGAAGACAATTCCCGAGCTCTTTGCTATGCTGAAAGCTGCGGAGGTAGAAATCAAAAAGGAGCGTCAAGTGTTGATGCTTAACAAGACCACTAGTTTCAAGAAAAAGGGCAAGGGAAAGAAGGGGAACTTCAAGAAGAATAGCAAGACAGTTTCTACTCCCGCGAAGAAACCCAAGTCTGGAGCCAAGCCTGAAACTGAGTGCTTCTATTGCAAAGGGACTGGACACTAGAAGCGGAACTGCCCCAAGTATTTGGCGGATAAGAAGGATGGAGAAGTGAACAAAGGTATATTTGATATACATGTTATTGATGTGTACCTTACTAATGCTTGTAGTAGCACCTGGTTATTTGATACTGGTTCAGTTGATAATATTTGTAACTCGAAACAGGGGCTACGGATTAATGAAGATTAGCTAAGGACGAAGTGATGATGCGCGTGGGAAATGGTTCCAAAGTCGATGTGATCGCCGTTGGCACACTACCTCTACATCTACCTTTGGGATTAGTTTTAGACCTAAATAATCGTTATTTGGTGCCAGCATTGAGCATGAACATTATATCTAGATCTTGTTTGTTGCGAGACGGTTATTCATTTAAATCAGAGAATAATGGTTATTCTATTTATGTGAATAATATATTTTATGTTCATGCACCCTTGAAGAGTGGTCTATTCTTGTTGGATCTCGATCGTAGTGATACACATATTCATAATATTGAAGCCAAAAGATGCAAAGTTGATAATGATAGTGCAAATTATTTGTGGCACTGCCATTTAGGTCATATTGGTGTAAAGCTCATGAAGAAACTCCATGCTTTATAGACAGCTGCATTCACATTAAATAGGGCACCCTCTAAATCTGTTGAGACGATGCCTTATGAACTGTGGTTTGGCAAGAAACCCGAGTTGTCATTTCTTAAAGTTTGGGGTTGCGATGCTTATGTGAAAAAGCTTCAACCTAATAAGCTCGAACCCAAGTCGGGGAAATGTGTCTTCATAGGATACTGATAACCCACAAGTATAGGGGATCGCGTGTAGCCTTTTCGATAAGTAAGAGTGTCAAACCCAACGAGGAGCTAAAGGTAGGATAAACATTCTCTCAAGTTCTATCAACCACTGATACAACTCTACGCACACTAAGCGTTTGCAATATCTAGGAAATAAAACTAGAGCGATAACGGGTATGAGAGGTGACTTTGCAGAACAATAAAATACACGCAATAAATGTTAGTGCTGCAGCAATACAACAAACTAAACTAACAGTACCATGAGTGTGGAATGGCGGTGGTAATAGTGGTGGCTTTGTCCAAGATCAATTAGTGAAGCAACTATATACAATGCTTACATGTGGATGGGTAATATTGAGTTTGAAGGAGACAACCTCATGTTGGTTGATGAATAGGGGGATGCCTTGGGCATCCCCAAACTTAGATATTTGCATCTTCTTGAATTTTCTCTTGGGATCCATCTACACATCCCAAAGCTTGAACTCTTGCACCCTCTTGCTCATCTCATATCACCATATTGATTGGAACTTAAAAACTGCATCCACATAAAGCTTCACAAAACTCATTAGTAGGTTAGTACTCATTAAATAAAATCCACAAGTGTTCAAGTATCCCTAATTTCTATAAAATCTATCAAATATTTAGCCACTGTAATACTGAGGTTTCTTATTATTTCAATCGTACGTCGAAAACGAAGGAAACTTTTGAATCCTAAGTACAATATTTAAACAAAGAAAATAGAAATCTGTCAAAACTGAACACTCTGTAAAGATGTCACTCAATGAGATAGTTACGTAGCTCAAATCGAAAAACTCATGATTAATGAAAGA
The DNA here is from genome assembly GCA_902687465.1 of Secale cereale. Lineage (NCBI taxonomy): Eukaryota > Viridiplantae > Streptophyta > Magnoliopsida > Poales > Poaceae > Secale > Secale cereale. The sequence goes on from LR738714.1 coordinate 434,003,455, forward strand.
CAGATCATAACCTCAGGTCTATGCACAAAAAAATTTCAGATCAAGATGCCATACTGAGATTTTTCACGAATTTTTGCAGCACAGCACAGGAAATCTGTCTCAACAGAATCAGTCTGTAAAGATTGAAATATTAGATCTGTCTACGTACCTCAAATCCGAAAATTCAGAACTAACAAAAGTTAGATAGCAAGCACTACTATGCACTCGAGAAATTTCAGATCAAGATCACGTTCTGGTGATTTTTTAAATTTTCTACAGTGGAGCACAGGAAATCTGTTTTCTAGGCAGCATAGTGACAAACTTGCATAACAAACTAGGGGTTATCTATACATTCTATTTACAGCGGGATATGTACATTATATACACTATATACACTATTTACAAGTTTTTAATGAAAAGCTTCCATGGAAAGAATTGTTTTGGTTTCGCAGGCATGAACACAAGTGTTCAAGGTCGACCCCCACTTCACCATTACTCATCTTTCCAAACACTTTTCTTTTCTGAAAACATTTTTTTATATAAGAAGTACAACTAATTTTTTTTCAATTCGCATTCCCTATCCATACAAGAGATAGAGAACAACTAGGTACATGAAGTAAAACTACTTAGAGATGAAGCAAACAAGTGCACACGAAAATATTCACCTACGCTATGGCTCCCCGGCAAAGGCGCCAGAAAAGGTCTTGATAACCCACAAGTATAGGGGATCGCGTGTAGCCTTTTCGATAAGTAAGAGTGTTGAACCCAACGAGGAGCTAAAGGTAGGATAAACATTCTCTCAAGTTCTATCAACCACTGATACAACTCTACGCACACTAAGCGTTTGCAATATCTAGGAAATAAAACTAGAGCGATAACGGGTATGAGAGGTGACTTTGCAGAACAATAAAATACACGCAATAAATGATAGTGCTGCAGCAATAAAACAAACTAAACTAACAGTACCATGAGTGTGGAAAGGCGGTGGTAATAGTGGTGGCTTTGTCCAAGATCAGTTAGTGAATATCTTGGGTTCAATGTCTTCGATGCAGCTTTCTATGTAGGAGAGGCTAAATATGCATGCTCTCCCTCCGGGATTACAAGTACTATATGATTGGCGTGCTAGCAAACATCCGTAAATACGAGCAAGCATTAAGGTTTCCCCAACCATAGCCTTAAGTAAATGGTCCTCTTACTCCCATACATGCAACTATCTGGTTCGCGTCCTTAGGTTTCTGTCACTCCGGCATAACTTCCCCCTTCTAGTATACAAGTACTACCAACCCTATGGTGCTTGATCCATGCACGCACAAATATAATGGGCACCAAGGACGGTAACATATCAACATACAACTCTAATGAACCAAAGAGAAACAACCAATCAATCAAAGAACAAATAAACTATGGCAACATGACATAGATCATAGGATTATAACTTATAGCATCAAACACCATGTTTACATAGGGCGGTACAGAGATTTGTGAGAGGATGGACCACTGAATACAATGAGGAGTTGGTGAAGGAGATGGCGGTGAAGACGTTGGAGGGCTCAGCGAGGAGCGCCGGGAGGCGGAGGCGTGGGCGGCGGCGGCGGAGCGGGGGACTCCTTCCCCGCCGCCGGCATCATGGGGGAGCGCCGCCCCTTAGCCTTCTTCTTCCTTGAGTTGGTGCTGGTGTAGATGAGTGTTTGCCCCTCCTTGGCTGCTGCCAAGGAGGAGGATTTTCGTGACAATGCTTGGGGGCCTCCAAAAGTAGGGTTTCCCATCAATATATAATGTTGGAGATGCAATCTAGGCCATGGGATGGATGCCCCTTTGATCCAAGGGCTCTAGGGCACCTCTAGAACCTTCCTAGGACTCCCCTCTGTCCTTCATGAGCCTCACAACTCGTGGCTGGGCCGAAATATCCAAGTATGGAAAGAGTTTGTGTCAAATACGTCACCAACTTTCGGAGTCCCGAGACTGCACGAACCTCCGCAGTAATTCTGCTCTGACGGATGCATCCGTTGTCTGTTCTGGACGAATAAGGTGTCCAAATTGTTCGGTTTGAAATTCTCTACAACTTTGTAGTTTACGACTTTTCCATTGGACGTCGTTTTGATGGAGTTTCGAAGCGATCTTTGAAAAGTGTTCAGCAGGGACAGATTCCGTAAAATTCCAGATTTCACCATAATGAGCTATTTCCTTCCATATTTGCCTATTTCCTGCACAACAAAGTTGAAACCAAGAACTTGTGCACTTTTGCAACTATTAATAGGTTAGTCCCTTAAAATATATAATAATTGGTGTAAAACAAGCATGGAACATCAAAAATTATAGATACGTTTGCGACGTATCAGATACCCAAAGGAAACTATTGGGTACACCTTCTATCACAGATCCGAAGGCAAGATATTCGTTGCTAAGAATTGATCCTTTCTAGACAAGGAGTTTCTCTCGAAAAAAGTGAGTGGGAGTAAAGTGGAACTTGATGAGGTAATTGTACCATCTCCCAAATTGGAAAGTAGTACATCACAGAAACTAGTTCCAGTGATTCCTACACCAATCAACGAGGAACCTAATGATGATGATCATGAAACTTCAGACCAAGTTACTACTAAACCTTGTAGTTCAACCAGAGTGCGTTCCGCGCCAGAGTGGTATGGTAACCCGGTTCTGGAAGTCATGTTACTAGACCATGATAAACCTATGAACTATTAGGAAGCGATGATGAGCCTAGATTCCGCAAAATGGCTTGATGCCATGAAATCTGAGATGGGATCTATGTATGAGAACAAAGTGTGGACTTTGGATGACTTGCCCGATGATCGGCAAGCCATTGAAAATAAATGGATCTTCAAGAGGAAGACTGACGCTGATGGTAATGTTACTATCTACAAAGCTGGACTTGTTGCGAAAGATTTTCGACAAGTTCAAGAAGTTGACTACGACGAGACTTTCTCACCCGTAGCGATGCTTAAGTCTGTCTAAATAATGTTAGCAATTGCCGCATTTTATGATTACGAAATGTGGCAAATGGATGTCAAAACTGCATTCCTTAATGGATACCTCAAAGAGAAGTTGTATATGATGCAACCAGAAGGTTTTGTCGATCCTAAAGGTGCTAACAAAGTGTGCAAGATCCAGGGATCCATCTATGGACTGGTGCAAGCATCTCGGAGTTGGAATATACGTTTTGATGAGGTGATCAAAGCATATGGTTTTATACAGACTTTTGGAGAAGCCTGTATTTACAAGAAAGTGAGTGGGAGCTCTATAGCATTTCTGATATTATATGTGGATGACATATTGCTGATTGGAAATGATATAGAATTTCTGGATGGCATAAAAGGATACTTGAATAAGAATTTTTCAATGAAAGACATCGGTGAAGCTGCTTATATATTAGGCATCAAGATTTATAGAGATAGATCAAGATGCTTAATTGTACTTTCACAAAGCACATACCTTGATAAAGTTTTGAAGAAGTTCAAAATGGATCAGTCAAAGAAAGGGTTCTCGCCTTTGTTACAAGGTGTGAAGTTGAGTAAGACCCAACAACTACAGAAGATAGAGAGAAAATGAAAGTCATTGCCTATGCCTCGGCCATAGGATCTATCATATATGCAATGCTCTGTACCAGACCTGATGTGTGCCTTGCTATAAGTTTAGGAGGGAGGTACCAAAGTAATCTAGGAGTGGATCACTGGATAGCGATCAAGAACATCCCAAAGTACCTGAAAAGGACAACGGATATGTTTCTCGTTTATGGAGGTGACAAAGAGCTTGTCGTAAATGTTTACGTCGATTCATGCTTTGACACTGATCCGGATGGCTCTAAGTCACAAACCGGATATGTATTTTTGTTGAACGGTGGAGCTTTCAGTTGGTGCAGTTCCAAGCAGAGCGTCGTGGCGGGATCTACGTGTGAAGCGGAGTACATAGCTACTTCGAAAGCAGCAAATGAAGGAGTCTGGATGGAGGAGTTCATATCCGATCTAGGTGTAATACCTAGTGCATCGGGTCCAATGAAAATCTTTTGTGACAACACTGGAGCAATAGCCTTGGCGAAAGAATCCAGGTTTCACAAGAGAACCAAGCACATCAAGAGATGCTTCAATTCCATCCGCGATCTAGTCAAGGAGGGAGACATAGAAATTTGCAAGATACATACAGATCTGAATGTCGCAGACCTATTGACTAAGCCTCTTCCATGAGCAAAACAAGATCAACACCAAGACTCCATGGGTATTAGAATCATTAGTACGTAATCTAGATTATTGACTCTAGTGCAAGTGGGAGACTGAAGGAAATATGCCATAGAGGCAATAATAAAGTTGTTATTCATATTTCCTTCTACATCATGATAAATGTATTTTATTCATGCTAGAATTGTATTAACCGAAAACTTGATACATGTGTGAATACATAGACAAAACAGAGTTTCCCTAGTATGCCTCTACTAGACTAGCTCGTTAATCCAAGATGGTTATGTTTCCTAACCATAGACATGAGTTGTCATTTGATCAATGGTATCACATCATTAGGAGAATAATGTGATGGACAAGACCCATCCGTTAGCTTAGCAATATGAACGTATAGTTTTTCTGCTATTGCTTTCGTCATGACTTATACATGTTCCTATGACTATGCTATTATGCAACTCCCGAATACCGGAGGAACACCTTGTGTGCTATCAAACGTCACAACGTAACTGGGTGATTATAAAGATGCTCTACACGTGTCTCCGAAGGTGTTTGGGGTGTTGGCATAGATCGAGAATAGGATTTGTCACTCTGAGTGTCGGAGAGGTATCTCTGGGCCCTCTCGGTAATACACATCGTAATAAGCCTTGCAAGCAAATGACTAATGAGTTAGTCACGAGATGATGTATTACGGAACGAGTAAAGAGACTTGTTGGTGACGAGATTGAACCGGGTATGATGATACTGACGATCGAATCTCGGGCAAGTAACATGCTGATGACAAAGGGAATGACGTAGGTTGTTATGCGGTTTGACCGATAAAGATCTTCGTAGAATATGTGGGAACCAATATGAGCATCCAGGTTCCGCTATTGATTATTGACCGGAGATGAGTCTCGGTCATGTCTACATAGTTCTCGAACCCGTAGGGTCCGCACGCTTAACGTTCGATGACGATCGGTATTATGAGTTTATGTGTTTTGATGCACCGAAGGTAGTTCGGAGTCCCGGATGTGATCACGTACATGACGAGGAGTCTCGAAATGGTCGAGACATAAAGATTGATATATTGGAATGTTATATTCGGACACCGGAAGGGTTCCGGGGGTCACCGGATAAATATCGGAGTACCGGGAGGTTACCGGAACCCCCCGGGGAGTAAATGAGCCTGATTGGGTTTTAGGGGGGGAGAGAGGGGCTGCCTAGGGCTGGGCCATGTGCCCCCAAGACTAGTACGAATTGGACTAGGGGGGAGGGGCAGCGCCCCCTCCTTCCTTCTCTTTCTCTCCTTCCCTTCCCCCTTCTCCTACTCCTACTAGGAAAGGGGAGTCCTACTCCTAGTGGGAGTAGGACTCCCCCTTGGCGCGCCCCCTCCCTATGCCGGCCGCCTCCTCCCTCTCCCTCCTTTATATACATGGGGAGGGCACCCCTTGGACACACATCAATTATTCCTAGCCGTGTGCGGTCCCTCCTCCACAGTTACACACCTCAGTCATATCGTTGCAGTGCTTAGGCGAAGCCCTACGCCGGTAACTTCATCATGATCATCACCACGCCGTCGTGCTGAAGAAACTCTCCTGCGACAGTCAACTGGATCAAGAGTTCGTGGGATGTCATCAAGCTGAACGTGTGCTGAACGCGGAGGTGCCGTACGTTCGGTGCTTGGATCGGTTGGATCGCGAAGACGTTCGACTACATCAACCGCGTTACTAAACGCTTCCGCTTTCGGTCTACGAGGGTACATGGACACACTCTCCCGTTGGTTGCTATTCTTCTCCTAGATAGATCTTTCGTGATCGTAGGATGGTTTTTTTGAAATACTACGTTTCCCAACAAGACAACAGTCAAAATTATACTTAGATGACTAAGGAAATATTTCTCGGTTATGGAGGTGATAAAGAGTTCGTCGTAAAGAGTTACATTGATGCAAACTTTTACACTGATCCAGATGAATCTGAGTCTCAATCTGGATACGTATTGAAAGTGGGAGCAATTAGCTAGAGTAGCTCCATGCAGAGCATTGTAGACATAGAAATTTGCGAAATACATACGGATTTGAATGTGACAGACCCGTTGACTAAACTTATCTCACAAAACAAAACATGATCACATCTTCGTACTCTTTGGGTGTTAATCACATGGCGATGTGAACTAGATTATTGACTCTAGTAAACCCTTTGGGTGTTGGTCACATGGCGATGTGAACTATGGGTGTTAAATCACATGGAGATGTGAACTAGATTATTGACTCTAGTGCAAGTGGGAGACTGAAGGAAATATGCCCTAGAGGTAATAATAAAGTTGTTATTTTATATTTTCTTCTATCATGATAAATATTTCATGCTTGAATTGTATTGATCGATAACTTGATACATGTGTGGATACATAGACAAAACACTATGTCCCTGGTAAGCCTCTACTAAACTAGTTCATTAATCAAAGATGGTTAAGTTTCCTAACAACAGACATGTTTTGTCATTTCATAATGGGACATCATTAGGAGAATCATATGATGGACAAGACCCATTCGTTAGCTTAGCATTATGATCGTTGTAGTTTTACTACTATTGCTTTCTTCATGTCAAATACATATTCCTCCGACTATGAGATTATGCAACTCCCGGATACCGGAGGAATGCCTTGTGTGCTATCAAACATCCCAACATAACTGGGTGATAATAAAGATGCTCTACAAGTATCTCCGAAGGTGTTAGTTGAGTTGGCATAGATTAAGATTAGGATTTGTCACTCCGAGTATCGAAGAGGTATCTATGGGCCCTCTCGGTAATGCACATCATAAGAAGCGTAGCAAGCAAAGTGACTAATGAGTTAGTTGCGGGATGATGTATTACGGAATGAGTAAAGGGACTTGCCGCTAATGAGATTGAACTAGGTATGAAGATACCGACGATCAAATGTCGGGCAAGTAACATACCGATGACATGTATGTTGTCATAACGCTTCGACCGACAAATATCTTCGTAGAATACGTGGGAGCCAATATGAGCATCTAGGTTAAGCTATTGGTTATTGACGCGAGAGGTGTCTCGGTCTTGTGTACATAGTTCTCGAACCCGTAGGGTCCACACACTTAACGTTCGATGAGAATTTGTTATTATACGAGTTATGTGATTTGGTGAACGAATGTTGTTAGGAGTCTCGGATGAGATCATGCACATGACGAGGAGTCTATAAATGGTTGAGAGGTAAAGATTGATATATAGGACGATGGTATTCGGACACCAGAAGAGTTCCGAGGGGTACCACGTACATATCGGAGTACCGGGGGGGGGGGACTGAAACCCCTCGGGGGAATAATGGGCATCATGGGCCATAGGAGAGGAGCACACTAGCCCACAAGGGGTGGCGCCACCTAAGGTAGTCCTGGATTTGGGGGTCCTCGAGTGACCGGACTACTTGTTGTGGGCCGGACTGATGGGCCGTGAAGATGAAGAGAAAGACCATCACCCATGTCCGGGTAGGACTCCTATGTATGTAGAAAGGCAAATTTGATGACCGGATGTAATGTTTCCTTCCTCCGCAAGTCAACTCTATACAACCCTAGGCCCCCTCCGGTGTGTATATAAACCGGAGGGTTTAGTCCGCAAAGGCTAATAGAACAATCATAGGCTAGACAGCTAGGGTTTAGCCATTACGATCTCGAGGTAGATAAACTATTTTAATCCCTATATTCATCAAGATCAATCAAGAAGGAAGTTGGGTATTACCTCCATTAAGAGGGCCCGAACCTGGGTAAACATCATGTCCCACTGTCTCTTGTTACCATCGATCCTTAGACTCACATCTTGGGGCCCCCTACCCAAGATCTGCCGGTTTTGACACCGACAATGGTGCTTTCATTGAGAGCTCAGTTGTGTAGTCACGAAAAGCGATATGTGCCTCACCTCATCATTAACGATGGTATCACTTCTGGAAAGAGCCTGACTTTTGGTCAGATCCTCCAGCTTGGCGGATTTACCATATGCGCTCGCATGGCCGTTCAGCCGACGGCATCCCCTACGATCGCCAATCATCACCCCTACATCGGTCTCGAGTATTTAGAAAAGACGGATCCGGCGGACACCTCATCCTTAAACGAGCGGTTAGACCGCATCGCCACCCTGGGGCTTTCAATAGCTAATGATGGGATTGGGCTTAAACCCAACCAGGGGGGAGACAATTCCTCGCCGAGCACCCATCTGGTGGTGGCCGTCGAAGAAGGAGCCGAAAACGCCTCTCCTCTCGAATTGGAGACTGGCTGTGTTTGGATCTCCGAACCCTTTGAGCAGGATACCCTTCCCTTGGGTGACACTCCGCATCTTCCGAGCTCAGGATCTGACACGAAGCCCGAGAAGCGCTCAGATCCTCCCGGGCCCGAACTTACCACACCGGAGACTTTGCAAACCCTAGATAGTATAGTGGGTCGGGATTCAAATTTGACCACACCCACCCACCACAATCAATATTATTCTAGCCCTCCAGATATATATGACTTAATGTATGTGCGGCAGCAACCTCAGGAGACGGTCCATCACTTCTGGGCCAGGTTCCTACTTGTTAAGAACAAGATTAAAGATTGCTGCGAGGATGACGCGGTTCCAGTTTTTCATCGCAATTGCACTGACAAGGGAATTTTAAACGCCCTCAACCGCTGTCGCATACAAAGTTTCACGGAATTGTCACACTTAGTATAGAAGTACTGCGCGATGGGAAGCACATGGAAGGCCCTTCATGTGCTTTTGCGATCATTAGCTCGTCAGCACGAAAAATAAACCCTTTACATGGTAATGATCCATTCTCGACGAACTCCTAGACAATTCCTGCCCGATACAAGTGATCTCTGGCACGGTCCTAACTCACAGCTTACGAGCATGTTGGGTACTCCGGCAGGTAGCTAAAAGCGGCAAAGCCATCCTCACCACTGTAATTCTAGGGAAAAACCCTCCGGAAGAGGATGATTTTAATGTCCTCACGGTCTTCGTGATCTTCTCTCCAAATAATCGGCATAGGAGGGCACTTTGCGAACTCGCCTAGGTCCACAAAATAATCGAAGTGAGACCATGGAATGATGCAACAATCACCTTCACCGTTGAAGTCGAACCAAGGATCCGCTAAGTCCGAGCAACAACCGCTCTTGTACTAAACCCAATAGTAGACGGCTTTCGTCTTACTAGAGTGCTCATGGAGGGCGGCAGTGGATTTAACCTCATATATGAGGACACACTCGACAAAATGCAGGTCGATAAAGCCCGCATTGAGCAAAGCAATACAACCTTTCAAGGAATAATACCCAGCCGGGAGGCCCGATGTTCGGGAAGCATTAAACTCAATGTAGTATTCGACACGCCTAAAAACTACAGGTCAGAAGAGCAACCATTTCACATTGTTCCCTTCAACAGCGGATACCACTCCCTTCTAGGGCGATACGCTTTCTCACTCTTTGAAGCCATTCCCCATTATGGGTACATGAAGCTTAAAATGCCAGGGCCCAATTGAATAATCACAGTCACAAGTGATCCGGACAGAGCACTCCGTGCCGAAAATAAAACCGCATCCTTGGCTCTTGAGGCACTATCCGAAGCCTTTGCGGTCGAAGAATTAACCACCCTATGATCCACGGTGGACAGAGACGATGTGGTCCTCGATAAGAAGTCCAAATCCACCTCTTTCAAGCCAGCAGATGAAATTATTAAATTTCAGGCGCATCAGACGGACCCTAATAAAACAACATCCATCGGATCACAGCTGGACCCGACGGTAGACATTGCTTTACGCGAATTCCTGCGCGAAAACTTGGATATCTTTTCCTAGCACCCTTCAGACATGCATGGGATCCCACGCAGACTGGCCAAACACAGCCTCAACATCATCAAAGGATTCAAACTGGTCAAGCAATCACTGCGACGTTTTTCGAACCCAAAAGGCAGGCCATGGGGGAGGAGCTAGCCAAATTAATCGAAGCCGGGCTCATCAAAGATATTAGCAGGAGGGAAATACTTAGAGATAAAAGCATCTTTGCACTTATTCCACGAATCAATACTATTTCTAGGCAAACAGGAGAAGCAAGTTTTAGCACGTTCTCTAAGTGCAAACGGAAATAATTTCAATTTAAAATATCGTTATCCATATCCCTTTTCTTTTGCATATCACACAAATCAACAAAGTTGTTTAGATGGGTAGCGGCATCTTCACTACGAAGGCCGGAGAATTGATCTTTCATGACAAGATTCAACAAAGCAGCATTGATCTCACAAGATTCAACATCGGTAATAGGAGCAATCGGAGTGCTAATAAAATCATTGTTGTTGGTATTGGAAAAGTCACACAATTTGGTATTGTTCTGAGCCATAGTGACAAGCAAGCAATCCAACACACACAAGCGAACAAGAAGCAAGCGAACGAGAAACACACGGCGGAAGAAGGGCGAATAAAACGGCAAAGGTGAAGTGGGGGAGAGGAAAACGAGAGTCAAATAAATGTAATGCGAAGGATAAGGGTTTGTGATAGGTACTTGGTATATGACTTTTGCGTAAGCCTCCCCGGCAACGGCGCCAGAAATTCTTCTTGCTACCTCTTGAGCTTGCGTTGTATTCCCTCGAAGAGGAAAGGGAGATGCAACACAGTAGCGTAAGTATTTCCCTCAGTTTCTGAGAACCAAGGTATCAATCCAGTAGGAGACCACGCGCCAGTCCCTCGCACCTGCACAAACAAATAAGAACTTCGCAGCCAACGCGATAAGGGGTTGTCAATCCCTTTACGGTCACTTCCGATAGTGAGATCTGATAGAGATGATATATAATATTTTTGGTATTTTTTAGTTTAATAAAACAGCAAATAAACAACGGTAATATAAATTGACGGGAAAGTAATATGATAAAGATAGACCCGGGGGCCATAGTTTTCTCTAGTGGCTTCTCTCATGATAGCGGTATTCTACGGCGGGTAAACAAATTACTGTCGAGCAATTGATGGAAAAGCAAATAATTATGGGACTATCCAGGCATGATCAATGTATATAGGCATCACGTCCGAGACAAGTAGAACGACTCCTGCCTGCATCTACTGCTATTACTCCACACATCGACTGCTATCCAGCATGCATCTAGTATATTGAGTTCATACGAACAGAGTAACGCCTTAAGAAAGATGACATGATGTAGAGGGATAAACTCAAGAAATATGATGAAAACCCCATCTTTTTATCCTCGATGGCAACAATATAATACGTGCCTTGCTGCCCCTACTATCACTGGGAAAGGACACCGCAAGATTGAACCCAAAGCCAAGCACTTCTCCCATTGCAAGAACTATAGATCTAGTAGGCCAAACCAAACCAATAATTCGAAGAGACTTGCAAGGATATTATGAGCACACATAATTTTTTTAGAGAAGAACCAAATATCTTTCATAGATAACCTTGATCATAAACTCACAATTCATCGGATCTCGACAAACACACCGCAAAAAGAGATTGCATCGAATAGATCTCCTCGAAGACCGAGGATAACTTTGTATTGAAATCCAGAGAGAGAGAAGAAGCCATATAGATACTAGCTATGGACCCGAAGGTCTGTGGTAAACTACTCAAAAATCATGGTGAGGGCGATGATGATGATGATGAAGGCCTCCATGATGGATCCCCCTCCCGGAACAGGCTCCAAGATGGGATCTCCACGGGAACAGCAGCTACGGCGGTGGAATTAGGGTTTTCTCTCTGCGTATGGAGTTTCTGGGGTACGTAGGTATATATAGGAAGAAGAGGGGCACCGGGGGCCACAGGGGCTACCCTCGAGGCAGGGGGCCCGCCCTGGGAAGGGGGGCGCCCCCCCTCCCTCGAGGGTGGCCCCTCCGTTCTCTGTCTTGGCCCCGAAGTCTTTCGTGTGTGATTTCCTCCAAAAATATCTCCTGCAAAGGTTTCATTCCGTTTGGACTCCGTTTGATATTCCTTTTCTGCAAAACCCTAAAATAGGCAAAAACAACAATCTAGACTGGGCCTTTGGGTTAGTAGGTTAGTCCCAAAAATGATATAAAAGTGAATGATAAAGCCCATTAAACATCCAAGACTTCATAAATAATAGCATGGAACAATAAAAAATTATAGATACATTGGAGACGTATCAAGCATCCCCAAGCTTAATTCCTGCTCGTCCTCGAGTAGGTAAATGATAAAGAAAGAATTTTTGATGTGGAATGCTAACCAATATAGTTTTTCAATGTAATTCTCTTAATTGTGACACGAATGTTCAAATCTGAAAGATTCAAGATAAAAGTCTATATTGACATAAGAAATAACAATACTTCAAGCAATACTAACAAAGCAATCACGTCTTCTCAAAATACTATGGCTAAAGAAAGTTATCCCTAAAAAATCATATAGTGTTGGCTATGCTCCCTTGTTATCACACAAAATATTCATATTATGCAAAACCCTGATTTCAGCAAGCATTTGTTTTCATGCTCTGTCTTTTCAAACCTTTCAACTTTCACGCAATACATGAGCGTGAGCCATGGATATAGCACTATGGGTGGAATAGAGGTGGAGAAGACAAACAGAGGGAGATAGTGTGACATCGACTAGGCGTATCAACGGGCTATGGAGATGCCCATCAATAGATATCAATGTGAGTGAGTAGGGATTGCCATGCAATGGATGCACTAGAGCTAAATATGAATGAAAGCTCAAAAAAAGAAACTAGTGGGTGTTCATCCAACTTGCTTGCTCACGAAGACCTAGGGCATTTGAGGAAGCCCATCGTTGGAATATACAAGCCAAGTTCTATAACGAGAATTCCCACTAGTGTGTGAAAGTGACTAAGCATGAGACTCTCTATAATGAAGAACATGGTGCTACTTTGAAGCACAAGTGTGGAAAAAGATAGTAGCAATTGTCCCTTTTTTAATTTTTTTCTCTTTTTTGGGCCTTTTTTTCTTTGGCCTTTCCCCTTTTTTTACTTTTTCTTTTTTTTTTCTTTTTTTTTTGCGGAGGGGCTTTATAGATTCAGCCTTTCCTCCCATGGGACAATGCTCTAAAAATGATGATCATCACACTTTCATTACAACACAAGATTACAACTCGATACAACAACAAAGTATGACTCTATATGAATGCCTCCGGCAGTGTACCAGTATGTGCAATGAAACAAGAGTGACATGTATAAAAATTATGCATGGTGGCCTTGCCACAAATACGATGTCAACTACATGATCATGCAATGGCAATAAGACAATATGATGCGTGTCATATAAAAGGAACGATGGAAATTTGCATGGAAAATTATCTCGGAATGGCTATGGAAATGCCATGATAGGTAGGTATGGTGGATGTTTTGAGGAACAACATGGTGGCTGTTTTCAGGAAGGATATATAGTGGGTTTATGGCACTAGCGAAAGTTGTGCGGTACAAGAGAGGCTAGCAATGGTGGAAGGGTGAGAGTGCGTATAATCCATGGACTCAACATTAGTCATAAGAACTCATATACTTATTGCAAAAATCTACGAGTCATCAAAACAAAGCAATCAACGCATGCCCCTAGGGGGGAGGTTGGTAGGAGTTAACCATCGCGTGCCCCCGACCTCCACACAAAGGTTGACACTCTACAAATACCTCATGCCTTAACTTAGTCACATAACGGTTCACCATATGTGCATGCTACGGGAATCACTAACCTTAACACAAATATTTCTCAATTCCATAATTACTCCACTAGCATGACTCTGATATCACTATCCTCATGTCTCAAAACAATTATCAAGCATCCAACATCTCTTTCTATTCAATGCACTTGATGTGAATTTTTTTTACTACATTGACATTTGATGTTTATCATGTGAAGACTAGTTTCTTTAGCCTAAACACTTTACCATGTTGTTTTAATAGACTCTCAAATAGATATAAGTGAAGCATGAGAGTTCAACAATTTCTACAAAATATTACACCACCGTGCTCTAGAAGATATAAGTGAAGCACTAGAGCAAAAACTATTCAACTCAAAAGATATAAGTGAAGCACATAGAGTGTTCTAATAATTTCTAGGGAATATTTAACTCTCTCAAATAGGTGTGTCCAGCAAGGATGATTGTGGCAAACTAACAATCAATGACTCAAATTATACAAGACTCTCAAAGCAAAACACATAGCATGTTGCGAATAAAAATATAGCTCCAAGTATAGTTACCGATGGATGAAGACGAAAGAGGGGATGCCTTCCTGGGGCATCCCCAAGATTAGGCTTTTGATTATCTTGAATTTACTTGGGGTGCCATGGGCATACCCAAGCTTAGGCCTTTTCTACTCCTTGTTCCATAGTCCATCAAAGCAATACTCAAAACTTGAAAACTTCACAACACAAAACTTAGACAAAAACTCTCGTGAGTTCCGTTAGTAAGAGAAAGCAAACCACCACTCAAAGGTACAGCAAGGAATTCATACTTTGATTTTATTGGTGTTAAACCTACTGTACTCCAAGTTCTCTATGGTTCATATCCTCCAATATTACTCATAGATGCATCAGAATAAGCAAACAACACACGAAAAACAGAATCTGTCAAAAACAAAACAGTCTGTAGTAATATGCTGGGCTCGCCTACTTCTGGAACTCCAAAAAATTCAAACTAAATTGGTAAATTTGCGTAATTTTTCTACTGATCAGAGGCAAAAAGAATCAACTAAAATTCACGCTCTAGTAAAATCTGAAGACTACTTTAGCCAGCGCTAACGATTCTGTTTTTCACAGCAAGATCAAATAAACTTCACACAAGTCTTACTAAAGGTTCTACTTGGCACAAACACTAAAAAAAACATGAAAACACATCTAATCAGAAGCTAGATGCAAAGTTTATTCCCTAACAGCAACAAAAACAAAAACCAAAAAATTAGGTTGCCTCCCAACAAGCGCTATCGTTTACGCCCGTAGCTAGGCACGATACAAGATAGATCTAGGTATTGCCATTTCTGGAAGGCAATCCATAAGTGGCTCTCATGATAGATTCATATGGTAATTTGATTTTATTTCTAGGAAAGTGTTCCATGCCTTTCCTTAACGGAAATTGGAATCTAATATTTCCTTCCTTCATATCAATAATTGCACCAATCGTTCTAAGGAAAGGTCTACTAAGAATAATAGGACATGAAGGATTGCAATCTATATCAAGAACAACGAAATCTACGGGCACATAACTCCTATTGGTAACAATAAGAACATCATTAATTCTTCCCATAGGTTTCTTAATAGTGGAATCCGCAAGATGAAAATTTAAAAAACAATCATCAAACTCATGGAACCCTAGCAAATCACACAAGTTTTTGGGATAGTGGAAACACTAGCACCCAAATCACACAAAGCATAGAATCCATGATCTTTTATTTTTATTTTGATAGTAGGTTCCCATTCATCATAAAGCTTTCTAGGTATAGAAACTTCCAACTCAAGTTTTTCCTCATAAGATTGCATCAAAGCATCAACTATATGTTTAGTGAAAGCTTTATTTTGACTATAAGCATGCGGAGAATTTAGGGCGGATTGCATCAAAGAAATACAATCAATCAAAGAGCAATTATCATAATTGAATCCCTTGAAATCCAAAGTAGTGGGTTCATCACTATGCAAAGTTTTAATTTCTTCAATCCCACTTTTAGCAATTTTAGCATCAAGATCTAAAAACTCCACTAGGACACCTTAAAGAAGAATCATCTCCAATCCTATTCTCATCAAGATTAATACTAGAAAACAAGGATCTAATAGGAGACACATCAATAACTTTCAGATCTTCATCTTTATTTTCACGATAACTAGAAGAACATGATCTAATATAATCTTTTCTTTTAGCACGCATTCTAGAGGTTCTTTCTTTGCATTCATCAATGGAAATTCTCATGGCTTTGAGAGACTTATTGATATCATGCTTAGGTGGGATAGATCTAAGTTTCAAAGAATCAACATCAAGAGTAATTCTATCCACACTTCTAGCAAATTCATCAACTTTAAGCAATTTCTCTTCAAGCATAGCATTGAAATTCTTTTGCAAGATCATAAACTCCTTAACACTAGTTTCAAATTCAGGAGGCATCTTTCCATAAGAGTTGTTGTAGGAATTACCAAAATTATTAGTGGAATTACTAGGAAAAGGCCTAGGATTAAAATTACCTCTATAAGCATTGTTACCGAAATTATTCCTACCAACAAAATTCACATCTAGAGATTCATTGTTATTCTCAATCAAAGTGGACAAAGGCATATCATTAGGATCAGAAGAAGCACTCTTAGCAGCAAACAGTTTCATAAGTTCATCCATCTTTCCACTCAAAACACTAGTTTCTTCGATAGCATGCCATTGAGAATAATTAACCATAATATTATCTAGGAGCTTGGTAGCTTCTCCTAAGGTGTTTTCCATGAAAGTGCCTCCGGCGGCCGAATCTAAAAGATTTCTAGAAGCAAAATTCAAGCCAGCATAAAAGTTCTGAATAATCATCCACATATTCAAACCATGTATAGGGCAATTACATATCATTAGTTTCATTCTCTCCCAAGCTTGTGTAACATGCTCATGATCTAGTTGCTTAAAATTCATAATATCGTTTCTAAGAGAGATGATCTTAGTAGGAGGGAAATACTTAGAGATAAAAGCATCTTTGCACTTATTCCACGAATCAATACTATTTCTAGGAAAAGAGGAGAACCAAGTTTTAGCACGATCTCTAAGTGAAAACGGAAATAACTTCAATTTAACAATATCGTTATCCGTATCCCTTTTCTTTTGCATATCACACAAATCAACAAAGTTGATTTGATGGGTAGCGGCATCTTCACTAGGAAGGCCGGAGAATTGATCTTTCACGACAAGATTCAACAAAGCAGCACTGATCTCACAAGATTCAGCATCGGTAATAGGAGCAATCGGAGTGCTAATAAAATCATTGTTGTTGGTATTGGAAAAGTCACACAATTTGGTATTGTTCTGAGCCATAGTGACAAGCAAGCAATCCAACACACACAAGCGAACAAGAAGCAAGCGAACGAGAAACACACGGCGGAAGTAGGGCAAATAAAACGCAAAGGTGAAGTGGGGGAGTGGAAAACGAGAGGCAAATAAATGTAATGCGAAGGATAAGGGTTTGTGATAGGTACTTGGTATATGACTTTTGCGTAAGCCTCCCCGGCAACGGCGCCAGAAATTCTTCTTGCTACCTCTTGAGCTTGTGTTGTTTTCCCTCGAGAGGAAAGGGAGATGCAGCATAGTAGCGTAAGTATTTCCCTCAGTTTCTAAGAACCAAGGTATCAATCCAGTAGGAGACCACGTGCCAGTCCCTCGCACCTGCACAGACAAATAAGAACTTCACAGCCAACGCGATAAGGGGTTGTCAATCTCTTTACGGTCACTTACGATAGTGAGATCTGATAGAGATGATAGATAATATTTTTGGTATTTTTTAGTTGAATAAAACAGCAAATAAACAATGGTAATATAAATTGACGGGAAAGTAATATGATAAAGATAGACCTGGGGGCCATAGTTTTCTATAGTGGCTTCTCTCATGATAGCGGTATTCTACGACGGGTAAACAAATTACTGTCGAGCAATTGATATAATTGAATAATTATGAGACTATCGAGGCATGATCATTGTATATAGGCATCACGTCCGAGACAAGTAGACCGACTCCTGCCTGCAGCTACTACTATTACTCCACACATGGACCGCTATCCAGCATGCATCTAGTGTATTGAGTTCATACGAACAGAGTAATGCCTTAAGAAAGATGACATGATGTAGAGGGATAAACTCAAGCAATATGATGAAAACCCATCGTTTTATCCTCGATGGCAACAATACAATTCGTGCCTTAATGCCCCTACTATCACTGGGAAAGGACACCGCAAGATTGAACCCAAAGCCAAGCACTTCTCCCATTACAAGAACTATAGATCTAGTAGGCCAAACCAAACCAATAATTCGAAGAGACTTGCAAGGATATTATGAGCACACATAAAAAGTTCAGAGAAGAACCAAATATCTTTCATAGATAACCTTGATCATAAACTCACAATTCATCGGATCTCGACAAACACACCGCAAAAAGAGATTACATCGAATAGATCTCCTCGAAGACAGAGGAGAACTTTCTATTGAGATCCAGAGAGAGAGAGAAGAAGCCATCTAGATACTAGATATGGACCCGAAGGTCTGTGGTAAACTACTCACAACTCATGGTGAGGGCGATGATGATGATGATGAAGGCCTCCATGATGGATCCCCCTCCCGGAACAGGCTCCAAGATGGGATCTCCACGGGAACAGCAGCTACGGCGGTGGAATTAGGGTTTTCTCTCTGCGTATAGAGTTTCTAGGGTACGCAGGTATATATAGGAAGAAGAGGGGCACCGGGGGCCACAGGGGCTGCCCTCGAGGCAGGGGGGCGCCCTGGGAAGGGGGCACGCCCCCGCCCTTGAGGGTGGCCCCTTTGTCCTCTGGCTTGGCCCCGAATTCTTTCGTGCGTGATTTGCTCCAAAAATATCTCCTGCAAAGGTTTCATTCCGTTTGGACTCCGTTTGATATTCCTTTTCTGCAGAACCCTGAAATAGGCAAAAAACAACAATCTGGACTGGGCCTTTGCGTTAGTAGGTTAGTCCTAAAAATGATATAAAAGTGAATTATAAAGCCCATTAAACATCCAGGACTTCATAAATAATAGCATGGAACAATCAAAAATTATAGATACATTGGAGACGTATCAGGCGGCCATCACGCTGCAGCTCGAGCTCTCCTAAGCAAAGCTTTCCAAAGAAGCTTTTTCTAGCCAACGGCCCGAGCAGATGCACAAGCTGTCCTCCAACATTGTGTGGGATGTCAGCTTTTCGCAAATCAAAGTCATATGCCTCCCACCGCCTTAAGAACAATCCCCATTACTTGGCCGTTTGCGGTCTAGGGGCTGGATATGGTCGGACCCCTTATAGGGGAAGCCATAAAAGGAAATATTTACTGGTTATGGTGGGTAAATTCACTAAATGGATAGAATCCAAACCAGTAAAAATGGCTTAAGCAAGGTCAGTGATTGATTTTATATCTGGCATGGTACACCACTACGGTGTCCCACACAGTATCATCACAGATAATGGCTCCAACTTTACGACTGATGAGGTGAAAAACTGTTGCGCCAAGTTAGGCATTAAACTTGACTATACATCCGTCTACCACCCTCAAACAAATTGCAGGTCGAACAGGCCAATGACCTAATAATGAGCGGCATTAAACCCCGATTCGTTGGATCCCTACGGGAGTTAGATAAACACTGGGTTGAGGAGCTTGACTCCGTACTCTGGGGGCTGCGGACCACACCTAACTGTACAACCGGATACACACCGTTCTTCATGGTGTACGGCGCAGAGGCTGTTCTGCCCTGCGACATTATTCATGACTCACCTTGAGTGCGTATGTCCGAAGAGCGAGAGGCCGAGCTCGATCGGTAGGGTGATCTAGACGGCCTTGAAGAGGAGCACGATATCACGCAAGCTCATTCCGCATTCTATCAACAACAGGCCAGGCGATACCAAAGCAGAGAAGTGCGTGCCAAAACATACAACGTTGGAAAACTCGTGTGCCTCCTAGAGAAGAAGAATAAGCTCAAACCAAGATGGGAGGGCCCCTTCATTATAGATAAAGTTCTCACCGGAGGAGCCTATCGCCTTCGAAACACATCTGACAATCGCCTGAAGCCGAATCCATGGAACACTTCTAGGCTCCGACGATTCTACAGATAGTCCGGTAGCACCTTCCATTTTTATTTTTGACTAGGTTCCCTTTTTCTCCTCTCTCTTTTTGCTTTTTCTTTTAAAATTCCTAGGATGTGTTCGGATATACCGGACTGTTAGCGGTGCACATCTTTAAATGTATATACCCCAAGATAACTGGGGGCCTCTCTAACAAAGCTTAATATTAAAGCTCGTCGCTTACATTACTTATGCCGTTTGTTTTATACATTCTTTTCGCCATTATATGCACCTCTATGACTTAAGTTTTTGCCAAGATGGGTTGCCTCGCTCCTGTGTTTATACCTATGTACCGATTGTTTGGCTAGGGTGTAAAGGGAGCACCTCTACGATTGTTACTACCTGGTAATCCGGACCTCTACCTCAGACTGGTAAAGCCGAAAGCTAGCGTTCTTAAGGAAATCATTGGTCGGCAAACAACGACAAATTACTTATGTACATAGTTTATTTCTAAACATTAAGGGATAGGCTCCCCGTAATTCTATCTTTAGGATCAAAGCATAGCCATGCATAATTAGGCACGCTGACCCAGGGAAAGGAACTCTTAATAGAACTATTGTCCCTAGAAGATGTTTCTTACGTTAAATAGTAATATAACATAACTCCCTGAATAAATTTTGTCTGTTCGAGCAATATGACCAGATTGCCTGGTTTTCGAATATACTGAGTGTTTACTACATTCAAACGTACTATCTGGAAACACTCCAACCCTTGGGTTTAGGAGGTTGAAGTCGAAGGCCTGCCATGACAAAAACATTAAAAGTTCGTTAAGAGATAAGTTTGATGATAAAGTACATTGATACATTGAATTAAAAGCCTATTCTTTATCTCTGTCGTCTACGAGACCGTTTAAGCTGCGAATATTTCGCGGCTATCTTTACTTGGTCATATACCAAATTCGTTGGAATCTCTTTCCCGTCCGGTCCCTGAGGTTCAACTCGGGCCATATGATTCAGATCAAGCCTGGTGTAGCGCGTTTTCACCATCGCCCATGCTTTTTGAGCACCTTCCCGGCATGCTGAAGCCTTCCATAGCTCAAAACAGCGTCGTGCACCTTTGAATAAGTTTGCCAAATCCTCCATAATTTCTGGAGGAGAATCGGATGGCCATAAGGCTTTAGCCATATTCTTCATGGCCTTCCGGGCCCGCTCATGCACAATGGAAAGCTCTTTTAGCACGTCACCTCGGAATCCGGATACTTTTTCTTCAGGACGCCCGATTAACAGACCTGCAAGGACAGCATTATAATACTCCTAATTGCCGGATAATATGCGTTCCGGAGCTAGTTTAAAGGTCATACCGAATATGCCGCCTTTCAACTTTTTATATTCTTTCATTGCATCCGATAACTGGGCCCTTAAGTCCTTTATCTCTTTGGCTTGTTTAAACTTTTCATCCTGCAGCTTGTTCTTTTCCTTAATGGTCCATGCTAATACATGACGACCTTTTGTTTCTTGCCCCTCAACATATATTTTTTCCTCCTGGGCAGTCTTTAACTTCTCTTCCAGCTGACCTATAGAATCCGCTGCTAGAATACAACAATGTTGGCTTAAAACATCATTGCAGCCGAATATATTTTTTGGATATTATTTTTTCTTACCATAAGATACCCTCGTGGACTTCTTCATTTCCTCTAGCTCGGTGGTGACAACATTTAGCTTTGTCCGGCTTGTTTCAAGCTCCTAGGACAGCATGTTGTTCTTCTCCTTTAGAACCTACGGACATAACGATCCTTAAAGTGGTTGGATTAACCGCTTCAAGTCTCGGGGGCTACAGGCATATACTTATTAAATTTACACAAACTTTTACCTGCATATCCTTTGAGAACAGGTGAGTGACCCCCGCGAGTCCATCGCGGGCAGCTCGGATATATGCATCCACGGAGCTGAGGGCATTGAACTCCTGCTCAGTAAAAGCTGGAGCATGCATGGCCTCTTTTCGCCGCCGATGATTCATTATGCTCTGCACTTTGGAATTTGTGACTACGTCATCCAAATCCTCTCGTGGTGGATAATTTGGCGCCACATCCATATTGACTCTTGTCCTTGTTGACGAGTCGGGGGCTGGATTGGATGGTGATTGGTCGACTCGGTCCTCAGACGCAGTCTGACGTACGCTCCTTCTGAAATAAGACAGAAGGGGAAATGTAACAATCTGGTCTTGTACCGAAGCACATATTAAAGATTATACCTCTTTGATGAAGGAGGGGGCTCGACGGTGCTCCCCGTTTCTTTTCGCTTTGAGGGCTCGCCCTGCATAGACACCGACTTCTTAGAAGCTGCCCTCGATGCTGTGCGGCGTGCCGAGCGTCGAGCCTTTTGAGCACGAGTCAGTGCAGTGGGTGAGGCGCGAGGGGGAGGCTCCCTTTGCGAGGATGTCTTCCAGGTACTTACACTGGAAGAAGGGAGAAGACCGGGATAATCGTCCATAATTGCCACTTCCGAGCCATCAGGGCTTGCTTGATAGAAAACTCCATCAATAAGCTCTATAAATATATCCGGATCCTCTTTGATTCCAAGATCTTTGTTGCGAGCATGGTCCTCTAGTTGTGGGGCGGCAATAAACCCCTTCGACCACCTTCTTCCATGTCTATTTTAAAACAACCGAAATAGTTTGATTAGCACATCTCTGTAAAGAGGTTGGATAATGCTGATAATAAAAAAACTTACCCAGTCGACAGGGTTATACATGGAAAAACCTTCCCGACAATTTAAATGAGAAAAGTCTTCTTTCTCCCCCTTATAAAGATCTGCCAAAATGGCAGCCAGGGCGGTCGGGTTATCCATACCATCGTGCTTGTAACAAGACGCGTCGTCCGTCCCGATGTAATGCCACATAGGAAACCCCATGTATTGAAGTGGCTGAACACACCGCTTTATCACAATGGCCATGACTTCGATATCGAGTGTTTAGAATGGGCAATGTTGAGT
The DNA here is from genome assembly GCA_902687465.1 of Secale cereale. Lineage (NCBI taxonomy): Eukaryota > Viridiplantae > Streptophyta > Magnoliopsida > Poales > Poaceae > Secale > Secale cereale. Next base: position 434,026,315 of record LR738714.1, read on the forward strand.
GGCCTCTTAACTTCGTCGCTATCCCCTTGCTTGGGGCTCGGGGGCGCCAATTGAGGCGTTTCTTCAAAGGGGCGCTGGAGAATTTGTGAAGACCGCGCCGAACTAGGTCCGAAAGGGCAATGTCTTCAATATAAAACCACTCTGAAGTCCACTCTTTGGGTTCCTTTTTGGGAGTGCCGGACAGGTAACATGTTCCAGCTATGCGCCATACTTCGGCACCGCCCACTTCGAATATGGACCCCTTTTGAGAACGAGGAACGAGGCAAAGGAACTTTCCCCATAGTTCAAAATGAGCCTCAGAGCCTAAGAACAGCTCGCGGAGAGCAACAAAACCCACGATATGCAGGATAGAACCCGACGTGAGGTTGTGCAGTTGGAGCCCATAAAATTCCAATAGGCCTCTGAGGAAGGGATGGATTGGAAAGCCCAAACCCCTCATAAGAAACGAAACAAAGCACACCCGCTCCTCCTTACTGGGGTTGGGGAAATTTTCTGCCAATGCGTCGCCTGTCGACTGAAGCTAATTCAGCCCGAACGGTGACTAGATCCGCGGGAGGGAGATATCCCTCCGTCTGAAGTCTATTCAGCTGGAGGTGGGATACCGAGCAGCTCCCTCAATCACCCGCTTGAGGGCCATGGGGGCGCGAGGAAGAGCTGGGAGCACTCGCCATGTTTTGAGGATTTTCGTGGTTTGTTCTAAGGATACCTGCGCGATGTGGAAAGGCATCTTAGATCCGACCCCCATAAATAGGCGCCATCCTTGCATGGCCAGGTTTTTTTAAAGTACGTGGACTGTTCGCATTCTCCTGACACGTGGAAGTCAAGGCGACGACGGGAAGGAATCATCAAGGCGGGAAATAAAGGTCAGAACCAAGCTGTCATCATTCCGAAGTATAACAAAGAACCTGGCTTGCAAAGCCGAAGACATAAAACCGGATACTACATCATCATTGAAGGCAAGTTCATGGGCTACTGAGGGAGTCCTGGATTTGGGGGTTCTCGAGTGACCGGACTACTTGTTGTGGGCCGGACTGATGGGCCGTGAAGATTAAGCAGAAAGATCATCCCCCGTGTCCGGGTAGGACTCCTATGTATGTAGAAAGGCAAATTTGATGACCGGATGTAATGTTTCCTTCCTCCGCAAGTCAACTCTGTACAACCCTAGGCCCCCTCTGGTGTCTATATAAATTGGAGGGTTTAGTCCGTAGAGGCTAACAGAACAATCATAGGCTAGACAGCTAGGGTTTAGCCATTACGATCTCGAGGTAGATCAACTCTTGTAATCCCTATATTCATCAAGAGCAATCAAGCAGGAAGCAGGGTATTACCTCCATTAAGAGGGCCCAAACCTAAGTAAACATTGTGTCCCAGTATCTCTTGTTACCATCGTTCCTTAGACTCATAGCTTGGACCCCCCTACCCGAGATCTGCCGATTTTGACACCGACACCGCCCCTAATGAAGGAGGCCGAATAGGAGAAGGAATAGGGGGTTCCGCCCCCCTTTCCTTCCTCCCTCCTTCTCTTCCCTTTTCCCTTCGTGCTCCGAATAGGAATAGGAGATGGGTTTTGGCAGAATTGGGGAGGACCCCAAGTAGGATTCCTCCTAGTTGGAATGCCCTCTTGGCTGCATCTCCTAACCCTCCTACCTATATATATGTGGGGAGGAGGCGCCTAGAACACACACCAACATCATTGTTAGCCATGTGCGGCGCCCCCCTGCGCAGTATACTCCCATGGTCATATTCTCGTAGTGCTTAGGCGAAGCCCTGCGCGGATCACTTCACCATCACCGTCACCACGCCGTCGTGCTGACGGAACTCATCTACTTTCTCGACACTTTGCTGGATCAAGAGTTTGAGGCACGTCATCGAGCTGAACGTGTGCTGAACTCGGAGGTGCCGTACATTCGATGCTTGATTGTTCGGAACGAGAAGAAGTTCGACTACATCAACCGCATTGTCAAACGCTTTCGCTTTTGGTCTACAAGGGTACATAGACACACTCTCTCTCCCTCTCGTTGCTATGCATCTCCTAGATAGATCTTGCATGAGCGTAGGATTTTTTTTGAAATTGCATGCTACGTTTCCCAACACCTTCTTCTTGCTGTGCGGTGATACATCCATTTTGCATAATGTTTTATTACTGTTATTCATGTTGTTTTATGCATAATTATGCTTTTTGGAGTATTTCTAATGCCTTTTCTCTCATCATTTGCAAGGTATGCACCAAGAGGGAGAATTCCGGCAGATGGAAATCTGGACCTGAAAAAGCTACGCCATGCCACCTATTCTGTACTACTCCAAACAAGATGAAACTTCACGGAGAATTTTAATGAATTATTTGAAGAATATTGGAGCAAAGAAACAATAGAGGGGGCCCACCAGGTGGGCACAACCCACCTGGGCGTGCTCACCCAGGCCCACATCTGGTGCCCATCTTTTGGTATATAAGCCATTTGACCTAGAAAAAATAAGGAGAAGACTTTCGGGACGGAGCGTCGCCGTTTCGAGGCTGAACTTGGGCAGGAGCACTTTTGCCCTCCGGCGGAGCAATTCCGCAGGGGGAACTTCCCTCCCAGAGGGGGAAATTATCCTCATCATCATCACCAACAACTCTCCCATCTTGGGGAGGGCTATCTCCATCAACATCTTCAACATCACCATCTCATCTCAAACCCTAGTTCATCTCTTGTGTTTGTTAGAGTTGTGTCGGATATTATTGTACAAGGTAGGTTATAGTTGGACTTGGTTTTGGATTGTGTGTAAACAGATAAGACTTGTGTCCTAATAGGACACTTGTGTCCTAGGCTTCTCATATATATCGGGGGTAGACACATGATGTAACATATGCCAACATAATAGCACGGGCACGCGGGGGAGCCGGCGGCGTGTGCCGGTGCCCGGGCGGCCAGGGGTGCGGTATTGTAGCGGTGTCATGGGGAGGAGCGCCCGTAGCCATGCCCCGGGGATGTAGCCTTTATGGTGAACCTCGTTAACAAATCTCGGTCTCGTGCTCGGGTGATTGCTTGGTCCCTGGTAGATCGACGGTGGCCTCGGATTAATTCTAACAAGTGGTATCATGAGCAAGGTTCAAGAAGGCCACAGATCGTTGATGTAGAGGAAAAACTCAGCTCGGATCAAAATTGTTCGCAAGAAAAATGTCGCCGGTGGAGCGTCATGAGCGGACGAGAAATCGATCCCGAAGCGAGCGACTACAAGAAGCAATTCGAAGCGGGAGGCAGATCGATTTGGTTTGAGGCCGGTCGGGCACCTGGTGCGTGCAGTCAGTAGATGGGATCGAATCCAATCGGAAAGCAACTTGGCGTCGGCGGAGTCGGAATGTGCGTCACGACTCAGGAGACGTAGCGATCGAGCCGAGGTGGCTAGTGACTATAGCAGGAGTCATAGCAGGCCGTAGCCCTTGGATAGGCTACACTGCGGACCGGTGCAATAGGTGGCTCATGGCACTAGGCTGGAGCTAACAAGGCCCATGTTGGGCCGCTGGGAGCTGAGACTTGTGCATGGCCAGAGGGGAACCGGGACAAAGCGCAAGTGCTGGAGAGTTGCAGGAGGCTGTACGTACAGGTGCATGAGATTTGCTTATATAAAAAAGAGCTATGCAATGGAGACCGGTGCTATCCATCGGAAAAGGAGATGGAGAAAGCTAGAACTATAGCCTACAGGAACACATGTAGAGTGGGGAGTTTATTCCATTGATCTTCATGGATAAGTGTATACATGAAGGCTCATGTGGTGGACTTCTGCTTCTATTTCTTTATACACAGGTTGTGTATGTGGATGGTAGCGTGAGGGTCAATGGTGCAGGTGGCAAGGATAACGACATGCGTATAAGGCTCGTAGGAGTGTGGAGCATGTCGTGGTAGGATTATCCATACACAGGGCGTTAAGAAATGCACGAAGATGTGCGGGGCGAACATGCCGCAAGGTGGAGCATGGTTGTAGTCGGATAAATTCGGCCGAGTCGGATTGGACGGTCTGATGGACTGACGTTGATGTTGGTCAGAGTAGAAGACGGTGGTGATTTCAGCGACGACGACATAGGAGCGTGATGCTGATGGTAGCCGACTTCTGCGGCGTGGAAACACGTGGTGCGGGCCTGAGGGCTTGTGGGGCTTCGACAAACTATGGCGCGGGGTTGATTCAAGGCAGTGCACACATGAGAGCTTGAAGTTGACAAGGCGCGGGGGTAGGAGGGCTAGCTACATGGAGTCATGTTGAAGGTGGAGCTGGAGTCTGAGGGATGACTTCACTCTGAGCTGACGGAGGGGCTACGGCATAAATGCATGGAGAGTCGAAGCCTGTTTCAGTGGGATAGCGAGATACACGTGGATCGGACTGGGTACCAGTGGTCTGATGGAGACGTGATACTCGGCATCGGTCGATGATGATCGGTGGTTTTCTGCAGTGTTGGTTGAGTGATGTGGGTTCGCGACCTTGGGAGACTCGACCAGGACAGCAGAGGCTCGATGCAGTGATAGCGGAGAGGCATGCGGTAAGCACGAGACACAACGACAGGCCAAGGCATTGGTGGTCAGACATGTGGTCAGAAAAATTGTGCAGGGGGTGCTGAAGTAGTGTTGACGAGTACCAGGTTCAACTTGATGACTCGGTCTATTGGTGCCGGTTGATAGACGAGAGTTGACCATGGGGAATCTGAGAAAGTGGCGGAAAGTCTGAAATTCTCAAAACAGAGAGAGTACATGGTCGTATATTTTGTGGTGCTCGGTGCACATGGCAAAGTGCGGATGACAAGACAGAAGGAGGCGGAGTGCTATAGCTGTGGGACATGCCAGCGACTATCCGGGGAAAAAAAGGATGAGACAACTGCGAATTTGACTCAGGGTGACACAGGGTGACGGTGAAATTCCTTCAAGTTTCTGACAGATAGTCAACGAGAGCGATGACGTTGAGTTCGGGTAACTCTTATATGTGGCATCCAATATGTGAGTTGTTCATTTTCATGCAGACAATGATCGGTGTGTGATGGCGTTGGACGGGTACTCCGGAAGTTAGGAGCACAAGGTAGAGTAATGAGGAACTTAATTTTGCTCGAGCGTTGACTGCTAAGAAGACGAGAAGGGACTACAGTTGCAAGTGGAGTCACATGGAGTCTGGGAGTAGTAGCGGTGCTCATGACGTATCTCAAGTCCAATGTACATGGAGGTTTGACGCATGGACGAATCCAAGGTGGTGGAGAATATTCGCCAAGGTGGAGTTTGTTAGAGTTACGTCGAATATTATTGTACAAGGTAGGTTACAGTTAGACTTTGTTTTGGACTGTGTGTAGACAGGGTAAGAGTTGTGTCCTAATAGGACACTTGTATCCTAGGCCTCTCATATATATCGGGGGTATACACACAATGTAATCTATGCCAACATAATAGCACAGTCACGCGGGGGACCCGGTGGCGTGTGCCAGCGCCCGGGCGGCCAGGGTGCGGTATTGTAGCGGTGTCATGGGGAGGAGCGCCCGTAGTCATGCCACGGGGATGTAGCCATGCTGGTGAACCTCATTAAAAAATCCCAGTGTCGTGCTCATGTGATAGCTTGGTCCTCGGTAGATCGACAATATGCCTCGTATTTATTCTAACAGTGTTCAATCTTGTTACCGGAACTATAGATTGGTGCTTGTGGGTGACTAGTAGTGTTGATTACATCTTGTAGTTGATTACTATATGGTTTATTTGGTGGAAGGTTATATGTTCAGATCCAATATGCTATTCAATACCCCTTTGATCTTGAGCATGCTTATCATTTGTGAGTATATACCTTTGTTCTTGAGGTCATGGGAGAAATCATGTTGCATGTAATCATGTGAATTCGATATGTGTTTGATATTTTGATAGTATGTATGTTGTGATTCCCTTAGTGGTGTCATGTGAACATCGACTACATGACACTTCACCATATTTGGGCCTAAGGGAATGCATTGTGGAGTATTAAGATGATGGGTTGCGAGAGTGACAGAAGCTTAAACCCCAGTTTATGCGCTATTTCGTAAGGGACCGATTGGATCCAAAACTTTAATGCTATGGTTAGAATTTATTCTTAATACTTTTCCCATAGTTGTGGATGCTTGTGGGAGGGTTAATCATAAGTAGGAGGTTTGTTCAAGTAAGAACAGCACCGAAGCACTGATCCACCCACATACCAAATTATCAAAGTAGCGAACGCGAATCGAACCAACATGATGAAAGTGACTAGATGAAATTCCCGTGTACCCTCAAGAACACTTTGCTTATTATAAGAGACCGTTTTGGCCTATCCTTTGCCTCAAAAGAATTGTTCTACCTTGCTGAACTTTTTCTACTACTATCGTTACTTGCTCATTACAAAAATATCTTGTTATCAAACTACTATGTTACTTACAATTTCAGCACTTGTAGAAATTATCTTGCTGAAAACAACTTGTCATTTCCTTCTGCTCCTCGTTGAGTTCAACACTCTTAATTATTGAAAAGAGCTAGAATTTATCCCCTATACTTGTGGGTCATCAAGGCTATTTTCTGGCGCCGTTGCCGAGGAGTGAAGCGCCTTTGGTAAGTGGAAATTGGTAAGGAAACATTCATACAACGTGCTAAAATTTATTGTCACTTGTTACTATGGAGAACAATCCTTTGAGGGGTTTGTTCGGGGTATCTTCACCTCGACTGGAACCACAATTAGACACCCCTCAACCTTCTGCACCTACTGAAAATATTGAATATGAAATTCCTTCGGGTATGATAGAACAACTGCTAGCTAATCCTTATGCAGGAGACGGAACCGAACATCCTGATATGCACTTGATATATGTGGAACAAATTTGTGGATTGTTTAAGCTTGCAGGTTTACTCGGAGATCAAGTTATGAAGAATGTTTTTCCTTTATCTTTGAAGGTAAAAGCATTAGCATGGTATAGGCAATGCGATGATATTGGAGCTTGGAACTGGAACCGATTGAAATTGGAGTTTCACCAAAAAAAATATCCTATGCATCTAGTTCATCGTGTTCGGAATTACATATATAATTTTTGGCCTCGTGAAGGAGAAAGTATTGCTCTAGATTGGGGGAGGCTTAAGTCAATGCTATATTCATGCACCAATCATGAGCTCTGAAGAGAAATTATTATCCAGAATTTTTATGCTCGGCTTTCTCAAAATGATCGATCCATGCTTGACACTTCTTGCGCTGATTCCTTTATTAAGAAGACTATTGAATTCCGGTGGGATCTTTTGGAAAGAATTAAACGCAACTCTGAAGATTGGGAACTCGACAAAGGTAAAGATTCATATATTAAGTTTAAGTATGATTGTGTTAAATCTTTGATGGATACCGATGCTTTTCAAAAGTTCAGCACTAAATATGGACTTGACTCTGAGATAGTAGCCTCATTTTGTGAATCAATCTCTACTCATGTTGATCTCCCTAAAGAGAAGTGGTTTAAATATCACCCACCTATTAAAGAAGAAATTAAAGAACATGTACTAGCTAAGGAAGAAACTATACTTTATAATGTTGATCCACTTGTTCCTACTGCTTATATTGAAAAACCACATGTTCCTGTTAGGATAAAGGAACATGCTAAAGTTTCAACTATGGTTAACAAAATTTATATTAAAACACCTAAACCAGATGAACAAGTTAAAGTAGAACCTAATATTGCTATGGATAAGGATCTCTTGGAAGAAAATGTTGACGACCACGTTATTTACTTCTATGAAGAAGCTACTAGAATTGCCAAACCCGATAAAGAGGATAAACATAGACCTGTTGTTGGCATGCCCGTTGTCTCTGTCAAAATAGGAGATCACTATTATCATGGTTTATGTGACATAGGTGCTAGTGTTAGTTCTATTCCTTAGACTTTATACCAAGAAATTATGAATGACATAGCACCCACATAGATAGAAGACATAGACGTTACTATTAAACTTGCTAATAGAGATAATATATCACGAATTGGGATAGTTAGAGATGTTGAAGTCTTGTGTGGGAAAATAAAATACCCTACCGATTTTCTTGTTCTTGGTTCCCCACAAGATGACTTCGGTCCCATTATCTTTGGTAGACCTTTCTTGAACACCGTTAATGCTAAAATAGATTATGAAAAACAGACTGTCGGTGTTTGTTTTGGAGATGAGTCTCATGAATTTAATTTCACCAATTTTAATAGAAAGCTTCATGAAAAAGAATTGCCTAGTAAGGATGAAATAATTGGTCTTGCTTCTATTGTTGTGCCTCCCACTGATCCTCTACAACAATATTTGATAGACCATGAAAATGATTTACATATGCACGAAACAAATGAAATAGATGATATTTTCTTTGAACAACGCCCTCTGCTTAAGCACAATTTACCTATTGAAACTCTAGGTGGTCCTCCTCCACCTAAAGGTGTTCCTGTGTTTGAATTACAACAATTGCCAGACACTTTGAAATATGCTTATCTTGATCAAAAGAAGATACATCCTGTTATTATTAGTGCTAACCTTTTAGAACATGAAGAATAACAATTATTGAAAGTTCTAAGGAAGCACTGTGCTGCTATTGGATACACTCTTGATGACTTAAAAGGCATTAGTCCCACTCTATGTCAGCATAAGATTAATATGGAACTTGATGCTAAACTTGTTGTTGAACATCAACGTCGGTTAAATCCGAAGATGAAAGAAGTGGCAAGAACGGAAATATTAAAACTTCTGGAAGCAGGTATAATCTATCCTATAGCTGATAGTAGATGGGTAAGTCATGTTCATTGTGTTCCTAAGAAGGAAGGTATTATGCTGTTCCTAACGGTAAGAATGAACTTATTCCACAAAGAATTATTACAGGCTATAGAATGGTAATTGATTTTAGAAAATTAAATAAATCAACTAGAAAAGATCATTACCTTCTGCATTTTATTGATCAAATGCTAGAAAGATTATCTAAGCACACACACTTTTGCTTCCTTGATGGATACTCTGGTTTTTCGCAAATACCAGTTTCTCAACTTGATCAAGAAAAGACCACTTTTACTTGACCCTCTGGAACTTATGCTTATAGAAGTATGCCTTTCGGTTTATGCAATGCACATGCTACCTTTCAAAGATGTATGACTGCTATATTCTCTGACTTTTGTGAAAAATTGTAGAGGTTTTCATGGATGACTACTTTATTTATGGGAAGTCTTTTGATGATCGTTTAAGCAATCTTGATCGAGTTTTGCAGAGATGTGAAAAAACAAACCTTGTCTTTAAATGGGAGAAGTGCCACTTTATGGTTAATGAAGGTATTGTCTTGGGCCGTAAGATTTCTGAAAGGGTATTGAAGTGGACGAAGCTAAGGTTGATGCAATTGAGAAAATGCCATGTCCTAAGGATATCAAATGTATTCGTAGTTTCCTAGGTCATGCTTGTTTCTACAGGAGATTTATTAAAGACTTTTCTAAAATTTCTAGGACTCTTACAAATCTTTTGCAAAAGGATGTCCCTTTTGTTTTTGATGATGACTGCTTTGAAGCCTTTGAAACACTCAAGAAAGCCTTAATTTCCTGCACCTATTGTTCAACCACCTGATTGGAACTTGCCGTTTGAAATTATGTGTGATGCTAGTGATTATGTTGTTGGTGTTGTTCTAGGACAAAGAGCTGATAAGAAACTAAATGTTATTCATTACGCTAGTAAAACTCTAGACAGTGCTCAAAAGAATTATGCTACTACTGAAAAGAAATTCCTAGCAGTGGTGTTTGCTTCTGACAAATTTTGATCTTACATTGTTGATTCAAAAGTAATTGTTCACACTAACCATGCTGCTATTAAGTATCTTATGGAAAAGAAAGATGCTAAACCTAGACTTATTCGGTGGGTTCTCTTGCTACAAGAATTCGATTTGCATGTCACTCATAGAAAAGGAGCTGAGAACCCCATAGTTGATAACTTGTCTTGGCTTGAAAATGTGCTTGATGACCCACTACCTATTGATGATAGTTTTCCTGATGAGCAATTAGCTGCAATAAATGTTGCTCATAATACACCTTGGTATGCTGACTATGCTAATTACATTGTTACTAAATATTTACCACCTAGCTTTACGTACCAAGAAAAGAAAAAAAATCTTTTATGATTTAAGACACTACTTTTGGGATGACCCACACCTTTATAAGGAAGGAGTAGATGGTATTATTAGACGTTGTGTACCTGAGCATGAATAGGGACAAATCCTTTGGAAATGTCACTCTGAAGCATATGGAGGGCATCATGCTGGAGATCGAACTGCTCACAAGGTATTACAATCAGGATTTTATTGGCCTACTCTCTTCAAGGATGCCCGTAAGTTTGTCTTATCCTATGATGAATGTTAAAGAATAGGTAATATCGGTAAGCGTCAAGAAATGCCTACGAATTATTCACTTGCTGTTGAACCATTTGATGTTTGGGGTTTTGATTACATGGGACTTTTTCCTTCCTCTAATGGGTGTAGACATATTTTGGTTGCTGTTGATTATGTTACTAAATGGGTAGAAGCTATTCCAACCAGTAGTGTTGATCACTACACCTCTATTAAAATGCTTAAGGAAGTTATTTTCCCAAGGTTTATAGTCCCTAGATATTTCATGACTGATGGTGGTTCACACTTTATTCATGGTGTTTTCCGTAAAATTCTTGCCAAGTATGATGTTAACCATATAATTGCATCACCTTATCATCCTCAGTCAAGTGGTCAAGTTGAGCTTTGTAATAGAGAAATAAAATTAATTTTGCAAAAGACTATCAATAGGTCCGGGAAGAATTGGTCTAAGAAATTAGATGATGCACTTTGGGCTTACATAACAACTTATAAAAATCCTATGGGTATATATCCTTATAAAATGGTTTATGGAAAAGCTTGTCATTTGCCTCTTGAGTTAGAACATAAAGCATTTTGGGCAATCAAGGAACTCAACTATGATTTCAAACTTGCCAGTGAAAAGTGGTTATTTGATATTAGCTCATTAGATGAATGGAGAACCCAAGCTTATGAAAATGCCAAGTTATTTACAGAAAAAGTTAAAAGATGGCATGATAAAAGAATCCAAAAGCGTGAGTTCAAAGTTGGAGAATATGTTCTTTTGTACAACTCTCATTTCAGGTTCGTTGCAGGAAAACTCCTCTCTAAATGGGAAGGCCCATATGTCATCGAGGAGGTTTATCGGTCAGGGGCTATCAAAATAAATAATGCCGAAGGTACTAACCTGAAGGTTGTTAATGGGCAACGAATAAAACATTATATCTCAGGTACGCCCATTAATGTTGAAAGCAATATTATCCATACTTTGACACCAGAAGAACACATAAAAGAGTCGACCCGAAACACTCCAGAATCGTGAAAATAAGGAGGTACGTGATACGGTAAATAAACAGACTCTGAAAAATCTGCAAAAATATTTTTTGTCAGTTTTGGAATATTTAGAAAATGAGGAAAATAAGAAACTTCCAGGAAACGTACCCTGGTGGGCACAAGACACCAGGGCGCGCCTAGCACTAGGCGCGCCCAAGTGGGTTGTGCCCACCTCGGGCACCTTCCGGACTCCGTTTTTCTACATTTTGCTTGTTTCCCAAGATAAAAAATATTTATATACCCCCCGAACCTGTTGAACACCGTATCGCGGAGAAATCTTATGTTCTCTTTTCCTTCTGTTTTTGGTCAGATCTACCAAGCTAGGCATCATGTCTTCCTCCTCCTCCAACCCAATGGAATAAGATTCTTGGCTGATGAAGATCGAGCTGAGGAGAGAGGAGCCCGTAGAAGCTGCAAATGGCGACAAAGGCAAGGAGGTTGTCGGTGATCAAGCACCGACAGTCGAGCAAGCACTATCGGTCGAGGAAGAAGAAGATATCCTTAAGCCTTACCTTGCTCATCTTACCCCTACTGAAATTTCAGCCTTTCGGATCATTGAAACGGTCCGTGTGCAGAATAAATACCTCACTCGTGAAAATATTCTGCATCAAGAGAACATCATATTCCTTCAGAGTGTCATATGTAGATTGGAAAATCTATTGATCTTGAAGGACAAGATCGCATCTACTTCATCACCACCACCATCTTCTTCATCACCAAACGAAAATTGAGTATTGGGTATGGGCACTCCCCTTGGCACCCGCCAAGCTTGGGGGAGGTGCCCCGGTATCGTATCATCCCTACTATCCTTTTACCTTTACATATTTTAGTTTGATCTTTTGCTTTAGAATGAATGAAAGTTTAGTTCGATCCTTTCTTTTCGAGAGTTTTCTTAGTGATCTATTCTTGTAATCGTGTGCAAGATATATAATAAAGTTTAGTTTGAGTTTTTGCTTTCTTTACTTTCCTGTTGCAATAAAAAGAAAGGTCATAAATAAAAAAAGGGGGAAATGAAATAAATTAAGAAGATCATATGCTAATCTTATGGTAGGTGATGACACCACATAAGGAAAAGTATAAGTAGAAATTTTTATTAGAGATTGACAAGCATAGCATTGGTCAATGATGCAACTCATGAAAGAATTAATAAGGGAAGAGAAGATTCACATATGAATATACTATCCTAGAAATCTTTTGTGATTGTGAGCCCCAATCGAAATATTATATGCCAAAATTGTTGACGTTGGACAAGGAAGACAACTTAATGATTTATGTTTGTTTATATTCTCATAGAAGTCATATTGTCATAGATCCTTTAACATGTGGTGCTTGCTCAATATGTTTTCTAGCCAAAAATTCCGCACTAAGTAGAGATACTACTTGTGCATACAAAAACCTTTAAACCCAAATCTTTTTCGAGAGTCCACCATACCTACGTATGGATTGAGTAAGATCCCTCAAGTAAGTTGTCATCGATGCAATAAGGCAATAAAAATTGCTTCTAAAAGTGTGAGATCATTTAGTGTAAGAGAAAATTGAGCGTTGCACAGACTTGTGATGGTGAATAATAAAAGCGACAGACTGCATAATAAAGGTTGCTATCACAAGGGGAAATGGAACGTGACGTTCTTTTGCACTAAGGGGTTGAGCATACAAACAAATAAGCGCATGGAAACCTTTGCTTCCCTCTGCGAAGGGCCTATCTTTTACTTTTATGGAAACATTCAAAGTTTTCTCTCTATTCCTTTTTATTTTATCCTTTGGAAAGCATAATGTGGTGAGGAAAGATCTAGTCACATATGTCCAGTTGAATATGAGTGGCATGAGTTATTATTGTTGACATCACCTTTGAGGTGAGTATGTTGGGAGGCAAAAACAATAAGCCCCTATCTTTCTATGTGTCCAGTTGAAAAGTTTTGCTCATGTGTATGCGGTGAGTGTTAGCAATCATAGAAGACTATATGATGGTTGAGTATGTGGACCTGCCTAAAGGCTCCGATACGTGACCCTTCCTGAAAAGATGATGAATTATAGTTGCAAAGTTGACTGAGAACATAGTTTGTTGGTTTCTAATAGAGTTTATGCTTTATACTTCGATTGTGTGATGAACTGTTACATGTCCATGAGAAGTCTATGATAAAAGTCCTTTGATAAAAGTCTTATGTTTAAATTTGTTGTTGTTACAATAATCTACATGATGCTTCTATGTCCGTATTTTGTTTTTATCGACACCTCTCTCTCAAAGCATGTGGACATGTTTTTCGATTTCGGTTTTCGCTTGAGGACAATCAAGGTCTAAGCTTGGGGGAGTTGATACGTCCATTTTGCATCATGTTTTATTACTATTATTCATGTTGTTTTTATGCATAATAATGCTTTTTGGAGTAATTCTAATGCTTTTTTCTCATAATTTGCAAGGTATGCACCAAGAGGGAGAATACCGGCAGCTGGAAATTTGGACGTGAAAAAGCTACGTCAGGCCACCTATTCTGCACAACTTCAAACAAGCTAAAACTTCACGAAGAATTTTTATGAATTATTTGAAGAATATTGAAGCAAAGAAGTACCAGAGGCGGCCCACCAGGTGGGCACAATCCACCTGGGTGCGCCAGGGAGCCCAGGCGCGCCTTGGTGGGTTGTGCTCACCCATGCCCACCTTCGGTGCCCATCTTCTGGTATATAAGCCATTCTGACCTAGAAAAAATAAGGAAAAGACTTTTGGGACGGAGCACCGCCGTATCGAGGCGGAACTTGGGCAGGAGCACTTTTTCCCTCCGACGAAGCAGTTCCGCCAGGGGAACTTCCCTCCTGGAGGGGGAAATCATCGTGATCATCATCACCAACAACTCTCCCATCTTAGGGAGGGCTATCTCCATCAACATCTTCAACAACACCATCTCATCTCAAACCCTAGTTCATCTCTTGTGTTCATTTTTGTTATGGGAACTATAGATTGGTGCTTGTGGGTGACTAGTAGTGTTGATTACATCTTGTAGTTGATTACTATATGGTTTATTCGGTGGAAGATTATATGTTCACATCCAATATGCTATTCAATACCTCTCTGATCTTGAGCATGCTTATCATTTGTGAGTAGTTACCTTTGTTCTTGAGGTCACGGGAGAAATCATGTTGCAAGTAATCATGTGAATTTGATATGTGTTTGATATTTTGATAGTATGTATGTTGTGATTCCCTTAGTGGTGTCATGTGAACGTCGACTACATGACACTTCACCATATTTGGGCCTAAGGGAATGCATTGTGGAGTAGTAATTAGATGATGGGTTGCGAGAGTGACAAAAGCATAAACCCCCGTTTATGCGTTATTCCGTAAGGGACCGATTGGATCCAAAAGTTTAATGCTATTTTTAGAATTTATTCTTAATACTTTTCCTATAGTTGGGGATGCTTGCGGGAGGGTTAATCATAAGTAGGAGGTTTATTCAAGTAAGAACATCACCTAAGCACCGATCCACCCACATACCAAATTATCAAAGTAGCGAGCGCGAATCGAACCAACATGATGAAAGTGACTAGATGAAATTCCCGTGTACCCTCAAGAACGCTTGTCTTATTATAAGAGACCATTTTGGCTTGTCCTTTGCCTCAAAAGGATTTGGCTACCTTGCTGCACTTTTCCTACTACTATCGTTAGTTGCTCGTTACAAAAATATCTTGCTATGAAACTACTATGTTACTTACAATTTCAGCACTTGGAGACATTACCTTGTTGAAAACCACTTGTCATTTACTTCCGCTCCTCGTTGGGTTCGACACTCTTACTTATCGAAAAGAGCTACAATTGATCCCCTATACTTGTGGGTCATCACGCGGCCTCATCGATATGGTCAGGTAATCCACACCCCACCCACACCATCCTCCTTCTTCCCCGTACTAAATGCCCTTACCGACGGCGCGGCACCTTCTGCCTAAATCACTGGCCCCGTCCTCCAATTAAGCGCCACCCAGAGCCATTTTGCACACAATATAACATGGAGCTCAGGAGCATATGGCAGCGGAGAAGCAAATCGCGGACGCACGCGCGCACGAGCTCGCTATGGTTGTCATGCGTGCAAACCACCAGATCTTGGACGAGCACCTCGTCTTCGAGGCCACCGTCGACACCGCCACGCGGTTGTCTACTTTAAAATACAATTTTTGATGTTTTCTCGAGGCCACCGCCAGTGCCTTCTAGTGATTTGTCCTATGTAATGTTAATATGCAATCTGATGTTCAGTTAACAGTTTGGTCCTTTGAAATGTAATGTTCATTTAACAGTTTGGTCCAACAATTACTACATTTCGTCGTACTATTCTCAAGCATTCTTTGTTTGGTTAACTGTCTTATCTTCTAGTACATGTTTCTATTCTGCAATGTTGTGCTCAGTTTACTATTTTGGTTCATTTGGTCTGATGTCCATTTAACTATTTGCCTCAATTTTGCAATTTGATTTTCATTTGCTATGGGTACAATTTTGTATTGTTATGCATGTGAGAAATAAATCGAATTTGGATGTACTCAATACATATTCTACTGATAGTATGACAACTCTCAGTTGACCTTATCAAGATCTTCCTTATGTGTGTTGCAGGGAAACAATGGGAGACACTACGGTTTACCATCGAGGTTTTCTCATGCATGGTCCTTTCACTAGTAGTAGCACAGTATTGTGCAGTTGCAGGAATCATTCTAATATTTAGGTTTCTTACAATTTGGTTTTGCACATGTAGGTCTTGCTGTTAGAGCCTTAGACCCACTGTTCGACCTATTTTGCATATGGGGAAATGAGATGTCCATGAATATCAGTCAAGTCAAGAAACTCAGAAAGATTTTTAGGATGACAAAACTTGCAACGAATAACAGAAAGAACTTTGTTTGCACAATAAAGAAGACATCAGTCAACTGGAGGATGGTACTAACTCCTTTACCTTGTTTTTACCCCTTGTGCCATTTCAAAATTTATAACAACGATTTATGCATATCTTTGTTTTCAATACTTTTCAAAGCAGTTAATCGATGATTACCTCTCAAACCACCTGCATGGTCAACAGGCAAGGAAGGTATTCATTCAACACCCACGGTACAATATTGAAGTCTTCCTGGAGAGGACGAAGGTGGGGCGGGCAATTATCCAAAGCTACTGGCTAAAGTTGCAACGACATTCAACATCACTGAAGGCTCAATATTTGCCTTGTTCTTCTGCAGTTTCTCAGATGAGATTCATCTGTCTATTTACCGTGTATGATGCTACTTTCCAAATGTTTTCGATGTTGCATGTGAAACTTGGTGTTGTTGTGTAATGGCGTAACTGAGTGCTGAAGCTATCTGATGTAATCGATTATGAAATCCTGGTTGCCGTTATACGGATATGAAATATCTGGTGTGTTTTATAAGAGATGTCAATTTGATTACTACAAGGATTATCAATAATAGGCTAATTATCCTGCTTATTGGGGTTTTCTATTGCAGACGGTTACTCAGACAACACCGTGGGCGATGAACTCAAACAACCCACAAAATTTCTAGAAAGCAGGCGTGTTCGATCAACTAACAATCGCACACGACTTCCAGCAGAGAACTATTTGTGTTAGGCCACCTTGCACAAACGTTTCCACACAAAAAACTGTGTGTGATATACGTATGAACGAAAATGTTTTTCTGGAATTCACCATGTGGTATGTACATACGAACGGAAACGATTGGGTTTCCATGCCTCACCCGATCGCACACGAGATCATTTTGCCCGTGCCTGTGTGCCAAGAGGACCTATCCTCGACGGCTTCTGGGTCGTGTGGGAAGGACCCCCTATCGCAGTCACTTACTTGGCGATGGTTCAAAACGCCTTCGCGGAAAGGAGTTAAAAACCATTTGTATAGCACGTCGCTGCACCGGTGATTCCATCAGTGGCCCTGCATTCTCGTACGTCTGCTATGCTATACTATCGGGCCGTGATCACTTCAGGAGGTGATCACGGGTATATACTATATACATATTATACATGATACATGTTGTGACTAAAGTCGGGTCGGCTCGTAGAGTACCTGCGAGTTATTCACGGACAGGGGTTGAAAGGACATTTTTCCCAACGGCCCTCTGAGTGGATCTTTGTGGCGGATCGACAGGCAGGCTGAGGCACCCAATAGAGAGGTGGTCTGGTCCCTGGTCGTTGTCCGCGGTTATTTCATAATAACACGCTTAATGAGTTTGGATATTTGATCCGAGTAGGGTCGTTGGCCTTATATGCACTAACTGCCATGCGGGACAAGATATGGGCAACCGGCGTCGTAGTATCAGCCGAAGTTTACCAGACATCAGCGACTGAGTAGCGCGCATCGGGTTGGACTGGAATGCCTGCACTTGTATAAGGGGGCTAGGTCTGCTCACCCGCCGCGACCACAACATGCAGGAGTGGGTGCAAGGGCGATGGGCCCAAGACCCATGTGCGCTTAGGATTTAGACCGGCGTGCTGACCTCTCTGTTGGTCCTAGGTAGGGCTGCGACGTGTTGATCTTCCGAGGCCAGAAATGATCTAGGAAAGTGTGCCCAGCCAGAGGGATCGTGCGTGTAGAGTTATGTGCTGCACCCCTGCAGGTAAGTAATCTACTCGAATAGGTGTGTCCACGGTAATAGGACGACTTGGAGTTGTATTTCGACCTCTGACAACTAGAACTGGATACTTGATAAAACACACCAAGATGAGTTCCAGATACAACTCGGCGATTGCTCTATCACAGGGTGATGAGGAGAGAATCGATGGGTAGGTTTATGCTATGCGATGTTACCTGTTACTATTCCAGTTACTCTCTTCTATTGCTGCAAGATGGAGGCTGCCAGAAGCGTAGTCTTCGATAGGCCTAGCTTTCCCCCTCTTATTTTGGCATTATGTAGTTTAACCCACATATATTACCCCTTATTATAGATACCAATGCATATGTAGTGTAGATCCTTGCTTGCGAGCACTTTGGATGAGTACTCACGGTTGCTTTGCTCCCCCCTTTTTCCCCTTTTCCTTTCTTCCCAGATGATGCAACCAGATGGTGGAGCCTAAGAGCTAGATGCCACTTCTGATAACTACTACTACCCCGACGGAGGCTACTACTACATGGAGGCCGTCGACGACCAGGAGTAGTATAGGAGGATCCCAGGTAGGAGGCCTTGACTTTTCGATCTGTATCCCTATTTGTGCTAGCCATCTTATGGTAACTTATTTAACTTATGTTTGTACTCATATATTGTTGCTTCCACTGACTCGTTTATGACCGAGCTTATGTATTTGAGCACTCTAGGCCCCTGGCTTCTAATATGAAGCTTGTATGATCTTTAATTTGTGTCTAGAGTTGTGTTTTGATATCTTCCAGTGAGTCCCTGATCCTGGTCGTACACATTTGTGTGCATGATTAGTGTACGGCCAAATCAGGGGTGTCACACCGCCGGAAGGGGATTCGATCACGGAGGGCCACTCCATCAACCTTTCTGCTCTTTAGATGATGCATGAGTAGTTTACCACAGACCTACGGGTCCATACCTAGTAGCTAGATGCCTTATTCTCTCTCTTTGATCTTCAATACAATGTTCTCCTCGATGTTCTTGCAGATCTATTCGATGTAATATTCTTTTGTTGTGTGTTTGTTGAGATCTAACGAATTATGGATTTATGATCAGATCATCTATTAATATTATTTGAGTCTTCTCTGAACTCTTTTATGCATGATTAAGATAGCTTTGTATTTCTGTCTGATCTATCGATTTGGTTTGGCCAATTAGATTGGTTTTTCTTGCAATGGGAGAGGTGCTTTGTGATGGGTTAAATCTTGCAGTGTCCTCACCTGGTGACAGGAGGGGTAGCGAGGCATGTATTGTGTTGTTGCCATTAAGGCTAAAAAGACGGGGTTTATATCATATTGCTTGAGGTTATCCCTCTACATCATGTCATCTTGCTTAAGGCATTACTCTATTTTAATCTATAGTATTGGTTAAAAGTTTGAATCCTTCGTTCCAAAAAAATGAATACTACATTTTTATCTACCATTACCCTTCTAATCTATAGTGTTGGTAAAAAGTTCGAATTGTCATGTTTTTTAAACATAATATAAATGCATAGCTGCTTACATAGACACGCAGACACGCTGCCCCTATGAGAACCCCGGAGACTTCGCTGACCGAATGTTACCCTAGTCACGACTTGAGATACCGACCTATGCAATCGTTCTGCCAGATTTCGTATAAATAACTCATGTTTTTTGTTTTATAAATGTATGTTATTTATCATTACCCTTAGAATTCGGAGTATTGGTTGGAAATATCTTGTTGTGGTATTTTATTTGCTAGAAACACATTGTTGGTGCTGATGGCTTCTCGCCCCTCGTTGGTTACCCCAAGTGGAAGGTTTGAGATGTAGCGTAGCGGCAAATTTCCCTTGGCAAAGATACCACAGATCGAATCCCGTGAGACTCCGAGGGTCGACAAGAAGGTGTCAATGCGCCAGAAACTTTTGCTTGACAGGACCTGCACACAGATACAAATAACTTTGCTCCCAACGAGTACAGAGAGGTTGTCAATCCCTCCGGCCTTGTCGTTTACAAAGGATCAAACGCAAGAGATAATGGTGATAGGTATGACTGCAACTAGGAAATAAGAACATGAAGTAAATAGCGGGTGTGATCAGTGATGGTAATGTGGACCGGGGTCCCATGATGTTCACTAGTGATGTCTCTCTCCCAAAAGACGATAAAACAGCTAAGCGAGGTAAACAAATTACAGCTGGGCAATTGACAGGATTATGTGCACAAACCAATGCTAACTATGCTGTAAAGAAAGGTAGAGGCTCAAAAGCATGGGCGGTACGCCAAGGCAAGTAGACCGAAATCCATCTGCATCTACTACTAATCATCCACCTTGAGATATCTATCCAGAACATCTCGCTGGTATTAAGTTGCGAGTCCCACCCAAAGTGTAAACTCAAAGCTACAGACAACTTCATTAAAAGAACTTTGCGTAAAGTAAACAATCCTTGCACCCGCAAGTACAAGCACCGTTGTTTTCCCCCTTGTGGCAACAACACATCCCCTAGACTCATGTTTCTGTCACTCAAGCTAGTCATCGAGGGGCATGAACCCACAATCAAGCATAACGTTCCCTCTTGGAGTTACTACCTACTACTCGGCCAAAGCAATAAATAGCAACGGAGAACATGCAAGAATTACTCAAGAATATAAATATAAAAGAGGTGAATCAAATATATTACTCACACACAATCTGAACATAATCTCATAATCCATCGGATCCCAGCAAACTCAGCAGAGCAACAGCAGAAAGATTACATATGTGCCTCGATCATGTAGGGCAGCTCACGAGGTCTAACCGATGAAGAACAAAGAGGGGAGGAGAACATCACATAGCTACTGGTCATGGACCCATGGTCCAAGGGAGACTACTCACAACTCATCCGGGAAGCGTCCATGGTGGTGGAGAAGCTCCCGGTGGTGGTTCTCCCCTCCGGCAGGGTGCCGGGAAGAGATCTCCTGGTGCTCCCGATCTTGGAAGCGCGGCGGCGGCGGAACAGAGATGAGATCGCGAAAAAGGGTTCCGTCCTCGAGGGTTTCGGGACGCGAGCAATATATATGCCAAAGGGGGTCACCAGAGACGGAGGTGGGGCCCCAGGCGCCCCCCCTGGCGCGTCCAGGGGTGGGGCCGCGCCGGGTGGCCGCCTGGGCCACCCCAGGCTCCCCTCTGGCCCTGCCTTGATTTTTCCGGAACCTCCCGATACGCTGATTTTTCCTGTATTTTTCCCGGAATTTTTAGGGCACTTTTAATATGGGGGAAACCTGAAATAGAAAAACAGCAGAAAACAGGAACTGGCACTGTGGTGCACTGAGTTAATAGGTTAGTCCAAATTTGATCAAAAGTGTATGGAAGTGCATAAATATCAGGGCAATATCACACAAAAGAGGCATGGAGCAAGCAGATATTATAGATACGTTTTGGACGTATCAACATCCCCAAGCTTAATTCCTGCTCGTCCTCGAGTAGGTAAATGATAACAAGCATAATTTCTGTGGTGACATGCTATCAACCATATAAGAACTTTTAAGTAAAGCAATCAAGGCATGTAATCCAATTCAAGTCATAATAAGCAAGAGTCTATATTAGCATTGTAACAAGTAACAAAAGAACATAAAGGTGCAAGAGCTCTCGCTGTCCGTGACTCGAATGTCTCCAAATGGTGTTTGCGTGCAAGAAAGGGGATAGGGATATATGAGAGAGTAAAACATAGTTTTTGTATTGTTGAGAACTTAATCTACTAAAGTTTCACATTTGGTCTTCTTTGGAATCTTATCTTGACTCATCCCCAGACCGTCAGCCAGGTACAAGTCAAAATGATCCACTCCCTTTCGATATTTTGAGCACTCATGCAATGGATGAGCGTAAGCAAGAAAGTCGACACTTAGGATGGCAAAGAGAGAAAAATGATAGAGGGGGAAGACAAAAAAGGTGTGAAAGGCTCACATCAATGAGGACAATCATCGGCGAGAGAAAGCCAAATGATAGATATGATGTGAGGAGTAGGGATTGCCATGCAACGGATGCACATATGAGCTAAGGTAAGCTCTCCAATGGAACTAGTGGGGGTGCATCCAACTTGCTTGCTCAAGAAGACCTAGAGCTCTTTTGAGGAGGCTCATCATTGGAATATACAAGCCAAGTTCTATAGTGTAAAGGTCCCCACATAGCTATATGCATAAATGATAATCTCTGTGGAGCACAAGGTATAAGATGTAGTACGAGTGTGGATCTCTCAAAAGGAAATAGTAGTGTGCCCCCTTCTCTCTTTTTATTTCTTTTTCTCTTTTTTTCTATTTTTTTACTTTTTTTGTGGCCTCAATGGCTCTTTCTATTTATCTCTCATTTGTCCTCTTTGGGATCTTTTGATTTTGTCCTCTTTGGGATCTTTTGATTTGTCCTCTTTGGGATCTTTTCCTCATTTTAGGGGCAACACTCTATGTATTACAAGAGGTATAGAAGATCTTTCACACTTTACAAAAGTACTCAACATAAAGAAAATGAAACTATCATGATGTATGCAAATGTATGCCTCTGCCAGTGTAGAAGGATATGCAATGATACTAGCGCGTCATGTAGCAATGATTAGGGCAAGGCCCAACTAGCATGCGGCTCATCGATCGAGCAAAAAGCATGTATGACATGAAGATCAAGTCATGAGAAGATGGATGTTGCATGACAATGTATCTCGGAAAGGCTATGGAAATGCCTTAATAGGTAGGTATGGTAGCTGTTTTGAGGAAGGATATAATGAGGTTTATGATGACAGAGCGTATCGTGCCAAGGATTTGGATGCACCGGCGAAGTATGCGCCAACTCTCGAGGTGAGAAAGGGCAATGCACGGTACCGAAGAGGCTAGAAAAATATGGTTAGGTGGAAGTGTCAACCTTCGAATACTCACATTAGTCCGAAGAACTCATGCACTTATTATCGGTAACTCTCAATCTAATTAGGAGGTTCACAAAGAGACAAGTACCCCGAGGAGGTGTGTATGGGGGTTTGGTTACCCTTGCGCATCCTCGACCCATGGTACGTGAGTGTACTCTAATATTCGATCCCTCCAAAGATTAGTGATCCATTTAGTAGCTAAAGTTCTCAACTATTTTGTAAGTTTTCGAAAATAAACACGGATTGCCCAAAATACGACATCTATCACTAATAGGCTAAAGCTCTTGTCACCAAAAGTTCAGACATTACTCATGGCAACACCTCAAAACTATTGCAAGTTACTACTAAAATTAAATAGCAACCTCAATTACCTACTTTAAGTTAAGACACACAACTCAGTACAACAGACAAACTCTCTTAACAAGATAAACGTGAAAACTCAAGAGAGTTCCACAACCAACTAAACTAAAGCTCTTTGAAAAGAAAGGCATGAAAACTAAGAGCTAAACATGACAGTAGCTATTGAAAGACAAAGAACACACACAGCAAAGATAAGCATGAAAAATCCTATGTTGTGTTCTAGGTTGAAGTGGAGCGTGTTTCTCTCCCACACAAAGAAAGCTGGGTTCTAACTCGTTATGAACAGCAAGCAAAGCTAAAGAAAACTAATAAGGAAACTAAGAGCAAGACGCTCCAAGCATAGCACATAACGCATGAAGTGATTAAAATATAGTGGAACGAAAGACGAACTGATAATTGTTGATGGAGAAGGGGATGCACGAGGGCATCCCCAAGCTTAGATGCTTGAGTCTTCTTGAATATTTCTTGGGGGTGCACGGGGGCATCCCCAAGCTTGAGCGTTTGACCCTCCTGAATCTTTTTATCATCTTCCCTCGCACACTTGAAAACTCCCTTCATACATAACTCATCATAATCTGATTAGCGAGGTTAGTACCCATAATAAAATAATTTTTCCTTGCTGGAAATAAAGATAATCTTGAAGAGCTACTGTTTCCCAAGATTGCCAAAAGGTTTTTGCAAAGAAAAAGCAAGCTCAAGGTTTGCAAAACGAAGAAAAGGCAAAACAGGACAGAATATGTGAAAAACAGACCAGCAGGTAGTAAATAATTTTTTCAGGGCACTTCTGCAACTCAAATCAAAAAACTCAGAACAGACGCCCGAAAGCCAATTGTATAGAGCACGATGTCAAAAAAATTCAGATCAAAAAGATGATCTGGTGATTTTATACGAATTTTTCTGTCCAAGGACAGAATCTGTTTTCTGGACTGCACGTCACAACTTTTGAACTTTCTTGTAATCAGAGGCTAAACTTGGCACAAAGCTGAAAAGAAAAGATACAATGATGATGCTACTGTAGTAACAAACATCAAGTCACAACAAAAGAAAAATAAAATTTTATTCGTTGTGGGCTGCCTCCCAAAAGCGCTTTCTTTTATGCCTTTAAGCTAGGCATAATGCAAAGAGGAATTAAAAATCATCATAATAATCGGAGTTATAAATTGCTTCAAATGGTTCCTCAACAAGTTCATCCTTGTTCCTTCTAGGAAAGGGGTACGTACCTTTTGCCTTCCCGCGTAGGCGGATTTGTCCCTTACCTATATCGATGAAGCCTTTTACCGCTCGGAGCAAGTCCTTTCCAAGCACTATATTTCCTTGGTTTGGCTTCATGATGAAGAAATCAACCATTGCAATCCCATTAAGGAAGGTAACTCGCACGTCTTTTATTCTTCCCTGGATCTCAGAAATGTCTCCATTAGCATGTTCATGATAGGATGATAATCTGTCCATGTTAAATTTTAAAGAATCATGAACAATTTTAGGCATAGTAGAAACCATAGATCCAATATCACAATAAGCAAGGAAGTCTTGATTAGAGATGTTAATCCTAACAAAAGGCCCCCAATCATTGTCTATTTCCAAAATATCTCTCTTATTGGGTTTAGGTTTCTCTACCTTCATCAAGTCTAGAGCATCCATTCTCTTCTCAATAGTAGCAAGTCTATCTATGACAGTATCAAAACTATGATCATAAACAAAGTAACTAGATAGACCATGTATAATTTCAAGAGCTCTAGCTTCATCACACTCTAGGAAATCTCATTCAGCTATAATATCAAGAGAGTGTTTACACCATTTAAATAGACCATGGTAAAAATTTCTAAGCACAATTTTTATAGGTATCCAAGGCATAATTCTCCTATGTGCATCAGAAATTCGGTCCCATGCCTTCTTCATATTTTCTCCATCCCTTTGATGGAAATCTAGAATTTCTGATTCCCTCAAATCACCAAGTCCTAACATGCTTGACTAAACAGAAAGGACTACTAACAGAAAAGCAAATAACTATTTTTGTGATTTTTGATAAAGGACACTAAAGCAAAAACTGAAAGGTAAACTAACAAGACTAAAAAGCAAAGGTAAAAGATAGCGTGCAACTCCCCTATCTTGAAGAGTGGAGTCCCCGGCAACGGCGCCAGAAACTTGCTTGATGGCTACTCGCCCCTCGTTGGTTACCCCAAGTGGAAGGTTTGAGATGTAGCGTAGCGGCAAATTTCCCTTGGCAAAGATACCAAGGATCGAATCCCGTGAGACTCCGAGGGTCGACAAGAAGGTGTCAATGCGCCAGAAACTTTTGCTTGACAGGACCTGCACACAGATACAAATAACTTTGCTCCCAACGAGTACAGAGAGGTTGTGAATCCCTCCGGCCTTGTCGTTTACAAAGGATCAGACGCAAGAGATAATGGTGATAGGTATGACTGCAACTAGGAAATAAGAACAGGAAGTAAATAGCGGGTGTGATCAGTGATGGTAATATGGACCGGGGTCCCATGATGTTCAGTAGTGATGTCTCTCTCCCAAAAGACGATAAAACAGCTAAGCGAGGTAAACAAATTACAGCTGGGCAATTGGCAGGATTATGTGCGCAAACCAATGCTAACTATGCTGTAAAGAAAGGTAGAGGCTCAAAAGCATGGGCGGTACGCCAAGGCAAGTAGACCGAAATCCATCTGCATCTGCTACTAGTAATCCACCTTGAGATATCTATCCAGAACATCTCGCTGGTATTAAGTTGCGAGTCCCACCCAAAGTGTAAACTCAAAGCAACAGACAACTGCATTAAAAGAACTTTGCGTAAAGTAAACAATCCTTGCACCCGCAAGTACAAGCATCGTTGTTTTCCCCCTTGTGGCAACAACACATCCCCTAGACTCATGTTTCTGTCACTCAAGCTAGTCATCGAGGGGCATGAACCCACAATCAAGCATAACGTTCCCTCTTGGAGTTACTACCTACTACTTGGCCAAAGCAATAAATAGCAACGGAGAACATGCAAGAATTACTCAAGAACATAAATATAAAAGAGGTGAATCAAATATATTACTCACACACAATCTGAACATAATCTCATAATCCATCGGATCCCAGCAAACTCAGCAGAGCAACAGCAGAAAGATTACATATGTGCCTCGATCATGTAGGGCAGCTCACGAGGTCTAATCGATGAAGAACAAAGAGGGGAGGAGAACATCACATAGCTACTGGTC
The DNA here is from genome assembly GCA_902687465.1 of Secale cereale. NCBI lineage: Eukaryota > Viridiplantae > Streptophyta > Magnoliopsida > Poales > Poaceae > Secale > Secale cereale. Next base: position 434,052,696 of record LR738714.1, read on the forward strand.
ATGGACCCATGGTCCAAGGGAGACTACTCACAACTCATCCGGGAAGCGTCCATGGTGGTGGAGAAGCTCACGGTGGTGGTTCTCCCCTCCGGCAGGGTGCCGGGAAGAGTTCTCCTGGTGCTCCCGATCTTGGAAGCGCGGCGGCGGCGGAACAGAGATGAGATCACGAAAAAGGGTTCCGTCCTCGAGGGTTTCGGGACGCGAGCAATATATATGCCAAAGGGGGTCACCAGAGGCGGAGGTGGGCCCTAGGCGCCCCCCTGGCGCGGCCAGGGGTGGGGCCGCGCCGGGTGGCCGCCTGGGCCACCCCAGGCTCCCCTCTGGCCCTGCATTGGTTTTTCCGGAAGCTCTCGATACGTTGATTTTTCCTGTATTTTTCCCGGAATTTTTAGGGCACTTTTAATATGGGGGAAACCTGAAATAGAAAAACAGCAGAAAACAGGAACTGGCACTGTGGTGCACTGAGTTAATAGGTTAGTCCAAATATGATCAAAAGTGTATGGAAGTGCATAAATATCATGGCAATATCACACAAAAGAGGCATGGAGCAAGCAGAAATTATAGATAAATTTTGGATGTATCAGGTGCTTACATACACACACTCACTCTATCCCTATAAACACCTCCAAAAGATCAAGCTGGTAAATATTAAAATTTATGAAATCGCAAGAGACAAATGTGGAATAAATAAATAAAAATATGCGCACATGTGCCACATACCAAGTTAACATGTTTGTGCAATTTCATATTGGGGACCACTCATATGACACGGAGAAACCAAGCACAAATATCGAGAGAGTTGAACCAAAGCTCTAGATCACATGCATTTCCATTGTATCTCTGTCAGCTAGGAATCTATTAAAGATACTACGCTCCCTAGATTTGGAAACTCCTAATGCATCGAGGCATATGGGAGATATTGTTGATCCCACCTATAAGGATGTGAGTTGCTAGCCCTGACAATATTTTTGGTTTGGAGAAGGTATTGCTTGGTTTTTACTTTTCTTATATCTGTTTCCATTTGTTTTCCTATTGTTTTTTCTTCTCTTTTTTATTTTTGCATGTTAATTCATGAATATTTATTAAAAGTCACAGACATTTTAAAACTCTACGAATATTTTTTAGAATTCATGAACATTACTAAAATTTATTAATATTTATAAAGTTTATGAACATGTTAAAAGTCTCTGAACATTAAAATTTTGTGAACCTTTTTCAAATTCATGAACATTGTATAAAATCCATGAATATTCTTCGAATTTTCGAAGATTTTTAATATGTTTTTTATTTGCATCATTTTTAATATACAAGATTTTTTTAATACATAAGCTTCCTTTGGTTTAATGAACTTTTTCAAATAAAAACACAATAGCCAATGTTTTGAACATGCAGCGGACCAAGCGGAAAAAAGTAACCAAATGGAGCAGGGAGCTAAGTTGAGCGAGCAAGAGTTTCATGCGCCGACCCATGTAAGCGTTATAGTGGTTATTCCACTGTTTCAACATGTGGAACAAGAGCTTCCAATGGGCTCACACAACCATCACCTGCTAACACCAAAGCCAAAACGTGCAAGGACTCCACAAACCTAACAATCCAGTCCCCTCTTGAAACAAGTATCACCTCCAACACCAGCCCAATAAGATATATGAATGAGAAAACACCGCCAGAACATAATTAAAACCCAAGCCAACATAAATATAATCAAAATAAAATAACGGACCATAATAACATGTTAGAGAACAAAGATTAATCCCACATTAGCCTAATTCAATTGAACCGTCTTACCGCCAAATCATCTATTTTTTTTCTCTCAAGAGGATTATAACCCCCCAGCCCCTAGTTTATATGTCAACTCATGCAGACATCCATACATCATTCATTATTGATAATGCTAATAACTTGGTTTACATTTTTTAAGAATTCATGGCCATCTACATAGATAATACCTCTTGGAGTATTATCAAACAAAGGGCGCGGTACTCCATGAAAATACCTTCAGAAAGGAATTTTCGCTCACAAATCAGTGTTGTCTAACTCAATCAGATGTCAAACCGGGATTATCACTTGGAAAAAAATCTTTTAAATCAACACCTTCAACAAGATTACGGGTGGCCGTTGTCTGATCAAGCCAAAAGGCATGATCATGTGTTTTCACTCGAAGAGATGGCAACTTGCTCACACAAAACTAGCTGATAGAAGGAAAGCTCCTGGTGCGTTGCGCCGGGTCCTCCTGATTCAAAAAATTTCTTCATCGACGAGCAGCACCGGTGTACATATCTGTTCATCGCCCGTGGAGCGCGTCAACATTTAGTTTTAAAAAGGGGTGTCGGTGTCAAAACCGGCGGATCTCGGGTAGGGGGTCCCGAACTATGCGTCTATGGATCGATGGTAACATGAGACAAGGGACATAATGTTTACCCAGGTTTGGGCCCTCTCGATCGAGGTAAAACCCTACTCCTACTTGATTGATCTTGATGGATATGATTACAAGAGTTGATCTACCTCGAGATCGTAATGGCTAAACCCTAGAAGTCTAACCAGGGCGATTGCTATGAATCGACTATCGTTGCTCAGCCTCTACGAACTAAACCATCCAGTTTATATATGCACCGGAGGGCCTGGGGTTTGTACATGACCATCTTGTAGAGGATGGAAAGATTACACCCGAACCTAAAACCTGTTATTATATGCACACGGGAGTCCTATCCCGATACGAGAGACGATCTTCACGGCCCACCAGTCCGGCCCACAACGAGTTATCCGGCCACATGAGAACCCTCAATCGAGGAATCCCTTAGTAGCCCCTGAACCTGTCTTCAATGATGATGAGTTTGGCTTTCGTATTGTCTTCGACATTGCAAGGCGGGTTCCTTCTTCCAAACATATGGAGGCACTATCTTCCGCAAAGAGTGTACTGTGTCCGGCTCTGCATGGTTAGTACAACCCTTAGCCTTGAGGGCAAGGCATCGAAAGAAAATGAATAGTGTGTCTTTACTGACAACTTTTTTGGTGAAGCGTCGCGTCCATCCCACTAACATATCAAACCGTTTTACTTGGTCCTAGTTTCGGGTTTCGAGGTATAACCCCACTGACACGTCTTATCAAAATAGAGATCGTGCCCGCTTATTATGGGATCCTTATCAATGTGACGTGAGCATCCAAACCGCGCATTACGCATGGCCTCTTTGGGAACCGGCGAGGGTTATGGCTAAAGTGGGGGGACGTTCTGTATTCACAGTGTTATAAAAGGATATCAATCCCTTTCATCAGCCCACGCCTTCCTCAAGCCCTAGCTCTCCAATCTTCCTAGCCCCAGCATCCTCATCTCTTGCGCCCACAGCTCTCAGTTCCTCAACCACCATTTCCTTCCCCATCAATGGCTGGATCCGGCGCCAGAGGCAAGTGGGAGGCCTCCACACTTACTAAGAAGACCGTGGAGGATCTCTAAAGCGCGGGCTACCTCGCCGCCAACATCGCGCACCGAGTTCCCGCCCAGGATCAGGTGATTCCCGCCCCGGAGGCGGGTGAGAGAGTCATGTTCCTCTCAAACTTCGTTAGGGGGCAAGGATTCCCTCTTCACCCCTTCGTATGGGGTTTACTATTTTCAACGAGATGGATTTCCATGATCTAGCCCCGAATTCAATCCTTCACATCTCCGCTTTCATAGTGGTGTGTGAAGCTTTCCTCCGCGTCCCCCACACTTCGGCCTATGGCTCAAGACCTTCAATGTGAAGCCGAAGGCGGTGGACGGGCAACATGCGGAGTGCGGGGTCGCTATGATAAGCAAGCTCCCGAATGCAACCTGGCCGAAGGGGTCGGTCATGGAGATGAACAAGGTTTGGCAGCAGGAGTGGTTCTATATCACCGAGCCTTGCGACGTCCAATGGGCGGCGGCGCCTGCTTTCAGATCTGCACCCCCAGAGAGGCTAACATCCTGGACCGATAAGAGTCTAAACTGGGGGTCACAGATTGAGGTGGCGGCACTCCAAGGCTGCGTGTCCGGCATGATCACCAAAGGCTACCAACTCACGACTGTGGTTCAGGTAATGCTGGCCCGACTTGTCCTTCCTTCAGAATGCCGGGACTCCTCTCTATGGGAGTTTGATCCGGCAGGAGACCGGCCCTTGAAGCATCTATACAGCTCCACGCACGAAGAGATCTGGAAACACCTCTTCAAGAGCCAGAAGGAGTGGCCAGAGGAAACTGAGGACTCAGGCTACAACACTGCGTTTACCGGAGTAGAGGTAATCAAAAACTCCGCCGAACATATATTCCCACCTGATTGTAACGATAATAGGAATTGGAGTTTTTACGCGCCGTACAAGGCGCCGGACAAGAAGTCCAAAAAGAAGAGCAAGGAAGCCAAGAGCGGCCCCCGCCCTACGGACGCGAAGTCCGAGGAGATCAATATCCTCTCCTCCGAAGATGAGAAGGATGATGGAGAAGAAGAATCCCTCGCCCATGGCAAGGGGAAGAAGAGGGCAGCCCCTGCTGACGCGGGCCAGGCCGCACCCCGGAGGATGCTAAGCCTCCCCGGCCGTTCGGACTCATTGTCCGAACACAGTTTTGTGGTGAAGCCTAGGGTGAAGCCCCTAGCCAAAACGTAAGTTGTTCAGATATATTAATTACTGCACTTTGTTTATTCAGCATATTAATGCTTTTTAAGTATTCCTCCGTCCTAAAATAAATGTCTCAAGCTTAGTACAACTTTGTACTAACCTTGGTACAAACTTCAGACACTTATTTTGAGACCTGCTGACCTACAGCCCTCCCCGAGCACACCCCAATGTCTCCTTATCAGAGGGGAACTCTCTGCCGTCTGGAGAGACGAAGAGCAACCCGTAGGTCCGAGCTCCATCGCCCGTGGCCCGCGGGGACACCGAAGTGTCCTCCCAGCGTGCGTGTCCTACTCAAGGAGATGGGGGCGGGGTAGGTGATAAGGTAACCGAGGGTAACACCTCGGCTGCCGCTGATCATGGGGAAACAGTCCCCATGGAGACCAAAGACGGGGGGGGCAAACAATCCCGGGCCCCGCCGAATACTGATCAAGAGCCTGATAACCCACAAGTGTAGGGGATCAATTGTAGCCTCTCTCGATAAGTAAGAGTTTCAAACCAAATGAGGAGCTAAAGGTAGAACAAATATTCCCTCATGTTCTATCGACCACCAATACAACTCTACGCATGCTTGACGTTTACTTTACCTAGAACAAGTATGAAACTAGAAGTACTTTGTGGTTTTTGTGGGATAGGTTTGCAAGAATATAAATAGCACGTTGATAAAACTAGGGGCTGTTAAGATAAAGACACAACTAAATTAGTTTTAGTAGAGAGCTTTTTGTCACGAGAAAGTTATTTGTCCCTAGGCCATCGATAACTAGACAGGTAATCACTATCGCAATTATATTTGAGGGAGAGGCATAAGCTAACATAATTTATCTTCTTGGATCATATGCACTTATGATTGTAACTCTAGCAAGCATCCGCAACTACTAAAGATCATTAAGGTAAAACCCAACCATAGCATTAAAGTATTAATTCCTCTTTATTCCCATACGCAAACAACCTACTTACTCGGGTCTGTGCTTCTGTCACTCACGCCACCCACCATAAGCATATCATGAACATATTGCAAACCCTACAACGGGGATCCCTCACGCTTGCGCGACATGGAGAGCACCATAGTACAACACCAATAATAAAACATGCAACTCAAACCAATCACAATCATCAATTAACCCATAGGACAAAACGGATCTACTCAAACATCATAGGATAGCCATACATCATTGGTAAATAATATATAGCATTGAGCACCATGTTTAAGTAGAGATTACAGCGGGAAGAAGAGGGGTTACTGATACGTCTCAAACGTATCTATAATTTTTGATTGTTCCATGCTATTATATTATCCTTCTAGGATGTCTTATGGGCTTTATTATACACTTTTATATGATTTTCGGGGCTAACCTATTAACCCAGAGCCCAGTGCCAGTTTCTATTTTTCTCCTGTTTTAGGGTTTTACAGAAAAGGGATATCAAATGGAGTCCAATTGACGAGCCAATTTTTTTATGATTTTTCTGGACCAAAAGAAGCCCAGAAGCAAAAGAGTTGGGCCAGGAGAGCCACGGGCTGCCCTCGAGGGTGGAGGGTGCGCCCTGGGAAGGGGCGCGCGCCCCCCTATCTCGAGGATGGCCCGTAGCTGCCCTTTACTTGGCCCCGACTCCAAAAAATCCTATAAATACTGAAACCTTCGGAAATTAACCTAGATCGGGAGTTCCGCCGCCAAAAGCCTCTATGGCCACCGGAAACCAATCTAGATCCCGTTTCGGCACCCTGCCAGAGGGGGGAATCCCTCTCCGGTGGCTATATTCATCATCCCGGCCCTCTCCATGACGAGGAGGGAGTAGTCCACCCTCGGGGCTGAGGGTATGTATCAGTAGCTATGTGTTTGATCTCTCTCTCTCTCTCTCTCTCTCTTGTGTTCTTGAGATGGCATGATCTTGATGTATCACGAGCTTTGCTATTTTAGTTGGATCTTCTTCTCCCCATCTACTCTCTTGTAATGGATTGAGTTTTCCCTTTGAAGTTATCTTATCGGATTGAGTCTTTAAGGATTTGAGAATGCTTGATGTATGTCTTGCACGTGTTTATCTATGGTGACAATGGGATATCATGTGATCCACTTGATGTATGTTTTGGTGATCAACTTGCGGGTTCGTGACCTTGGGAACCTATCCATAGGGGTTGGCACACATTTTCGTCTTGACTCTCCGGTAGAAACTTTTGGGGCACTCTTTGATGTTCTATGTGTTGGTTGAATAGATGTTTCTGAGATTGTGTGATGCATATCGTATAATCATGCCCACGGATACTTGAGGTGACAATGGAGTATCTAGGTGACATTAGGGTTTTGGTTGATTTGTGTCTTAAGGTCTTATTCTAGTACAAACTCTATGATAGATTGAACGTTACTACAGACTCTTGAATAGATCGATCAGAAAGAATAGCTTTGAGGTGGTTTCGTACCCTACCATAATCTCTTCATTTGTTCTCCGCTATTAGTGACTTTGGTGTGACTCTTTGTTGCATGTTGAGGGCTAGTAATATGATCCAATTATGTTATCCTTGTTGAGAGAACTGGCACTAGTGAAAGTATGAACCCTAGGCCTTGCCTACTATCATTGCAATACTGTTTATGCTCACGTTTACCACTTGCTACCTTGCTGTTTTTATATTTTCAGTTTACAAAAACCTTTATCTACCATCCCTATTGCACTTGTATCACCATCTCTTCGCCCAACTAGTGCACCTATACAATTTACCATTGTATTGGGTGTGTTGGTGACACAAGAGACTCTTTGTTATTTGGTTGCAGGGTTGTTTGAGAGAGACCATCTTCATCCTGCGCCTCCCACTGATTGATAAACCTTAGGTCATCCACTTGAGGGAAATTTGCTACTGTCCTACAAACCTCTACACTTGGAGGCCCAACAACGTCTACAAGAAAAAGTTTGTGTAGTAGACATCAAGCTCTTTTCTTGCGCCGTTGCCGGGGAGGTTAGTGCTTGAAGGTATATCTTTAGATCTTGCAATCGAATCTTTTAGTTTCTTGTTTTAACACTAGTTTATTTTATAAAAGAAAACTACAAAAAAATGGAATTAAGGTTACCTCATATGCTTCATCTTTTTAATATCTTTCGTGAAAATGATGGGAAGGAAAATTGTGCTCAAGTACTAGAAGAAGAATTACATAGAATGCTTGGCATTAAATATGTGCATGATGAGCATGATTGGAATGTTGTTAGTATGAATCCTTTGAATATCCATGATGCTAATGATATGCAAAGCCACAAGCTTGGGGAAGCTATGCTTGATGAAGATGATATTTTTAGTCCCCCAAGTTTTGATGAGCAAATTTATTATAATGAAAGCATGCCTCCTATTTATGATGATTATATTGATGAAAGTGGATTTGGAGAGGTCATGACTTTATTTAGTGATGAATCCACCATTTCGGAAGAGGTTCCAATTGATTATGAGAACAAAGTTGCTATCTATGATGATTATTGTGATGACTTGTATGCTATTATGAATAATGATGACCATGAAACTTGTCATCATGATTTTATTTTTCAATTGGATGATGCTTCACATGATAGTTATTTTGTTGAGTTTGCTCCTCCCACTACTATGAATGAGAAGAATTTTGCTTATGATGGGAGTAGTAAAATTTCTATGCAAGTAGATCATGAAAGGAATGATTTATGTGCTGGTTATATTGTTGAATTCATTCACGATGCTACTGAAAATTATTATGAGAGAGTATCATATGCTTCTACATATTGCAATAATATCAAGTTTCCTCTCTATGTGCTTAAAGTTTTGAAGTTATGCTTGTTTTCCCTTCCTATGCTAGTTGATTATCGTTCACATAAGTTGTTTGCTCAAAAAATCCCTATGCATAGGAAGTGGGTTAGACTTAAATGTGCTAGTCATATTCTTCATGATGCTCTTTTTATGTTTCAATTCTTATCTTTTATGTGAGCATCATTGCATCATGCCTAGCTAGGGGTGTTAAACGATAGCGCTTGTTGGGTGGCAACCCAACTTTATTTTATGTTTTTGTTTTTTGTTGCTGTTAGGGAATAAATATTGCATCTAGCCTCTGATTAGATGTGTTTTCATGTTTTTTTTAGTGTTTGTGCCAAGTAGAACCTTCGGGAAGACTTGTGTGAAGTTTATGTGATCTTGCTGTGAAAAACAGAATCGTTAGCGCTGGATAAAGTGGTCTTCAGATTTTACTGGAGTGTGATTTTTAGTTGATTCTTTTTGCAGATGATTGGTAGACAAGTTGCGCAAATTTACCAATTTAGTTTGATTTTTTTGGAGTTCCAGAAGTATGCGAACCCTGCAGATTACTACAGAATGTTCTATCTTTGACAGATTCTGTTTTTCTTGTGTTGTTTGCTTATTCCGATGCATCTATAAGTAGTATTGGAGGATATGAACCATAGAGAAGTTGGAGTAAAGTAGGTTGAACACAAATATAAACAAAGAATGAATTCATTGCTGTACCTTTGAGTAGTGTTTTGCTTTCTTATACTAACGGAGCTCACGAGAATTTTTGTCTAAGTTTTGTGTTGTGAAGTTTTCAAGTTTTGAGTATTGCTTTGATGGACTATGGAACAAAGAGTAGCAAGGGCCTAAGCTTGGGGATGCCCATGGCACCCCAAGTAAAATTCAAGGACAATCAAAAGCCTAAGCTTGGGGATGCCCCGGGAAGGCATCCCCTCTTTCGTCTTCATCTATCGGTAACTATACTCGGAGCTATATTTTTATTCACCACAGGATATGTGTTTTGCTTGGAGCGTCAATTTAGTTTATTTTATTTTGCTTGATGTTTGAATAATATCCCAAGATCTGAAATTCTTAAATTTTAGAGAGTCTTCACATAGTTAGATAATTATACAACTACTCGTTGTTCTTCACTTGTATCTTTTAGAGTAGTTTGTCATTTGCTATAGTGCTTCACTTATATCTTTTAGAGCACGGCGGTGGTTATATTTTGTAGAAATTTTTGAACTCTCATGCTTCACTTATATCCTTTTGAGAGTCTATTAAAACAGCATGGTAATGTGTTTAGGCTAAAGAAACTAGTCTTCACATGATAGACATGCAATGTCAATGTAGTAAAAAAATCACACTTAGCGCATTCAATAGGATGAGAAGTTGGATGCTTGATAATTGTTTTGAGATATGAGGATAGTGATATTAGAGTCATGCTAGTGGAGTTATTATGAAATTGAGAAATACTTGTGTTAAGGTTAGTGATTCCCGTAGCATGCACGTATGGTGAACCGATATGTGACGGAGTTAGAGCATGAGGTATTTGTAGAGTGCCAACCTTTGTGTGGAGGTCGGGGGCGTGCAAAGGTTAACTCCTACCAACCTCCCCCCCTAGGAGCATGCGTTGATTGCTTTGTTTTGATGACTCGTAGATTTTTGCAATAAGTATATGAGTTCTTATGACTAATGTTGAGTCCATGGATTATATGCAGTCTCACCCTTCCACCATTGCTAGCCTCTCTTGTACCGCGCAACTTTCGCCGGTGCCATAAACCCACTATATATCCTTCCTCAAAACAGCCACCATACCTACCTATCATGGCATTTCCATAGCCATTCCGATATATATTTCCATGCAACTTTCCACCATTCCATTCATATGACACGCATCATATTCTCATATTGCCATTGCATGATCATGTAGTTGACATCGTATTTGTGGCAAAGCCACCATGCATATTTTTTCATACATGTCACTCTTGTTTCATTGCACACACCGGTACACTACCGGAGGCATTCAGATAGAGTCATACTTTGTTGTAGTATCGAGTTGTAATGAAAGTGTGATGATCATCATTATTAGAGCATTGTCCCATGGGAGGAAAGGCTAAATCTATAAAGCCCCTCCACAAAAAAAAAAGAAAAAAAAGAAAGGCCCAAGAAAAAAAGAAAAGGCCCAAAAAAAGAAAAAGAAAAAGAAAAAAAAAGAAAAAAAGAAAAAGAACAAAGGGACAATTTCTACTATATTTTTCCACACTTGTTCTTCAAATTAGCACCGTGTTCTTCATTGTAGAGAGTCTCATGTTTAGTCATTTTCATATACTAGTGGGAATTTTCGTTATAGAACTTGGTTTGTATATTCCAACGATGGGCTTCCTCAAATGCCCTAGGTCGTCGTGAGCATGCAAGTTGGATGCACACCCACTAGTTTCTTTTGTTGAGCTTTCATTCATATTTAGCTCTAGTGTATCCGTTGCATGGCAATCCCTACTCACTCACATTGATATCTATTGATGGGCATCTCCATAGCCCGTTGATATGCCTAGTTGCTGTGAGACTATCTCCCTCCTTTTTGTCTTCTCCACAACCACCTCTATTCCACCCATAGTGCTATGTCCATGGCTCACGCTCATGTATTGCGTGAAAGTTGAAAGGTTTGAAAAGATAGATTATGAAAACAAATTCTTGGCTGAAGTCGGGGTTGTGCATGATATGAATATTTTTTTGTGATAACGAGGGAGCATAGCCAACACTATATGATTTTGTAGGGATAACTTTCTTTAGCCATAGTATTTTGAGAAGACATGATTGCTTTGTTAGTATGCTTGAAGTATTATTATTTCTTATGTCAATATAGACTATTGTCTTGCATCTTTCAGATCTGAACATTCATGCTACAATTAAAAGAATTACATTGAAAAATTATGTTAGTTAGTATTCCACATCAAAAATTCTGTTTTTATCATTTACCTACTCGAGGACGAGCATGAATTAAGTTTGGGGATGCTGATACGTCTCAAACATATCTATAATTTTTTATTGTTCCATGCTATTATATTATCCTTCTAGGATGTCTTATGGGCTTTAATATACACTTTTACATGATTTTTGGGACTAACCTATTAACCCAGAGCCCAGTGCCAGTTTATGTTTTTCTCCTGTTTTAGGGTTTTACGGAAAAGGAATATCAAACGGAGTCCAATTGACGAGCCATTTTTTTATGATTTTTTCTGGACCAAAAGAAGCCCCCGAAGGAAAAGAGTTGGGCCAGGAGAGCCACGGGCTGCCCTCGAGGGTGGAGGGCGCGCCCTGGGAAGGGGAGCGCGCTCCCCTATCTCGAGGACGGCCCGTAGCTCCCCTTTACTTGGCCCCGACTCCAAAATATCCTATAAATACTGAAACCTTAGGAAATTAACCTAGATCGGGAGTTCCGCCGCCGAAAGCCTCTGTAGCCACCGAAAACCAATCTAGACCCCGTTCCGGCACCCTGCCGGAGGGGGGAATCCCTCTGCGGTGGCTATCTTCATCATCCCGACGCTCTTCATGACGAGGAGGGAGTAGTCCACCCTCGGGGCTGAGGGTATGTATCAGTAGCTATGTGTTTGATCTCTCTCTCTCTCTCTCTCTCTCTCTCTCTCGTGTTCTTGAGATGGCATGATCTTGATGTATCGTGAGCTTTGCTATTTTTTCTGGATCTTCTTCTCCCCCTCTACACTCTTGTAATGGATTGAGTTTTCCCTTTGCAGTTATCTTATCGGATTGAGTCTTTAAGGATTTGAGAACACTTGATGTATGTCTTGCACGTGTTTATCTATGGTGACAACGGGATATCATGTGATCCACTTGATGTATGTTTTGGTGATCAACTTGCGGGTTCGTGACCTTGGGAACCTATGCATAGTGGTTGGCACACATTTTCGTCTTGACTCTCCGGTAGAAACTTTGGGGCACTCTATGAAGTTCTATGTGTTTTTTGAATAGATGTTTCTGAGATTGTGTGATGCATATCGTATAATCATGCCCACGGATACTTGAGGTGACAATGGAGTATCTAGGTGACATTAGGGTTTTGGTTGATTTGTGTCTTAAGGTGTTATTCTAGTACGAACTCTATGATAGATTGAACGTTACTACGGATTCTTGAATAGATCGATAAGAAAGAATAGCTTTGAGGTGGTTTCGTACCCTACCATAATCTCTTCGTTTGTTCTCCGCTATTAGTGACTTTGGAGTGACTCTTTGTTGCATGTTGAGGGCTCGTAATATGATCCAATTATGTTATCCTTGTTGAGAGAACTTGCACTAGTGAAAGTATGAACCCTAGGCCTTGCCTACTATCACTGCGATACCGTTTATACTCACGTTTACCACTTGCTACCTTGCTGTTTTTAAAATTTCAGTTTACAAAAACCTTTATCTACCATCCATATTGCACTTGTATCACCATCTCTTCGCCGAACTAGTGCACCTATACAATTTACCATTGTATTGGGTGTGTTGGGGACACAAGAGACTCTTTGTTATTTGGTTGCAGGGTTGTTTGAGAGAGACCATCTTCATCCTATGCCTGCCACGGATTCATAAACCTTAGGTCATCCACTTGAGGGAAATTTGCTACTGTCCTACAAACCTCTGCACTTGGAGGCCCAACAACTTATACAAGAAGAAGATTGTGTAGTAGACATCAGTTACACCGCTGCATAGAGGGGGGAAGAGTTGGTGATGACGGCGGTGAAGTTGTTGGTGTAGATTGCGGTGACGATGAGAGCCCCCCTCCTTCTTATTCTTCCTTGAACTTCTCCCTAGATGGGAGAATGGTTTCCCCTTTGGTCCATGGTCTCCATGGCGTGGCAGGGGCGAGAGCCCCTCCGAGATTGGATTTGTCTTTCTGTCTCTCTCGGTTTTTGCGTTCCCAGATTCTGGCCCTTCACCGTTTCTTAAATTCCCGGAGATCCGTAACTCCGATTGGGCTGAATTTTGTACACGATTTTTATCGGGATATTTGCTTTCTTGCAGCGAAAGAAGGGCATCAACCGCCTTACGGAGTGGCCACGAGGGCCCAGGGCGCGCCTGCACCCCTGGGCGCACCCCTCACCCTCGTGGGCCACTCGGGCATCGTCTCACGTTGGTTCCGCTTCCCAAAATTCACATATATTCCAAAAAAAATCTCCGTCCGTTTTTATCTCGTTTGGACTCCGTTTGATATGGATATTCTACGAAAAAAACATGCAACAAACAGGAACTGGCACTGGGCACTGGATCAATATGTTAGTCCCAAAAATAGTATAAAAAGTTACCAAAAGTATATGAAAGTTGTAGAATATTGGCATGGAACAATAAAAAATTATAGATACGACGAAGACGTGTATCAACATCCCCAAGCTTAATTCCTGCTCATCCTCGAGTAGCTAAATGATAAAAGAGATAATTTTTGATGTGGAATGCTACCTAACATAATCTTGATCATGTAGTCTAATCATGGCATGAATATTAAGACACGAGTGATTCTAAGCAATAGTCTATCATTTGACATAAAAGAATTTAATACTCGGGCATCCCAACAAACAATCAAGTCTTTCAAAATATCAATGCTAAGGAACGTTATCCCTACAAAATCATATAGTCTGTTATGCTTCCTTTTTCTTAACACAAGGTATCCCTCATGCCCATCCTGGTGTCAGCCAAGCAATTGTTTTCATACTTTACTTTTTCGAAAAAATTCAACTCTTCACGCAATACATGAGCGTGAGCCATGGACATAGCACTATGGGTGGAATAGAAGGTGGTAGTAGACTAAAGTAGGGAGAAAGTCTCACATCGACTAGGCGTATCAATGGGCTATGGAGATGCCCATCAATAGATATCAATGTGAGTGAGTAGGGATTGCCATGTAACGAATGCACTAGAGCTATAAGTGTATGAAAGCTCAAAAGAAAACTAGTGGGTGTGCATCAACTTACTTGCTCACGAAGACCTAGGGCATTTGAGGAAGCCCATCGTTGGAATATACAAGCCAAGTTCTATAACGAAAAATTCCCACTAGTATATGGAAGTGACAACATATGAGACTCTCTATCATGAAGATCATGGTGCTACTTTGAAGCACAAGTGTGGAAAAAAGATAGTAGCATTGTCCCCTTTTTCTTTTTCTTTTTTTTCTTTTTTTGGGCCTTCCTTTTTTTATTTGGCCTTTCTCTTTTTTTTCTTTTGGCCTTTTTTTTCTTTTTTTTCAAGGGACAATGCTCTAATAATGATGATCATCACACTTCTATTTACTTACAACTCGATATTACAACTCGATACTAGAACAAAAATATGACTCTATATGAATGCCTCCGGCGGTGTACCGGGATGTGCAATGATGTAGCATAGCAATGACATCAAAAAACGGACAAGCCGTGGAAACATCATGCTAGCTATCTTACGATCATGCAAGGCAATATGACAATGATGGTGCGTGTCATAATAAACGGAACGGTGGAGTTACATGGCAATATATCTCGGAATGGCTATGGAAATGCCATAATAGGTAGGTATGGTGGCTGTTTTGAAGAAGGATATAAGGTGGTTTGATGCACTCGCGAAAATTGCGCGGTACTAGATTGGCTAAATAAGGGTGAGAGTGCGTATAATCCATGGACTCAACATTAGTCATAAAGAACTCATATACTTATTGCGAAAAATCTATTAGCCCTTGAAGCAAAAATACTACGACGCATGCTCCTAGGTGGGAGGTTGGTAGGAGTTAACCATCGCGCGCCCCCGACCTTCACGCAAAGATAAACAATCAAAATACAATGCGCGCCAATTTGGTTACATAGTTAGGAGACCATACGTGCATGCTTCGGGAATCACAAACCTTAACACCAATATTATTACTAAACCACAATCATTCACTAGTACCTCCCACATATTAGCATCTCTATATCGCAAAACTATTGCAAGGAATCAAACATATCATATTCAGCGATCTAAAAGTTTATGTAGGATTTTATGACTAACCATGTGAATGACCAATTCCTGTCAACTCTCTAAATAGATATAAGTGAAGCAAGAGAGTTTTAATTATTTCTACAAAAGATATGCCCACGCTCTAACAAACATAAGTGAAGCAAAAGAGCATTCTACAAATGGCGGTTTTCTATGTGAAGAGAAACAGGCAATCCAAACTTCAAATGATATAAGTGAAACACATGAAGCATTCTATAAAGCCATACTCAAAAGATATAAGTGAAGTGCAATGAGCATTCTCTAAATCAACCAAGGACTATCTCATACCAGC
The DNA here is from genome assembly GCA_902687465.1 of Secale cereale. Classification (NCBI taxonomy): domain Eukaryota; kingdom Viridiplantae; phylum Streptophyta; class Magnoliopsida; order Poales; family Poaceae; genus Secale; species Secale cereale. The sequence goes on from LR738714.1 coordinate 434,068,327, forward strand.
ATTGTGCATTTATTAAAAGAAAAATAAAAAGCACACGATGCTCCAAGACTTTATGCATATCATGTGAATGAAACGAATCCGAAAACATACCGATACTTGTTGAAAGATGGGATGCCTTCCGGGGCATCCCCAAGCTTAGACGCTTGAGTCTCCTTGAATATTTACTTGGGGTGCCTTATGCATCCCCAAGCTTGAGCTCTTGCCTCTCCTCCTCCTTCTCACATCGAGACCTCCTTGATCTTTGAACACTTCGTCCACACAAAACTTAACCGAACTTTTAGTGGCGGGGTTAGTGCATATGGTCAATGAAATCCCATCATGTACTGCTCTAACATTATTGTATAATTATAAACAAACATTACCTACTGTATGCTATCACAATTCTATGGCCCCAAGTCAAGGAGGCTTCAACAAGAATTCAAACATATGCAAATAATGATGCTATAACAGCAATCTGTGAAAACAAGACAGTCTATAGTAATCTGAACATTAACCATACTTCTATAACTCTAAAAATTCTGGAAAAATTAGGAAAATCAAGAATTTGTATAGCAAGACTTTACAAAAGTTTTAGATCCTTTCGATGTTCCAGTAAAAAAAAGTAAAATCGTGCACTACAGCTAATGTTTCTGTTTTTGCACCGCACAAAGCAACAAGCAGTTTAATCATCCTAAAGGAAACTCTTGGCACATTATTTTTATAATACAATGGAATTGTACAAGGGGAAAATTATTTTTGTTGAAAAGTTTCTGTAATTTAAGATTTGCAAGGTTTCCATGGGCATGAACAAAGTTCAATGAGCTCCCCCATTTCAACGGTGCTCGCCCTTCTTACTTTCACTTTTCTTTTTGAAAAAGTTTTAGGTTCCCCTCTTTATTTTTTTGTTTTCAAACTTCATAAAAGCACACAACAGAAATAAATGACTCTCTAAAACTTTTGGGTTGTCTCCCTGGCAGCGCTTTCTTTAAAGCCATTAAGCTAGGCATATAGTGCTCAAGTAATGGATCCACCCGGATCCCAAGGTATAACAAAGCCAATTTTAATTAGCAATGATTTGGCATTTAGTACTGAGCACAAAGTGATACGTATCAAGAAAAAACGAAGTCTAACTCTCTTCCTATGCATAGGCATGTCATACAAGAACAATTCATGCACATCATGTAAAGACCAATGCATAGTATAAGCAGTTTCTTGCAATTTTATCGTGTTGGAAACATAGAGAGGCGGAGATGTAGTTCCTCTCTCATAATAATTGCAAATAGGAGCATCAAGCACATGCATATTATATTCATCAAAATCATCATGTGCAACGGAAAAAGGCAACCCATCAATATAATCCTTAATAAGTGCAAACTTCTCCAATATAGTGCAGTTTGGAGAATTCAAAAAGATAATAGGACTATCATGTGTGGGTGCAATAGCAACTATCTCATGTTTAACATAAGGAACTATAGCAAGTTCATCTCCATAGACATAATTCATATTGGCATCTTGGCCACAAGCATAGAAAGCATCATCAAAAAGGGATATTTCAAACGAATTAAAGGGATCATAACAATCATCATAGCAATCATCCTTCGGTAAGCACGAAGGGAAATTCAAAAATGTATGAGTTGAAGAGTTACTCTCATTAGAAGGTGGGCACGGGTAGCTAATCCGTGCTTCCTCCTTTTGTTCTTCACTATCCTCGTCATCTTTTTCATCTAATGAGCTCACAATGTCATCAGTTTCTTCTTCATAGTTTCCTGCAAAATATTAGTCTCTTCTTGGACAGCGGAGACTTTCTCAATAAACGCATCAATATAGGAGTTATATTCATAATTCAAATAGCAATATTTCAATATAGCAAGATTTTCAGGCCTATAAACATCATCATCAAAAGCATCATACTTTTTAAACGGAGATTCAATTTCATAAGCACCCTTAAAAGCAATGAATTCTTCTATTTGTTCCACATCATAATAATCATATATACCATTAGCATAAGAAGCTAAGGTTTCATTATCATTAAATTTGCATGTAAAGGGAAGGTGTGGAGCCTTCATCCTAGAGCAACAAGTATAATCATAGCCCAATCATAGTTGCCGAGCATACCAACGCAACATATAAATTTGATCCCATAATAGTTTCCCTTTTTGTGTCAAGCGATAATCCCTAAAGTATCCACGTTGATCCAACATTACTCCCATTATATAGTTGAATGGGGTTTTCTCATAATTATCAAAGTAGTACATAATATCTTTCACACAATGAGCATCGAGGGTTTTAGGAGGTTCCCCATCTCCATGAGTAGCAAGTACACCTAATTTTTTGCGTATTTCATGTTCAATATCCATAACTAAAGATAGAGAACAACTTAGAATAGCAAATAAAATCTACTTAGTGATAAAGCAAACAAGCACACACGAGAATATTCACCCCACGCTATTGCTCCCCGGCAACGGTGCCAGAAAAAGGTCTTGATAACCCACAAGTGTAGGGGATCAGTTGTAGCCTCTTTCGATAAGTAAGAGTATCGAACCCAATGAGGAGCTAAAGGTAGAACAAATATTCCCTCAAGTTCTATCGACAACTGATACAACTCTACGCATGCTTGACGTTTACTTTACCTAGAACAAGTATGAAACTATAAGTACTTTGTGGTTTTTGTGGGATATGTTTGCAAGAATATAAAGAGCACGTTAATAAAACTAGGGGCTGTTAAGATAAAGACACAACTAAATTAGTTTTAATAGAGAGCTTTTTGTCACGAGAAAGTTATTTGTCCCTAGGAAATCGATAACTAGACCGGTAATCACTATCGTAATTTTATTTGAGGGATATGCATAAGCTAACATACTTTCTCTTCTTGGATCATATGCACTTATGATTGGAACTCTAGAAAGCATCCACAACTACTAAAGATCATTAAGATAAAACCCAACCATAGCATTAAAGTATCAAGTTCTCTTTATTCCCATACGCAAACAACCTACTTACTCGGGTATGTGCTTCTGTCACTCACGCCACTCACCATAAGCAAATCATGAACATATTGCAAACCCTACAGCGGGGATCCCTCATGCTTGCACGACACGGAGAGCACCATAGGTCAGCACCTATAATAAAACATGCAACTCAAACCAATCACGATAATCAATTAACCCATACGATAAAACGGATCTACTCAAACATCATAGGATAGCCATACATCATTGGGAAATAATATATAGCGTTGAGCACCATGCTTAAGTAGAGATTATAGCGGGTAGAATAGGGGTTACACCGCTGCATAGAGGGGGGAAGAGTTGGTGTTGACAGCGGTGAAGTTGTTGGTGTAGATTGCGGTGACGATGATGGCCCCGACGGCACTCCGGTGCCATCGGAAGCGAGGGGGAGAGAGCCCCGCTCCTTCTTCTTCTTCCTTGACCTTCTCCCTAGATGGGAGAAGGGTTTCCCCTCTGGTCCATGGTCTATATGGCGTGGGAGGGGTGAGAGCCCCTCCGAGATTGGATTTGTCTTTCTGTCTCTCTGTTTCTGCGTTCCCAGATTCTGGCCCTTCATCGTTTCTTAAATTCCCGGAGATCCGTAACTCCGATTGGGCTGAATTTTGGACACGATTTTTATCCGGATATTAGCTTTCTTGTGGCGAAAGAAGGGCGTCATCCGCCTTACGGAGTGGCCACGAGGTCCAAGGGCGTGCCAGCCCCCTGGGCGCACCCCTCACCCTCGTGGGCCACTCGGGCATCATCTCACGTTGGTTACGCTTCCCAAAATTCACATATATACAAAAAAATCTCCGTCCGTTTTTATCCCGTTTGGACTCCGTTTGATATATATATTCTGCGAAACAAAAAACATGCAACAAACAGGAACTGGCACTGGGCACTAGATCAATATGTTAGTCCCAAAAATAGTATAAAAAGTTGCCAAAAGTATATACAAGTTGTAGAATATTGGAATGGAACAAACAAAAATTATAGTTACGACGGAGACGTATCAGAGCCTAGTGCGGGTCCAGAGTCCGAAGACCAGACCCCCAAGGCGGGAGAGGATACAACTGTTCCTACGGCGCCCAGTGTCAATCCGGAGGCGGCGGACCCGTTGGCGGGAGCACTACAAAGTGCTTCCATCGTGGAGGAGCACCGCACCATAATGGGTGCGGTGGTGAAGAAGATTCAGTCCGTCAAAGGCGGACTGAATGAAGCCTTCAATAACCTACTAACAGGCTTCGAGGCATACAATGTAATGTTGTTTATGGAACTTTATTTATTTTGTATGCACATATATAGCCAGTAGCCTCTGAAGCTTTGTGTGATTCTGAATAGAATCGGACGAAGTATCCATAATATAGCATATTATAGAGCTAAACTTTTTGCTTTTGCATTTGAACATGCTTCACTAGTTGCGGCAACTGCACAAGCTGCATAAGTTTCCGAACTAAATCGAAAGCTCTCGGAGTCCAACGCGGACCTCGACTACGTCAACCAGTGTTTGGATGAGACGCAAGGTATGCAGATTTGAAAAATTGAGATGTCAAGAAGACTAATAATTTTAATTGATTATGAGTGTAAACTCTTTGTGATATTCTGTATTAAACATTTGGCGCCACTGAGCTCGAGGCCCTCAAGGGCAACCTCGCGAAGGCCAAGAAGGAGGCCGAAGCAAGCAAGGCAGCCGCTGACAAAGCGGTTGCCGATCTAGAGGCTGAAAAGGCCGCATGCCAAAAGCATGAGGCTCGGGTGGCCGAAGTCAAAAGTGAGCTGCACGATGCTATTCGCAAATGCGAAGCATTGGAAAAAACGACATCGAAACAAGCATCCGAGCTCACTGTGGTAGTCAATGCTGCCCAGGAGGCGCGAAGCGAGTCGCGCAGCGTCTGCGAGGAAGTCAAGCAGGCGCAGGAGATAGCATATGGTAAGACTTTTCTCTTACAGAGCATCTTTGGAGGGCAGAAGTACCTTGGGCTGACACGGTTATGAAGTTCTCCATGCGTGTTTGCGGATCTCCCGAGGAGCAGTGCTGACGCCGCCCAATACTTCCGAGCCCAGGAGGGGAACAACACGAAGAAGCTGTTCTGGTCGCAGTTCAATGCGCCAAAACATCGGATGCCCCTCAACGGCCAGATGAAGCAGTTGGTCGATCTGCACAACATGGCGGGTTCGTGTAACACCCCAAATTTTTGATTTGGTTTTTCTTGCAAACCTTTGGCCTTTTTGAAAGGGGATTGTTTGATCTTTTCTTCTTCCCTTCTAAAACCCCTTTTTGCCAAAGTTTGTGTGTCTTCTCAAGCTTGGTTTTTGGCCTTGAAGTTCTCCTCTTGTGTTTGGCTCAAGCACAAGTTGATATTCAAATGGAGTTGTTGAGTTCACCTCTTCTTGTTTTTAAATTCTCAAGTTTAAGCTTGACTCCTCTCCCCTCCAACCTTCATCTTGCCATGATCCCAACATGAGCAATCCTCTCCAAGACTCTCTTCATAGCATGGGACAAGCATTTCTTCAATTCCAGCAAGTTTGAACCTCATTGGGATTTTTCTCCTATTTATTTCACTTCGAAACAAATTCTGTCTTTTATAGTGGATCTTGGTGATTTACAAAGGAACCACCTTTTTCATCTACCTATTTGACTCCAAACCAACTCTCATACATAGTCCTTAATACCCACAACCTAGATCCATCTTGTCTCACTGGTCCACAGTTCAAATTTTTCAATTTCACCTGCTGCAAGTTTGGACCAGATTTGCAAAATTTGGTGAAATTCATATTTATCTTCTTCCAAAAATTCTGTGAAAAATCATGCAGCCTCTAGATACATCAAGAGGCCACTCCACCAAAAATCAGCTCCAGAGTCATTGCACAAATACCATAATCATTTCATCAAACACCTAGCCTACCCTGAACTGTCATCTGTTAACTAAAACTGTCGACAGTTAACACTTTGTCAGTTTCAACAGTCGTCGTGCACGGCGACAAAACGTGTCTGTATCTCCCTTGGCTCGACGCTGCACTGCAGCTTCTTCTTATCCTCGCGCCACACGGTCACTTGGCAGCTTCTGGGCGTCGGTGGCGCCCTGGCCCGACCGCGCCGGTGGCTGCCACGGCCACAGCGCCGCCCGTGGCAGCTGACAGACGCAACGCCGCAGCTCCACGCCGTTTCACGCCGCCCAGACCACCCCAGTGCACCGCGTGTCCTTCTTCACAGTCAGCGCACGCCTGGCACGCGCAGAGCGCCGTTTCTGCCGCCGACGTGCCGCACGGCCGCTCCGTCAGTGACAGGTCGTAACATCCCTTCTACTGCCCAGTTAAGCGCGGGAATGGGAGCGCAACAACGCATGGAAGGTGCTCAAGCTCTTAACCCCACCGTCTGACCACTGCAGCGCTGCAATTAGCTCGCCGGACTTATCCATTCGCGGCAGCCACCTCGAGCCGCCTATAAAAGGCACCCCCGAGCTCGTGCTTGAGCACACACGCCTCCACTACTCCCCTATACCACGCCAAACCTCTGGAAGAGCCCCGAGAGGCTTTTCTTCCCCGGCTCCGGCCAACTGCCTCCGCCTCGGGCTCCAGCTCCGTTCACTCCGGTGAGGGCTCCTCCGCCGCCGTGAGCTTGAACGTAGTACCCTGGCATCCCCCTAGTCCTAACCCCCAGCCCAATTTCTCCCCACGAACCTTCCCCGACGAGATCCACGAACACCCGAGCCGCCGTCCGCCGGAGATAAGCTCGTCGTCGACGTGGAACTCGCCGGCCTCCAACTCCACTACCGTTCGACGCGGAAGACCACCGTGAAGCTAGAGGTACCCCTCCCCTCCCCTATCTCGCCGTGGATCGACACCGACGATCACCGCAGCACCGTCGCCGGCGCGGCTCTGCTCCGTTTTTCAAACCTGACACGAGGGGCCCTCTGTCAGTCTCTCATCTCTCTCCCTTCGAAACTTTTTCTATTAGCGCAATCTACAAAATACGTCTTCCCTCTGCGGCTGGCGTATCACATACCCGTTCGCTTTGTCCTTTTCTGTTCTAGCCCCTGGATCTATTCTGTTTCATTACAGATAGGTCCCTAGACAGAAACCTTAATATCTTTTAATCTAAAAGTGATTTTGAGTTGATTCTTTTTCAGTCCATCTTGGTTTTCTGTCTAGTTTTTTTTCATATTTATGTGGAAATATTTTGAGCAACTTTATTTGCACGTGCGGTATTTATGTTAGTATGTATTTGTTTGAATGCATAGATACCAGAGGCCGTGATGGAGACGCGAATCTCGCCGAGTTAGACTCCGACTTTTCAGAATCAGGCAAGCATGTTTGAACTCTTGATATGATGAGTGCGTTGCATGTTTGCTCGAGTAGTTCGTTCATAAGCATGATTATATGAGCATATGTGTATGGCATATTTCATGCAAGTGATGCTTCGGGTGAGTCCCGAAGGAGAATGTTGCACCACCTCGGTCATATGGTGATATGATGGGGTGGAATACTGGTATTGTTGGAGCATGCCAGTAGTTGGTCAACTCAGTATCAACGGGGATCACCTCTCGATTCCGTTCGTCTCCTTTTCAGTACTATCATAGGCCGTCCGTTGGGATTACGGTCTAGTCGGTGGTAAACCACTTTCCGAGTACACACCAAGTAGAGGGGCCGGGATGAGGGTTCCATGGCCCTGGATTAAAGCCCGTCATCCGGTCAGGGGGCATGGGTGTTTCCGGTTGGGACCGAGAGGGTGGCACCCCTTAGAGCGCGCATATATAAATTTGATCCCATGCTATTCGAGGTTGTAGCCTCCCCGTCTTCAAGTTTTCCGTGAATGTCGTCGCGGGTGATTCCGGACGACAGGATGTTAAATGGGCGTGTACTGGTTAGTTGAGTTTCTGCTAAAGCAACGTAGACGGGGCTAGCCCACATGGCTAGTAGAACCCGTTGGCTATGAGTTAATGGTACAAGCTCTGCAGAGTTAAATTCTTCAGTAGCCATGTTTATGGCCTAGGGTCAATTTTCATATCAACCCGGAGACCGTCTCTAGTTTATTCTCGAGAGTAACCAGAGTAATATTTCTGTTAAGTTCATTTGGTAGATGAAATCACCAACCATCGCAGTATTTATTTTCAGAAGTATTCCATCAATAATATCCTGTCATTTATAAGCCCTTTATGTGATGTCGCTTAGACGTCCGACTGTGGCATCCTTGTTATTTATTTTTGTTATAAGCCCTTTATGTGATGTCGCTCAGACGTCCGACTGTGGCATCCTTGTTATTTATTTTTGTTATAAGCCCTTTATGTGATGTCGCTCAGACGTCCGACTATGGCATTCTTTTCATTTATAGGCCCTGTATGTGATGTCGCTCAGACGTCCGACGGAGGCATTTTCGTTATTTACTTTGGTTATAAGCCCTTTATGTGATGTCGCTCAGACGTCCGACTGTGGCATTCTTTTCATTTATAGGCCCTGTATGTGACGTCGCTCAGACGTCCGACGGAGTCATTTTCGTTATTTACTTTGGTTATAAGCCCTTTATGTGGTGTCGCTCAGACGCCCGACTGTGGCCTGTTATCATTTATTATTCTCCTACAAGGCGTCACCCAGACCATCGTTGGCCCCGTTATTTTACCTTTTGGATTTCGGGAGGATTACCGCCCGACTTCCAGCCTTACTTTCAGTGCATTCATATTTTGTTCCGGTCGCATTTTTGCTGGAATACTCATATGCATTCATGTTGGCATTTGTTATATCTTAAGTCCGAACTGTCTTGCGAGTACATTCAAAGTACTCACCTGGCTTGTTGATTTGGCCAGATGTGGACGAAGGCGATCTCATGGATGAAGAGTTCGATAGCGAGTCCGACGCTTAGTGGAGTCCCAGTCAGTCCCTTGCGATCCTGGAATTGATCACTGTTTTATACCGCTTCCGCCTACCACCAAATAAATTCATCGGGTCTCACTCCGACACTCGATGAACTGTAAAATATTGGAGTCACACCACCCACTTCACTGTGACATATTCCACTGCCTTTTATTACGAGTCAGTAGTATGCCACCCAACCTTGTGCCATATCCGCCTCTATGTGATATATTGGCGCGCTTGTAATAAAATCTGTTGAGCCATCCTTGGCTCAACCTTGTATAATATTCAGTGTACTGGAAATTTTGTATCAAGGATTTGTCTGCCAGCAGGAATTTTATTCCTCGCCGGTTTTATAAAGAGATCGGTCTTCCGGTAATTATTTTACCAAAGGACCGGTCGCGACAACCTTGGTATCAGAGCCAGGCTGACTGTAGGAAGCCACTAGGTGCGCTCGCTAATCGGTTATTAGCGAAAAATCTGCTTTTCAGCATTTTTACATCTGTAGGAATTTTCTGTTGGTCAGCATAAATTTATGGCGTGACTATTCGGAATTTTTGTCTACTTTTGTAGAGGGCCAGCAACGGCTGTGATGTACAGGTGTTCGCCAACATTCCTGAGGGGTTTGTAAAGCTCCTCATCGCCATCACCAAAGTCGCAATCGGGCCATCCACACGTCCGAATTTACACTCTACCGTCACAAGCTCAACGACAACGTGTCTATGCATCAGGCTGTGGTACATTTCAAAGGTGGGCGTTCTGAAGTGCGCCGCCTTCGATTTGTGGGCAGAGCTATGCCTACGGAGAGGCATGCTATGCAGATGGCTGCCTGTGAGGCGATAGCTCGTCTCCGGGACATTCTGCCTTCGATGAAGACTCGTCACTTCCGTTACCTCCCATGCCACGTGCCTTATACGTGGCACTATGCATTTGCATGTGCAAATGGGGAGCGTGACGAAGCCATTGAATCAATGGTTGAATACCTCAAGGCACTGGAGGCAGCCTTTGATAATCTAGTGGACGACCTGGTGGCCGCCCGTATGGAGATGGTCCAGAGTGGCTCCGCCAACAGGAGGGAGCTACTCCATACTGCACCACCAATGACATTTTTCTCGTCCGCCGCCTCGTATACACCTTCCATCATGGCCACCACTCGCCGTCTGCTTACCACTGAGGAGTTTGACCAAGTCATTGCTCCTACTCCAGTCAGAGCTGCACCGCCTGCTGCACCTACTTTGACACCTCGTACTCATACTCCGCGCCTGGAGCCCATCAGTGAGGAGGAAGTTGAGTCTCCAGCACCACTGGGCCTTACCCTCGGAAGGCCGAGGGAAATCTTCAACGTCTACGACTAGCGCGTCATCTCGCGACGCGCCACGCTCGCTTGTAATATTTGTGCGATATGTAAAATAGGTTGTTGGGAGTAGTCTGTTTGCGCATCATGTAGGACCATGGAGGAGTGCACTAGTTTCTAATAACATGTCAGGATGTGTACGCACACCCTGAGTGGCGTATGTATAATTAGGATCCGCGTGTAACATATGTACTAGCAGCCTTCTCCGTGCGCAATCGACCAGTTTATTTCAAAATCTTTTTCGAGCTCGTGTTTGACCGCTTTTGCAAAATCTTGGTTTCTTTTGCTGCTCGGTTCTTCTCAGTTTTTCTGCTTTGTTACCCCGGAGTAAGAAATGACTCGTCCCTGGACACGCTCCATGCCAAGTCCGCCGGAGGAAAATTATGGCACGCAGACAAACAACAATTTCTCACAGGGGCAGTCAAGTCAGAAGGGCAGTGAGACAGCATTTTCTCAAGTATGCCGCCTTTACAAGCAAAGTCAGCAACAGCACCAAGAAATGATGAACCATGTCATTAACATGGGAAATCACCGCGAGCCATACCAGCAGCACTCAAAATTGTCTGAATTCCAGAAGACGCGTCCAACAACATTTTCTCACACAGACAAGCCTCTTGAGGCCGACGACTGGCTTCGAGATATTGAGAGGAAGTTAATTGTGGCACAATGCTCAGACCGCGAAAAAGTGTTGTACGCACCGCATTACCTCACAGGAGCAGCCGCATCATGGTGGGAAAATTTTCTGCTTATGCATCCCGACATAAATAATATCACCTGAGAAGATTTCAAGGAAGGCTTTCGTGGAGCACACATCCCTAAGAGTATCATGAAAATCAAGAAAAGAGAATTTGATGATCTCAAGCAAAGAGGCATGACAGTACAGGAGTACAACAGTCAGTTTGCGCAGTTATCACGATATGCCAACGAAGAGCGAATGACAGAAAATAAAAAGATGGAGAAATTCCTGGACGGACTGGCACCAGCACTAAAATGCCAGTTAGTCGTACACACTTTTCCAGATTTCAAGACGCTGGTGGACAAAGCTATTACACTGGAAAATGAACGTCACAGTCTGGAGGATATTCGCAAGAGAAAAAGGGATCAGACCAACCACCCCCGCAACAACAAGAATAAAATGAATTTCCAAAGGAACGTTGTGAACAGACCCACGACCAGCGACACACGTCCAAATAAGAATTTTCATGCAAGAGACAAGGATTTCACCTATCGCCCGGGTGTTACCTGCTATGCATGTGGAGAAGAAGGACACTATGCTAAACAGTGCCCTAAGCCAAGAAACTCAGCGCCAAAACCGAACAGCAACGGGAACAATTCAGCGCCCAAGCGTAATAATTTCAACCCCAATAACAATCACAGGAAAGGCCACCTGAACCATGTGACCAAGGAGCAGGCACAGGATGCACCGGATATCGTACTCGGTACGTTCCCCGTCAACACAATACCAGCCGTGGTTTTGTTTGATTCTGGAACTTCTCATTCGTTCATTTCGAAGAGTTTTGCCTTGCAACATGGTTTTTCAATGCTTCCCTTGGGAAAATCAATGACCATCAAGTCCCTCGGAAGTAAGCAGATCACTCAAAATTACTGCCGAGGTTTGACCATTGAGATTGAGGGATTAAAATTCCACGCAAACCTCATTGTGTTGGAAAACAAAGGACATGATGTTATCCTGGGTATGGACTGGCTAACCACCAATAAAGGATTTATCGACTGCTTCAACAGAATAGTGATACTTACTCATCATCATGGGAAAACAATAAGAGTCGCAGCTCAGGAGAGACCAGTATCTCGGCAACCAAAATTGAACAAAGTGGATACATCTGAGTTAAGCAAGGTTCCAGTTGTATGCGAATTTCCAGACGTATTTCCCGAGGAATTACCAGGCATGCCGCCAGATAGAGAAATAGAGTTCATTATTGAGCTAGCACCAGGAACCACACCCATATATAAGAAACCATACAGAATGGCGCTATCCGAGTTGGTTGAATTAAAGAAGCAAATAAAGTAATTGCTGGACAAGGGATTTATACGGGCCAGCTCCTCACCTTGGGGCTCGCCGGTATTATTTGCCAAAAAGAAGGATGGGACCATGAGGCTGTGTATAGACTACCGAGCACTCAACATGGTCACAGTCAAAAATAAATATCCGATGCCACGGATAAATGATTTATTTGACCAGCTCGCACAAGCCAAGGTCTTCTCAAAAGTTGACTTAAGGTCAGGTTATCATCAGCTGAAAGTACGCACAGAAGATATCCCGAAAACAGCATTCACCTCAAGATACGGACTTTATGAATTTACAGTGATGCCGTTCGGACTGACCAACGCCCCCGCATATTTCGTCCACCTCATGAATAAGGTATTTATGAAATTCATGGACAAATTTGTGATGGTATTTATTGATGATATTTTGGTATATTCCAAAACACCGGAAGAACATGCTGAGCACCTCCGCATTATACTGGGAGAATTAAGGAAGCACCAACTTTACGCCAAATTCAGCAAGTGTGAATTTTGGTTGAGACAAGTGGGTTTCCTAGGACACGTATTAACGCAAGAAGGAATTGCTGAGGATCCAGATAAAGTCAAGGCTGTACTTGGCTGGAAGTCGCCAGCCAGTGTGACGGATATACGCAGTTTCCTTGGTATGGCCGGATATTACAGAAGGTTTATTGAAGGATTTTCCACCATAGCCAAACCAATGACCCAGCTACTGAAGAAAGATAAGAAATTCGAGTGGACCGAAGCATGTGAGAAAAGCTTCCAAGAGCTCAAAAAGAAGTTCACGACAGCCCCGGTATTAATTGTGCCAGACATACACAAGAGCTTTGAAGTATATTGCGACGCATCCCGGAAGGGCCTCGGATGCGTACTAATGCAAGAAGGCAAAGTAGTCGCCTACGCATCTCGGCAACTGCGAAAACATGAAGAAAATTATCCTACTCACGATTTGGAGTTGGCAGCAGTCATTCATGCACTCAAGGAATGGAGGCACTTCTTACTTGGAAATCGCTGTGAAATATATACGGACCATAAGAGCCTCAGCTATATTTTCACACAGCCAGATCTAAATTTACGACAACGTCGCTGGTTGGAACTGGTAAAAGATTACGATGTCGGTATCCACTATCACCCCGGGAAAGCGAATGTGGTAGCCGATGCTCTCAGCCGTTACCCCAGCCCGGACAGCGGCAGCATACAAAACCTGAGGCCCGAATTTCAGCGAGAATTCACCAGGCTCAACCTAACGATGGTCACGGAGGGCGAAGTATCCAAGCTAGAAATACAGCCTACACAGATAGAGCAGATAAAGAAGGCTCAACTTGGACACCCCGGCATCGAGGGAATAAAAAGAAAAGTAAGTCATGGCAAAGCTTCAGAATTCACCGTAGACAGTGAAGGAATATTATGGTTCGGAGACAGACTTTGCGTACCCAACAGCAGCGACCTCAAACAGCAAATTCTAGCGGAAAGTCATACCGCTCCATACTCAATCCACCCTGGAGGTACAAAAATGTACAAGGATATTCAGAAAAGATTTTGGTGGCACGTCATGAAGAGGGATATAGCCACATTTATTGCATGATGCGATTCATGTCAACGCATTAAAGCCGAACACCAAAAACCCGCAGGGCTATTACAGCCAAATAAGATACCAGAGTGGAAATGGGATGATATCGGAATGGACTTTATTGTTGGACTACCACGATCACAACACGGTAACGATGCCATATGGGTCATCACAGATAGACTGACCAAGGTGGCACATTTCATACCCGTCAAGACAACGCACACCACTCAAAAGCTCGCCAAGCTTTACCTCGCCCGGATAGTATGCCTACATGGTGTTCCCAAGACTATAATATGCGACAGGGGTACTCAGTTCGTCTCAAAATTTTGGGACCAGTTGCAGCAAGCCCATGGAACACAACTAACATTCAGTACGGCTTACCACCCCTAGACTGGAGGACAAATGGAACGAGTAAATCAAATACTCGAAGACATGCTAAGGGCATGCGTCCTCACCTATGGGGCCAGTTGGGAGGAAAGCTTACCATATGCCGAGTTTGCATACAACAATAGTTACCAAGCTAGCCTACAGATGGCACCTTTCGAAGCCCTGTACGGACGAAGATGCCGTACTCCTTTGAACTGGTCAGAAACAGGGGACAGTCGCATATTCGGCCCGGATATGTTAAAGGAAGCCGAGGAAAGGGTAAAAATGATACGGGATCGACTCAGGACCGCCCAAAGCCGACAAAAGAGCTATTACGATCAAAAGCATCGGGAAATAAGTTTTGAGCCCGGTGACGACGTATACCTGCGAGTGTCACCAATGAGAGGACTACAACGATTCAAAGTCAAGGGGAAACTAGCACCATGATTCATCGGACCCTTCCGTATAATTGCACGAAGAGGCACAGTAGCTTACCAACTGGACCTCAACAAGGAATTGTCCGACGTTCACGACGTGTTCCACGTCTCGCAACTACGGAAGTGTGTAAGCAACCCAGAGAAACATGTGTCACATGAAAGTCTTGACGTGCAACCAGATCTTACATACCGAGAACACCCAGTGAAGATTTTGGAGGAGTCTGAAAGGAGGACCCGTCAGAAAACTATTAAATTTCTCAAGATTCAGTGGAGTAACCACACAGGAGATGAGGCAACATGGGAAAGGGAAGATTTCCTTCGGACAGAACATCCGCACCTATTTGAGGATCAGCTGAAATCTCGGGGACGAGATTTTTCCTAAGGGGGTAGGCGTTGTAACACCCCAAATTTTTGATTTGGTTTTTCTTGCAAACTTTTGGCCTTTTTGAAATGGGGTTGTTTGATCTTTTCTTCTGCCCTTCTAAAACCCCTTTTTGCCAAAGTTTGTGTGTCTTCTCAAGCTTGGTTTCTGGCCTTGAAGTTCTCCTCTTGTGTTTGGCTCAAGCCCAAGTTGATATTCAAATGGAGTTGTTGAGTTCACCTCTTCTTGTTTTTAAATTCTCAAGTTTAAGCTTGACTCCTCTCCCCTCCAACCTTCATCTTGCCATGATCCCAACATGAGCAATCCTCTCCAAGACTCTCTTCACATCATGGGACAAGCATTTCTTCAATTCCAGCAAGTTTGAACATCATTGGGATTTTTCTCCTATTTATTTCACTTCAAAACAAATTCTGTCTCTTATAGTGGATCTTGGTGATTTACAAAGGAACCCCTTTTTCATCTACCTATTTGACTCCAAACCAACTCTCCTAGAAAGTCCTTAATACCCACAATCTACATCCATCTTGTCTCACTGGTCCACAGTTCAAATTTTTCAAATTTCACCTGCTCCAAGTGTGGACCAGATTTGCAAAATTTGGTGAAATTCATATTTATCTTCTTCCAAAAATTCTGTGAAAAATCATGCAGCCTCTAGATACATCAAGAGGCCACTCCACCAAAAATCAGCTCCAGAGTCATTGCACAAATACCAGAATCATTTCATCAAACACCTAGCCTACCCTGAACTGTCATCTATCAACTGAAACTGTCGACAGTTAACACTTCGTTAGTTTCGTTAGTTTCGACAGTCGTCGTGTGCGGCGACAAAACGTGTTTGTATCTCCCTTGGCTCGACGCTGCACTGCAGCTTCTTCTTATCCTCGCGCCGCACGGTCACTTGGCAGCTTCTGGGCGTCGGTGACGCCCTGGCCCGACCGCGCCGGCGGCTGCCACGGCCACAGCGCCGCCCGTGGCGGCTGACAGACGCAACGCCGCAGCTCCACGTTGTTTCGCGCCGCCCAGACCACCCCAGTGCACCGCGTGTCCTTCTCCATAGCCAGCGCACGCCTGGCACGCCGTTGCCACGGCCTGGCACGCGTAGAGCGCCGTTTCTGCCGCCGACGTGCCGCACGGCCGCTTCCTTCAGTGACAGGTCATAACACCCCTTCTACTGCCTAGTTAGGCGCGGGAATGGAACCACAACAACGCATGGAAGGTGCTCAAGCTCTTAACCCCGCCGTCCGACCGCTGCAGCGCCGCAATTAGCTCGCCGGACTTATCCGTTCGTGGCAGCCACCTTGAGCCGCCTATAAAAGGCACCCCCGAGCTCGTGCTCGAGCACAGACGTCTCCACTACTCCCCTATACCACGCCAAACCTCTGGAAGAGCCCCGAGAGGCTTTTCTTCCCCGGCTCCGGCCAACTGCCTCCGCCTCGGGCTCCAGCTCCATTCACTCCGGTGAGGGATCCTCCTCCGCCGTGAGCTTGAACGTAGTACCCTGGCATCCCCCTGGTCCTAACCCCCAGCCCAATTTCTCCCCAGGAACCTTCCCCGACGAGCTCCACGAACACCCGAGCCGCCGTCCGCCGGAGATAAGCTCGCCGTCGACGTGGGACTCGCCGGCCTCCAACTCCACCACCGTTCGACGCGGAAGACCACCGTGAAGCTAGAGGTACCCCTCCCCTCCCCTATCTCGCCGTGGATCGACGCCGACGATCACCACAGCACCGTCGCCGACGCGGCTCTGCTCCGTTTTTCAAACCTGACACGAGGGGCCCTTTGTCAGTCTCTCATCTCTCTCCCTTCGAAACGTTTTCTGTTAGCACAATCTGCAAAATACGTCTTCCCTCTGCGGCTGGCGTATCGCATACTGGTTCGCTTTGTCCTTTTCTGTTCTAGCCCCTGGATCTTTTCTGTTTCATTACAGATAGGTCCCTAGACAGAAACCTTAATATCTTTTAATCTAAAAGTGATTTTGAGTTGATTCTTTTTCTGTCCATCTTGGTTTTCTGTCTATTTTTTTGTCATATTTATGTGGAAATATTTTGAGCAACTTTATTTGCACGCGCGGTATTTATGTTAGTATGTATTTGTTTGAATACATAGATACGGGAGGCCGTGACGGAGACGCGAATCTCGCCGGGTTAGACTCCGACTTTTCAGAACCAGGCAAGCATGTTTGAACTCTTGATAAAATGAGTGCGTTGCATGTTTTCTCGAGTAGTTCGTTCATAAGCATGATTATATGAGCATATGTGTATGGCATATTTCATGCAAGTGATGCTTCGGGTGAGTCCCGAAGGAGAATGTTGCACCACCTCGGTCATATGGTGATATGATGGGGGTGGAATACTGGTATTGTTGGAGCATGCCAGTAGTTGGTCAACTCAGTATCAACGGGGATCACCTCTCGATTCCGTTCGTCTCCTTTTCAGTACTATCATAGGCCATCCGTTGGGATTACGGTCTAGTCGGTGGTAAACCACTTTCCGAGTACACACCAAGTAGAGGGGCCGGGATGAGGGTTCCATGGCCCTGGATTAAAGCCCGTCATCCGGTCAGGGGGCATGGGTGTTTCCGGTTGGGACCGAGAGGGGGGCACCCCTTAGAGCGCGCATATATAAATTTGATCCCATGCTATTTGAGGTTGTAGCCTCCCCGTCTTAAAGTTTTCCGTGAATGTCGTCGCGGGTGATTCCGGACGACAGGATGTTAAATGGGTGTGTACTGGTTAGTTGAGTTTCTGCTAAAACACCGTAGACGGGGCTAGCCCACGTGGCTAGTAGAACCCGTTGGCTATGAGTTAATGGTACAAGCTCTGCAGAGTTAAATTCCTTCAGTAGCCATGTTTTATGGCCTAGGGTCAATCTTCATATCAACCCAGTGACCGTCTCTAGTTTATTCTCGAGAGTAACCAGAGTAATATTTCTGTTAAGTTCATTTGGTAGATGAACTCACCAACCATCGCAGTATTTATTTTTAGAAGTATTCCATCAATAATATCCTGTCATTTATAAGGCCTTTAGCTGATGTCACTTAGACGTCCGAGTGTGGCATCCTTGTTATTTATTTTTGTTATAAGCCCTTTATGTGATGTCGCTCAGACGTCCGACTATGGCATCCGTGTTATTTATTTTTGTTATAAGCCCTTTATGTGATGTCGCTCAGACGTCCGACTGTGGCATTCTTTTCATTTATAGGCCATGTATGTGATGTCGCTCAGACGTCCGACGGAGGCATTTTCGTTATTTACTTTGGTTATAAGCCCTTTATGTGATGTCGCTCAGACGTCAGACTGTGGCATTCTTTTCATTTATAGGCCCTGTATGTGATGTCGCTCAGACGTCCGACGGAGGCATTTTCGTTATTTACTTTGGTTATAAGCCCTTTATGTGGTGTCGCTCAGACGCCCGACTGTGGCCTGTTATCATTTATTATTCTCCTACGAGGCGTCACCCAGACCCTCGTTGGCCCGGTTATTTTACCTTTTGGATTTCGGGAGGATTACCGCCCGACTTCCAGCCTTACTTTCAGTGCATTCATATTTTGTTCATGTCGCATTTTTGCTGGAATACTCATATTCATTCATGTAGGCATTTGTTATATCTTAAGTCCGAACTGTCTTGCGAGTACATTCAAAGTACTCACCTGGCTTGTTGATTTGGCCAGATGTGGACGAAGGCGATCTCATGGATGAAGAGTTCGATAGCGAGTCCGACGCTTAGAGGAGTCCCAGTCAGTCCCTTGTGATCCTGGAATTGATCACTGTTTTATACCGCTTCCGCCTACCACCAAATAAATTCATCGGGTCTCACTCCAACACTCGATGAACTGTAAAATATTGGAGTCACACCACCCACTTCACTGTGACATATTCCACCGCCTTTTATTACGGGTCAGTAGTATGCCACCCTACCTTGTGCCATATCCGCCTCTATGTGATATATTGGCGCGCTTGTAATAAAATCTGTTGAGCCATCCTTGGCTCAACCTTGTATAATATTCAGTGTACTGGAAATTCTGTATCAAGGATTTGTCTGCCAGTAGGAATTTTATTCCTCACCGGTTTAATAAAGAGATCGGTCTTCTGGTAATTATTTTACCGAAGGACCGGTCGCGACAATTCGGCCATGAAGGACTTGATAGTCCGGCTGTGGCCCACTAAGCCAATCCCAAGTAGCTACTTCGGATTGGTGAAGCGGCTCGTCGAAGCGAGATAGCGGGTTGACGTGTTGAAGCATTCGGCCTGCATAGAGGGTGCTCGGATGGCCTTCGCCCATCTGAAAATGCACTCGACAAAGATGAAGGCGCAGGATATAGCCACTGCTGCCCCGCCCGAAGGCAAGGAGCACCGCAAGCTGGAGAGATACTTTGAGCACGTCATAGAAGGCGCCCACCTTGTAGAAGGCCAGTGCTCAGAGGATATTTTCTTTGAGTAAATGTATCCAGTTGTAAAGACTTAAGCTTATGAACCGATGTATATATAATTTTTGCGCTATTATAATGTGAGCTACTTTCACCTCCTGTGCGGCCGTTTATTTAAATCTGGAAGTTTCCAGTCGTCGGCTTCAGCCCCCATGTAAATATTACTGGGGTGTTTGCTCATATGCATAAACACTCTTTATCCAATGTCTTGGTCCATGTAGGAGGTGTATGCGGAGCGAACCAGGCAATCAGGCTGTGCGGCTTTATTGCTTTCACTTAGCTATAGGAGTTTGACAAGTGGGACTAAGTACTATCCCCTGGTGCGTATATGGTCTTTCCGAATTAAGGTATCCATTTGTACGCGGCTGGGAAAAAAACCAACCCTTCGTATAACACGGGGTAGATCTCCATCGATCGTAGTATGACACTAAGTCACTGGATCGAAGACTAGATTCTCGCCTATCATGACAGTCAGTTTTCACCTTTCTCTACCGAGGTACTTGACCGGACGAACCAGAAGTACAATCGTAGTAGTTCTCCCTTTACACCCTAGCCGAACAATCGGGAACGTAGGGGTAAGCACAGAAGCCGGGCAACCCAACTATTGACACAAGACATGATTCAGAACTGATGCATATAAAGAATTATCCAGGACGCCAAACACTCCCTATAGGTGTTCGGACTTTTCAACATATGCCGGGCCGAGTACAACCCCTGGTAATGGACCCTGGTGTCAAGGCACATGTGGCAATCTGACATGGGGTGAGAACACAGGTGGTGAGAGAATAAAACTCCAAACACAATATGAACCAAGCTCCTTCTATAATATCACATTCTAGTATGGCGAGCCGTATACTTACAGATAATGCCGATAACTTCCTTGGACATTTTACATGCGAGAAAAGTATAAAACAAAAAGAGATAAAAGGTTTACACATGGTTTCAATTTAAAAGGAAACCTTAGCGCTGGGCCCTGCTGCACGTCTGCGTCGTTTTCTCCTTTGTGATGTGTCCTTGAAGGGGGAAGTGTGATGTCCATCTGTAAAAAAAGAAAAAGAAAAAACCTGGAAAAAAGAATCCAGTGTGGCCATAAACAAAGCTGGTTCGTTTAATGAACCTTGAAATATAATTCTAGAGTTCGAATAGGGTCGAGCCCAACTATGGACTATTTGTATGCAGTGTGCCCCCAGCACCGCCCAAGAATTTTAAGGGCATAATTGTGTACACGAGGCACGTATGCTACCACCTTATAGGGCAGTCGATGGGGGCGTAGCTGCTAATCAAGCTCAGGTTCATCTGAGCTGCCGCACTGAGGCGTATGCCGGACACGTTTAGATGTGTCCGCGGTCTTAATGACCGATGAGCTGCTCAGCTTGAAAAGGCCGTTTTGGACTTTGGCTGCTAGGGCCGCATTGTCCTCCTCCGTACGGAGAGACCGTTCCATATTTCCATTGACCGTGATGACGCCACTTGGTCCACGCATTTTGAGCTTTAAATAAGCATAATGCAGGACTGCATTAAAGCGGGCAAAGGCTGTTCTTCCGAGTAGTGCATGATAGCCACTTCAAAACAGAGCTATGTCGAAGATTATTGGGAGAGCCAAATACGACCTCCAATGTTAAAGAGCCTATGCAGCGGGCTTCTACCCCCGGTATCACTCCTTTAAAGGTCGTGCTGCTTGGCTTGATTCTTGATGGGTCTATCCCCATCTTGCGGATAGTGTCCTGGTATATCAGATTGAGACTGTTGCCACCGTCCATAAGGACTCGAGTGAGATGGTATCCATCAATTATTGGATCGAGCACTAGGGCAGCCGAACCACCATGAAGGATACTAGTCAGATGATCCCTGCGATCAAAGGTGATCGAACTGGTCGACCATGGGTTGAATTTGGGAGCAACAGGCTCAACGGCATAGACATCTCGGAGCACGCGCTTGCGCTCTCTCTTTGGGATATGACTGACATAGATCATGTTCACTGTTTTGATCTCCGGTGGAAATTTCTTCTGTCCCCTGTGTATGGCTGGCAAGGTTCATCCTCGTCTTCACTCTGAGGTCCCTTTCCCTTGTGATCGGCATTGAGCTTGCCGGCCTGCTTGAAGACCCAACAACTACGGTTGGTATGGTTCGCAGGTTTAGCCGGCGTGCCATGGATCTGGCAGGGCCTCTCTAATATTTTGTCCAGGCTAGATGGACTATCTTTCTTGCCTTTAAATGGCTTTTTTCGTTGACCGGGTATGGAGCTACTGAATTCGGCATTTATTGCTATATCATCTGGGCTTCCAGCATTATTTTGACGATTTTTTACGTCGTGGCTTTCCATTGCCATCCCTGACTAGGGATGTGCCAGGGTCGCTGGTGCTGCTATGAGCTAACCAGCTGTCCTCGCCCGCGCAAAAGCGGGTCATGAGTGTAGTTAGGGCTGCCATTGTCCTCGGCTTTTCCTGGCCGAGGGGTCTAGCTAGCCATTTGTCCCGGACACTGTGTTTGAAGGCCGCTAAGGCTTCGGCGTGTGGACAGTCGACGATTTGGTTCTTCTTAGTGAGTAACTGACTCCAAAGCTTACGGGATGACTCCCCGGGTTGTTGGATTTTGTGACTTAGATCGTCAGCATCCGGGGGCCGGACATAGGTCCCTTGAAAATTGGCCGAAAAGCATCGTCAAGTTCTTCCCAACTTCTAATGGAGTTTTCTGGGAGGTTGTTCAGCCAGTGCCGAGCCGATCCTTTTAGCTTGAGGGGTAAGTATTTGATGGCGTGGAGATCATCTCCACGAGCCATTGCTACTTCTCGAGCTTGTGTTGTATTCCCTCGAAGAGGAAAGGGTGATGCAGCATAGTAGCGTAAGTATTTCCCTCAGTTTTTGAGAACCAAGGTATCAATCCAGTAGGAGACCACGCGCGAGTCCCTCGCACCTGCACAAACAAATAAGAACTTTGTAGCCAACGCGATAAGGGGTTGTCAATCCCTTTACGGTCACTTACGAAAGTGAGATCTGATTGAGATGATAGTTTGATATTTTTGGTATTTTTGGATATAAGAACATAAAGTAAAAGCGGAAAAGTAAAGTAGATTGTAGATTGTAGATTGATATGTTGAGAATAGACCCGGGGGCCATAGTTTTCTCTAGTGGCTTCTCTCATGATAGCGATATTCTACGGCGGGTAAACAAATTACTGTCAGGCAATTGATAGAAAAGCGAATAATTATGAGACTATCTAGGCATGATCATTATATATAGGCATCATGTATGAAACAAGTAGACCGAAACGATTCTGCATCTACTACTATTACTCCACACATCGACCGCTATCCAACATGCATCTAGAGTATTAAGTTCATAAGAACAGAGTAACGCCTTAAGCAAGATGACATGATGCAGAGGGATAAAATCAAACATAGTGATATAAACCCCATCTTTTTATCCTCGATGGCAACAATACAATACATGCCTTGCTGCCCCTACTGTCACTGGGAAAGGACACCGCAAGATTGAACCCAAAGCCAAGCACTTCTCCCATTGCAAGAACTATAGATCTAGTAGGCCAAACCAAACCAATAATTCGAAGAGACTTGCAAGGATACTATAATCGTACATAAAGACTTCAGAAAAGAACCAAATATTTCTCATAGATAATCTTGATCATAAACCCACAATTCATCGGATCTGGACAAACATACCGCAAAAATAGATTACATCGAATAGATCTCCTCGAAGACCGAGGAGAACTTGGTATTGAGATCCAAAGAGAGAGAAGAAGCCATCTAGATACTAGCTATGGACCCGAAGGTCTGAGGTAAACTACTCACAACTCATGGTGAGGAGATGACGATGATGTAGAAGAACTCCATGGTAGATCCCCCCTCCGGCGGAGCTCCAGAATAGGTCCCAAGATGGGATCTCACGGGAACAGATGGTTTCGGGGTACATAGATATATATTGGAATAAGGAGGGCACCGGGGGGCCAAACGTGGGGCCCACAAGGCAGGGGGTGCGCCCTGTAGGGGGGGTGCCCCCCACCCTCGTGGACGCTACGTGTGCCCTATTATGTGGTTCTCAAGTCTCCCGTGCGTATTTTGCTCCAAAAATATCTCTCCCAAAGTTTCATTCCGTTTGGACTCCGTTCGTTATTCCTTTTCTGTAAAACCCTAAAATAGGCAAAAAAAACAACAGTCTGGACTGGGCCTTTGGGTTAATAGGTTAGTCCCAAAAATAATATAAAAGTGTATAAAAAAGTCCATTAAACATCCAAAACACCATAAATAATAGCATGGAACATTCAAAAATTATAGATACTTTGGAGACATATCAGCCATGTGGATGTGAAGAATAAAGTCTTCTATCCAGACAGCAGGATCCGTCGTTCCATCATATGCCTTGTTATTTATGGGTTTAAACCCTTCTGGAAATTCGTGATCCAACACCTTATCGGTGATGCACAGAGGGTGTGCGGCACCCCTGTATTTTGCTATGTCGTGGCGTAGGTCCGACGATTGTGATGTTCGGTATTAGCTCCGAACTGGTATATGACCAGCATATTTGGCTTGATAACCGCTGTCTCGTGCGGGAGCACGGTCCCTGGATCCATAGATGGATCTAGTCTTGCCAACCTTTTTATTCAGGTCCTCACGTAGATCGTGTTTCTGGCCCTGAGCCGCGGCCTCCTTTCCTTTACGGGGAGGTGGTGCAGGCTTGTGTCACCGTTGCTAGCCACTCTGTCTCGTCCATGAGGTGGTCGGTCCGGCTTATCGGCGGTATTGTTCTTTGGCGGTATAGGCGCAATAGCCTCGTCGTCGAATTCTGCCAGCAGTGTATGCTTAGGATAGCCCTTTGTTTGGCGATTGCAGCCATATTTTTCCTCAGCGTCTAGTACTTCGTTCAATCTATCATTGAGCCTATCCTGTGCGGCTTTAAGCCATCGCCACTGCTTTTTCAGGCTCCTTGCGGTGGCAATAAGCCTTCAATGGAAGCGCTCTTGTTCTAAGGGTTCTTCTGGGACGATGAATTCGTCGTCGCCCAGGCTAACATCCTCTTCGGAGACTGCTTGATAATTGTTGTCTTCGGCATCGCTATGATCAGACAGCGGTCCCGGAATGTGATCGCCGTCCTCTCGCTCGTCCTGCTCCATCGCTGGATCTGCGGGGTCATTGGCTTGGTCCGGACTATCACCGTTGTCAGTGACAGTGCTGCTATCTTTCCCTTTATGGGATTGAGATCGGCACTTCTGACGCTGACGCTTGGGAGGTTCATCGACAGGCTTATCCGTTTTGGGACCATCATCGCCGTCATCCTCCTTCTCCGTAGATGTGTCCACCATATATACATCGTATGAGGACGTAGCCGTCCATCCCCCGGTTACGGGCGGGTTTTGGTCTAGATATACTTCGGCTTCGAGGTCCATCCCTTCGAAGTCTTCGGGAGTGTAGTCAAGTAGATTGGTTAAATCTTCGACCGTGGCGACCAAGTGGGTGGTGCGTGGGAAGCAAAATTCTCCATCATCAGCCTCTAGCTCAAACCGGATATAATTCGGCTGTGAGTCCTTTGCTAAGGAGAGGGATTTTAATGAGTTTAGCACATCACCTAAAGGTGAGTGCCGGAAGATATCTGCGGAGCTGAATTTGATGATAGGCGCCTGATCAAGCTCGAAGGACGCAAATGCGCATGGTTCAGAACCTGTAGCCGGAGATGAGTCCGAAGCTCTGGTAACACAGATCCCGCTCAAGGCTAGGTCTGTGTGCGGCTCCAGCGCCGCTGAGTCTGTGGCTTTCATGGCGGGGTTGATGTCGGAGATATTGACCATGGGTACCCTCAGCGCCTACCCTTGGTATTTTAAGACAAATGACAGCCGCTTGGTCCGCTGCGGCCGTCTGCTCAACGAGCCGCCTCCTAGGGTAGCCTGCCCTAGGAGCCGGCTACCTGCAGGCGGCAGGGGCCCAGCAGGCGGCAACATCAACACCACCAGCCAGCAGACGGCCCCGCACTCCTTCCCCAGGAAGCACGCTGGGGGGACCCCTGCGCGACGGAGGCGTGGCTATAGGAGAACATGTCCTTATAAGATCAATAAGGGCGTGGCTACAGTGACCATGTACCTTAGGAATATCTCCTAAGCGGCGGGTCACTGTAGCCACGCAGCTCGTGACCAAGCATCGGTCAAAGGAGGCCACGATCCCACTACCCGCAAACGGCGGGGCCAGCAGGTGGCTGGCCCCATCGGTCAGCGGGTAGCTCATGAACAAGCCGCCCTTGGCAGACGGCCAGGGGAGACGGCCACCTGGTAACAGACGGCAAACCTCAGCCTAGAAGTCCGAGCCTCATCAGGATGACAGGACTGGGCGAGGCGGCAGCGTACGGCGGGAGGCGATGGTATTGTAGCCATTTCCCTCTCGACGAGGCTGTCGTCAGCAGAGGCATCCCCACAGTGAAAGACAATCACGAGGGGCCCGCGGGCGGCGGGCCCCAGCAGACAGGCGGTAAAGCCGGCGCCAGAAGACACTGATGGCCGGGGGCCACACCGTCGAGTTTACCATTGTACCCCTGGGGGGTACGTCTATATAAACCCCCCAGGGTCCTCCATGAGGAGGAGTTAGAAGATCACGAGGTTAGACCCTAGAGATAGAGAGGGAGGAGGTGAGCTAGCCTTGTCCATCTTCTTCCTTTGAACCACATAGCTCAAGGAGCAATCTTGTAGCTACCTTAGTGCCATCAGTCATGACACGGAGCCCCTGCAGAGCAGGACTAGGGGTGTTATCTCCTCGGAGAGCCCCGAACCTGGGTACGATCCGTAGGCGTCCTAAGTTTCGCTTTATCCCGCTTCCCGAGCCCGGCGACGTTCTTTTGACCCCATGCATGATAAGCCATCCGTTGGCATATGTCGTCCCAAAACCCTGACATTTGGCGCCCACCTTGGGGCTAGGTGCACCGTCGTCCGGAGACATGTTCTGGACGGGAACCTTGTTCCTTCCTGGTGAGAGTAGCCAGCCCGGCACGCCCACTGGCGTGGAGACCGGGATGCTTCGCGGCGCTGAGGCTGCATGCGCCGTGAGCGGGCACGCCGATCTGCTCGGCGCCGTCCGCATCGATGACGAACCCTCTCCGGCGGCCGAGCCAGTTGCGCCGGAGAGCTTCCTCGTCGAGCTCCTCGACAAGCTCCAGATCATCGACGAGCGCGCCTCTGACGTGGAGTCAGTGGGCTCTTCTGACCCACTGGTATACATGATCGTCGACCTCGACGCAGGGCCGGTCGACTCATTTCCTGAGCACGTGGAGATCATCAACGACCCTCTTCCCGTTCTTCCGATCTGCGGCACCATTAGCACCGTCACAGAGGTGCTCGTCTCCGACCACGACGAACCATCGTGCAGGACGGGCCCAGACCATCTCGAGGCCGCTCTACAGCACCTCGCCGCCCCTGTCGTGGCGGGGCAGACGGCGCGGCGTTGGAGGCGCTCCGCCTTTCGCTCCTCGACAGCGCCAACAAATTGGTTGCCTCCCGGCGCCTCACTGAAGCTTACCGCTGCGAAATGGACCGCGCCATTTGTGGCACGCCGGCTGCTGGCGAGCCTAGCCGAGCCGGCGCCGTCCGCGATCACGGCGGGCTGCTAGCAGACATGCTGGGGGCCCCGCGGCCTGTGTACCTCACTCCGTCGGAGAACCTAAGGGCTGCCCAGGCGGCAGTCGATGAGATGGGCCACTTAGAGGGAGACGAGCTCCGTTGCATGACCCAGCGTGCCCGCCAGCTCCTCGACGCTGCTGCCACGCAGCAGGAGGCCCGTCGCCGGGTATCAGAGGCGAGCGCGCACGCCGACAACCGCCCTTTTCGGCGGGAGCAAGGAGCCACATCCTGCTCTCCAACAGTCGATTCCACCAACCGGCGAGACTCAGAGCCCGCTGCCAGCCGCAGCCGGCGGACTCGCGTCACCATCGAGCGCGACGAAGACAGCCGCCCAAGGGCCGTAGAATGATGAGGGGAGCATCTGCCTCCTCCCAGGCGGGAGAGGAGCGTGTTATATCCTCTGCCTGTTGACCACCCCTCTCTGGCATGCCGCGTGGGCCGCCGTGAGGTGGTTGGGGAGAACGACGCCCGCCACCGCCTGGACCGTCTGTCTCGCTCCCAGGCGGTTGAAGAAGAAGATGACCTCGGTCCGGCCTGCTTCGACCCTCGCATCCGCAACGAGCCTTTTCCCAAGGGCTTCTCGCTCCCCAAAGACACCCCCAAGTACAACGGATCAGTGAAACCATATGACTAGCTGGTGGATTATTCCACGGCCGTCAGCATAGCCACCGGCAACAGGCATGTCGCGGTGAAGTACGTGCCCCTCATGCTCCAGGGCACGGCTCAGACGTGGCTGAACAGCCTTAAGCCCAACAGCATCAACGGCTGGCTAGACTTCACCGACGCCTTCACTCGCAACTTCACCAGCACCTACAAGCGTCCTCCCAAGCCGCGTCAGCTCTCCCTGTATGTCCAAGGCCCAGACGAGTCGGCCCGCGACTACCTGACGCGCTGGGTAGAGCTACGAAACTCTTGTGAAGGAGTGCACAAGGTACAAGCCATCGAGTATTTCACGGCCGGGTGCAGAGAAGGCACCTTACTCAAACACCGGCTCCTGTGCGACGAGCCGGCCACGTTGGATGAACTACTAAGCATAGCAGACAAGTACGCCACCGCTGACTCCTCCATGAAGACCGAGCTGCAAGTGGATGCTTCTGGCAAGATGACCCCTCCAACTTCCAAGACGCCGGTAGGAGAATCTAGCCAGCGCCAGCAGACCAGCGACCAGAAGCGCAAGGCCCACGCGCCGACTGCCAACAGCCGGCTGGTGGCAGCGGTCGACGGACAGCAGCCAGAAGCTCAAGCAGGACCCAAGCGCCAGAAGGGCGGCAAACCGGTGTGGCAACCGGCCTTCTCATTTGATCAAGCCTTGGACGCCCCCTGCAAGTTCCACAGTGGCGTGAAGCCTTCCAACCACACCACACAAAAGTGTCATTGGCTCACAAGAATTGCGAGGGGAGAAGCTCTACCTCCGCCGCCTGCTGGGCAGCCGGCCCCGCCTCCTAATCCGTCGGCTGCCCGCCCTGGCGGCTAGGTCCAGGATGAATTCCCAGAAGAAAATGGAGCCTATGTTGTCTTCACCAGCCAGACGGACGATAGGCACAGCCGGCGCCAGCAGCGCAGAGAAGTCAACATTGTTGCCACCAAGAACCTAGAATTCATGCACTGGTCTGAAAGGCCTATCAGCTGGAGCCGAGAGGATCACCCGGCTGCCATGCCATCTCCAGGGGCCTATGTCTTGGTCCTGGACGCCACTCTCTCCACTGACAGGCAGGCCTGTCGTTTCTCCCGGGCGCTGGTAGATGGCAGTAGCAGCATCAACATCATGTACCGTGACACCATGGAGAAATTGGGCATCAAAGAGAAGTAGCTTCAACCTACCAGGACCGTGTTCCATGGCATTGTGCCGGGCCTCTCTTGCTCACCAATCGGCAAGGCCAAGGTCGATGTCCTGTTTGGTGACAAGACGCACTTCCGGAGAGAGGCGGTCTGGTTTGAAGTGGTGAACCTGGAAAGTCCCTATCACGTGATCTTGGGCCGGCCAGCTCTTGCAAAGTTCATGGCAGTCCCCCATTATGCCTACCTCAATATGAAGATGCCTGGTCCCAAGGGGATAATCACCATAGCCGGGGACTACGAGAAGTCCATTGCATGCGCAACGGCGAGCAGTCGCCTGGCAGAAACCCTTGTCGTGGCTAAGGAAAGGCGCCGTCTGGAGCGGCTGGTGGCAATGGCTGGCGAGCAGCCTGCCATACCAGCAGATCCCAGGGAGGCGGAGCCGCAAGGATCGTTCCAGCCAACCAAGGACACAAAGAAGATTGCCTTGGACCCGTCTCACCCTGAGCCATTTGCTGTCATAGGGTCAAGCCTAGACAGCAAATAGGAAAGCGAGCTCGTCGATTTCCTCCGTGAGAATCGGGACATCTTTGCATGGTCCCCCAAGGACATGCCTGGTGTCCTGACGGATTTCGCCGAGCACAAGTTGCATGTAAGAGAATATGCAAAGCCTGTCAGACAGCCGCTACGACGCCTGTCAGAAGAAAATAGAAGAGTCATTGGGGAAGAAGTCGCCCGCCTGCTAGCAGCCGGCTTCATCATGGAAGTCTTTTATCCCGAGTGGCTAGCAAATCCAGTCCTGGTGCTGAAGAAGAACAACAAATGGCGCATGTGCATTGATTACACCAGCCTAAACAAAGCTTGCCCTAAAGACCCGTTTGCTCTGCCATAAATATATCAAGTGATCGACTCCATAGCCGGATGCGAGCTTCTGTCTTTCCTTGATGCTTATTCGGGATACCATCAAATCAAGCTTGATCCAGCTGACCGTCTGAAGACCGCCTTCCTCATGCCGTTTGGGGCCTTCTGCTACCTGACCATGACGTTCAGCTTGAGAAATGTCGGCGCCACTTTTCAGCGTTGCATGCAGAAGTGTCTCCTCAAGCAGCTTGGCAGGAACGCCCATGTTTATGTGGACAATATTGTGGTGAAGACGGAGAAGAGAGGAACCCTTCTGGAGGATCTCTAGGAAACATTTGAGAACCTGCGCCGCTTTCGGATTAAGCTAAACCCGAAGAAATGTGTCTTCGGGGTACCAGCAGGCCAGCTCCTTGGCTTCTTGGTGTCTGAACGCAGCATTGAGTGCAACACTGCAAAGATCAAAGCCATTGAGAGGATGGAACGACCGACCCGTGTGCGAGATGTCCAGAGATTCACGGTATGCCTGGCATCTCTCAGCCGTTTCATCAGCCGGCTGGGAGAAAAGGCACTCCCCATGTACCAACTGATGAAGAAGACCACGTGCTTCGAGTGGAACGATCAGGCAGACGAAGCTTTCCAGCAGCTCAAGCGACTGGTGTCCACCCCGTCTGTCTTGGCGACGCCAGCAGAGAAGGAACCCATGTTCCTTTACATAGCCGCCACCAGCCGGGTGGTCAGCACTGTCATTGTGGTCGAGCGCCCAGAGGACGGCAGAGCCTTGCCCGTCCAGAGGCCAGTCTACTATTTGAGCGAAGTGTTGTCAGCGTCCAAGCAGAACTACCCCCATTACCAGAAGATGTGCTACGGCGTGTACTTCACCGCCAAGAAACTCAAGCAGTACTTCCAAGAGCATTCAGTCACGGTCGTCTGCACGGCCCCGCTTGCTGAAATCATGGGGAACAGAGATGCCTCAGGAAGAGTGGCCAAGTGGGCCATTGAGCTGGCCCCCTTCACCATCTTTTACCAGCCGCGCACCACCATCAAGTCGCAAGCATTGGCCGACTTCCTCGTCGATTGGGACGAAACCCAGTACCTGCCGCCTGTGCCAGACTCTACCCATTGGGTGATGCACTTTGACGGATCAAAGATGCGCACCGGCCTGGGAGCCGGCATCGTCATCACCTCCCCAAAGGAGATAAGCTCAAGTATACCATGCAGATCCACTTCGCCGCCTCCAACAACGTGGCCGAATATGAGGCACTTATCCACGGGCTCTGGATGGCCAAGGACATTGGCATACGCCGAGTGCTGTGCTACGGTGACTCAGACTTGGTTGTCCAGCAGTCGTCTGGGGACTGGGATGCCAAGGACGCAAACATGGCAAGCTATCGCTTCCTTGTCCAGCAGATCAGTGGACACTTTGATGGCTGCGAGTTCCTCCACGTACCACGAGCTGACAACATGCAAGCGGACACCTTGGCACGAATCGGCTCCACCCGCCAAGAAATACTAGCCGGCGTATCTCTCCAATGCCTGCGCAAACCGTCTATCAAGCCTTCACAGGAGTCGGAGTCAATCTTCATACCAGCCGACCCCGGGGCAGGCGGCCTCGCAGTTTCGGCTGCTGGCCCAGAGACTGCCCCAGCAGGCGGCTATGACACTCCAACTCCAACAGACGGACCACCTACAGCCGCGCCAGCTCCCGGCCCAGGGACTGCTCTAGCAGACGGCCAGGAGGCGCCGGCTCCAGCAGACAGCTCGGGGACTTCGGATACACAGCAGGCGGCTCAGCCCAGCCCTCGACCTCCCAGCGCAACCACCCTGGTCTCTCTGGCCGAAGCAAATGGAGTCTCAGCGTCGTCTTGGGCACAGCCAATCCTCACATTCCTGCTCAAAGGAGAGCTGCCAACAGAAGAAACTTCGGCACGAAAAGTTCAACGCCGAGCCTCAGCATACACCCTAGTCAATAAAGAGCTCGTCAGAAGGAGTGCAACGGGCGTCTTCCAGCGTTGTGTAGAAGCAACAAAAGGGCTGGCCATCCTGAAGGACATTCACCAACGGGAATGCGGCCACCACGCGGCCCCAAGGTCTCTCGTAGCCAAAGCCTTCCGCCACAGTTTCTTTTGGCCGACTGCTTTGGACGATGCCAAAGATTTGGTGAGAAAGTGCAACGGCTGCCAACGTTTCAGCTCCAAGCAACACTTGCCGGCTTCTGCACTCAAGACTATTCCCGTCACTTGGCCATTTGCCATCTAGGGTCTGGATATGGTAGGACCTTTCAAGACTGCCAGAGGAGGCCTAACGCACTTTCTCGTGGCAATAGATAAATTCACCAAGTGGATCAAAGCCAAGCCAATCAAGAAACTCAATGGCCCAACAGCTGTAACATTCATTGCAGACATCAGAGTCTGGTATGGTATACCGCACAGCATCATCACCGACAACGGCACCAATTTTGCCAAAGGCGCACTTGCCCGTTTCTGCGCAACTCAGGGCATTCGACTGGACCTAGCGTCCGTTGCCCACCCACAGTCTAACGGCCAAGTCGAGCGCACCAATGGCCTCATCCTATCCGGCATCAAGCCCCGGCTGGTCGAACCTTTGGAGCGGTCAGCCGGCTGCTGGATCGAAGAATTGTCGTCTATCCTATGGAGCCTAAGAACCACTCCGAACAAATCCATCGGCTTCACTCCTTTCTTCCTTGTCTATGGGGCCAAGGCCGTCATCCCAACAGACATTGAGTTTGACTCGCCTCGCGTCACCATGTATACGGAAGCTGAAGCCAAAGAAGCACGCGAAGACGACGTGGACTTGCTGGAGGAGGCCCGGCTGGTAGCACTCAGCCGCTCCGCCATCTACCAGCAGGATCTCCGCCGCTATCATAGCCAGCGAGTGAAGCCACGCTCCTTCCGCGAGGGAGACCTTGTGCTCCGGCTGATCCAGCGAACAGCCGGCCAGCACAAGCTCTCGGCTCCTTGGGAAGGACCGTTCATCGTCAGCAAGGTACTGGGCAACGATGCATACTACCTCATCGACGCCTAGAAGCCAAGAGCACGCAAGAGAGACGACTCAGGCAAGGAGTCGGAGCGCCCATGGAACGCAAACCTTCTTCGTCGCTTTTATAGTTGAAAGACAGTATGTGTCGTGCTATCTAAAGTTATTTTTGAGAATCAGTGGGAACCCTGGGGAGTTCTCGGGGACTGCCCAACCCTTTATCTATATGATAACAATTATGTGTGTGAATGATTGTTGTTCACTCCTTTGTCCGGCACCGGAGCCTAGCAGACGGCCCGGGGACTGGCCACCTAGCCCTGTGTCTAGGGAATTCTCCTTAAAAGTCAGACAAGTAATGTGATGGCATCCAAGCCCTCTCCTGCATCCACTCACAGACTCGCAGAACACGGCTGTCCGGCTGGCAGGAGCCAAAGGCAAGAAACAGTGCCCACATGAAAAATGGCTAAGGAAAAAAGACATAGGACCAGCCGACCCCTCACACGAACCGTCGGCTGCCAAGCAGCCGGCCAGTCGGTTCTAGGCTTGGCCAGACCGCCTTCCAGAAGGTGAGATACTTGCCCACCCCGAAAACAGCCAAGTCCCTGACCCAGCCACAGAACCACAAAGTGGCTGTCTGGCTGGCAGGGCGGCAGTTCAAGGGGTCGGCAAGAATAAAATTGCCACAAGGAAACTAGGGCAAGGCTAATCCTAGGACTTGGCACAATTGCATGAAAACGATGCAGCATTAAAAAGAATATTTACATCCAGAAGGCCTCAAGAGCCGCCTTGCAGTAATAACTTACTAATACACCCAGCGGGTGGAATTGTTCGGATTAACCCTACAAGTCTTACAGAGAAGCAGAGTATGCAAACGAAAAACTTAAGGTACAGCAGGCTGGGCAGGTGGCACGACGGAGCCGGCTTCCGGGGAGGCCGCCTGGTGGGTCTCGGTCTGGCCGTCTCCTGCAGCAGGCGGGGCCATCACTCCTGGTCCGCTTGTTGAGGATTGGTCAGGCTGGCGACTGGCCGCTGGGTCCGCCTCCTGGGAACTGGTCTCCTCGCCGCTGCCTTCCTCCTCCTCGTCACCTTCACTGGAGGCGATCTCCTCGTCCGGCTCCTCCGACGCCGCCAAGTCCAGCCCAAAGTTGCCAGGCGGCACCACATGGCCCCTGTCATCCAATTCCGGGATGAAGATGGAGGTTTCAGCGTATTCAGCGAGGGCGGCGGCACGTTGGACGAGCTCCTTCTGCTAAGCAGCCAGCTCCGGCTGGGCCTCCACGCGGAAGGTCTCTAGCTGTTCCAGGCTCAGGCCAGGATATCAGCTCTTGGTGAACTCCAGGGCGGTCCGCGCGCCAGCCCTTGCAGCGGAGCCCTTCCAGGCCTCGAAGCGCTGGCCGGCCGCCTCCAGCCAGGCGGCCGTCCGGATGGGGGTGCAGAGCATTGGCACACCTGGCTAGAGGGCGGCCAGGACCTGGGCGCCAGCACGCTGCAGCCGACGAAGAAGACGGCGGAACGGCAGAAGATGCACCCGAATGGCAAGAAGCTCCTCGGCCGGGGTCCTGGGCGCGTTGGGTGCGATCGCCCAGCTCGCCTGGCGCCTCGCAGCACGCTCGGCCTCGTTGGCCTGGGTGGCGGCCACAGAGTAGCCCGGGAAGAACTCTGCCAAGACTAGAAGAAGGATCAGAAGAAAAGAAAGATGGCTGCTGCAAACGGCGAAAACAAAATAAAAGGGTAGACGTCTCACCGTCGACCATGTCTCCAATGGCTACATAGCCATCTTGGAGAGCCGCCTCCTTCTCGGCCCAATTCGAGCGCTCAGTCTCGAATTCGGCCCGCAGAAGGGACTCAGCGTCAGACATCTTGCCAAGCTCGGCTTTGTGAGCCGCCGCCTGGTCTGCCAGCTCCTTGGCCAGGCGGTCGCGGTCCTGAGCAGCGAGACCACGCTCCCGCTCCTTAGCGGCCAGCTCCGTCTGGGCCTCGTCCAGCTGGTTGCGAAGGTCGGCTGCGACCACTGGCAAGGGAGAAAGAAAAGAACGAAGGTCAGCAGCAAAAAATATAACCTTGGAGTTCCAAGCCGCCTACTCAGCAGCCGGCTCGAAACTCGGGGACTACACCCAGCGGGTGCGCTGACGCGCCCCCGCAAGGAGAAGAGGAGGCACTCACCTCGGCTGTCTGCCAGGGCAGCCTGCAGCTGTGCCAGCTCCTGGCGATGAGCATTGTAGGAGGCCACACGGAGGTTGTGGTACTCATGCAACAAGAAGCAAGATCAGATCTGGATGTACACTTTGGAGTTCCAAGCCACCTGCTCAGCAGCCGGCTTGGAACTCGGGGACTACACCCAGTGGGTGCGCTGATGCGCCCCCACAGAAGAAATTGAAGGAATAAAAATAGAAGAAAATGAAGCACACTTACCCGAATGGAGGACTGCGTGGCGATGAACTCCTGCATCGCCGTCTGCACGACGTTGCCCAAGGAGTTCATGCGGTCCCGGACGTCCCACGACGCGACGATCCACGCGCCGCCTCCTTCGGACCTCCAGCTCGATGGCGCAGTGCTGGTCGCTTCGTTCTCCGGCGCGGATGAGCTGGCCCTGCCGACCTCCACATGTTGGGGCATAGAGGCCGCCCTCGCAAGGCGTCGGCGGGCTGGGCCTTGGGGGGCCGGTTGCGGGCCAGTCACCAGCACGCCCCCAACCGGCGGCACCTCCGTCCCCACTGGCCGGCTGCATTGCTCCCCAGCAGGCGGCGCGGGGGGTGGTGGCGGCGTCTCCAAGATGACGCATTCGTCTCCCCCATCGCTTGCAGCTGGCTGCTTGTCAGCAGCCGGCGCCTGGGCCGATGGCTCCTGAGACCCTGATTCCGGGCGGACGACGTGGCCCGCTGGCTGTTGGGGGCCCTTTCCCCGCTCCCGGACGCGAGCGGCGTCTGCCTCGGCCTTCTTGGCGGCTTCGGCCTCTGCCTGGGCGGCGGCATCGGCCGCCGCTCGCTGCCGCTCGCTCACGCTCCGCGGCCTCGCGCTCCGCGCGCGCCTCGCGGGCATTCCTCTCTGTCGCCTCCCGGAGCGCTGCGGCTGGATCCACGCGAGGGGGCGCAGGAGGGGCATATGGGCCTCCCACCACAGAGCCCGCTGGCACCCACGAGAGGGAAAGCGGTGCGGTGCGCGGATGTCCCCAGGAAACAAAGGGTCAGCCAAGAATTGATCAGCTGTGAAAAAATAATAACACACAAAGAAGGAATGAAGGATACTTACCCGGACACAACCGGCCTGGCCTTGGGCTTCTTCGGCATGTTTGCCCTAACGGCCACCTCCCGACGCCTCGTGGCGGCGGTTGATAGCCGGAGCTTCTTGGCTGGGGCACCAGTCGGCCCTGACGAGGACCGCCTCTTCCCACCACCGGCTGTGCCGGACGGCCCCGCCTGCTGGCTGGCATGGACGGGTGCCTCCTCCATCTCCTCGTTGTCGTCCAGCCAGCTCTCGAGGCCGCCTTCTGGCAGGGCCCGACGGCTGGTCCCCGCCGCCTGTCACCTCTTCCTCCTCCATGGCGGCGGCGGCCCCAAGATCGGGGTCGCTCGTATCACTCTGGGAGCGATCCGGCTCTAGGGGGCGGCCTAGTTGGTTGGAGCCCGGTGCCGGCTGGCCTGGGAAAATCTGAACAAAGTATTAGCACCAGACGGCTACGGCAGCCGGTGAAAGAAGAAAGAAAGCAGAAGGATGAAAAACTTATTGCGGGCGGCTGGTTGGCGCGGCTGTACGGCGCCTTGCCGAAGGCCCAGCCGGAGTCGGAGACCTTGCAGCTGGAGATATGGTTCACCAGACGGGCCACCTCCCCGTAGGGCAGGGGCTTGGTGCAAGTCCGGCTGGGGTCCCGGCGCCCGCTCATGTCGCAGATGAGGTGGGGACGGCGCTGCAGCGGCAGCACCCGGCGCTCAGCAAACGTCAGCAGCAGATCTGCGAAGTCCAAGCCCTCGTCGTCTCTCACCTCCTAGAGACAGTGCAGGGCGAAGGAGGCGCCTTCAGTAAGGGCGGCGGGCCGGGTCCTCCAGGAGTCCCGAGGCTCAGCAGGCAGCCCCAGCACCCACTCCGGCAGGCAGACGACGTCTTGCTCGGGGTCGACGTTGGAGACGTAGAAGTACGTCTTCTGCCATTGCTTCACCGATCCCACGAGCTTCGGCGCCGGGAAGAAGTTCTTCGCCCCGGTGCACTTCACCGTGATGCACCCCCACACTGAGCGACCACGCTCTGGACGGCGGTGCCGAGCTTCACGTAGAAGAGCTCCGTCTAGAGCTCAATGGTGGGGAGGATGCCGAGGTAGGCCTCGCAGAGAACGACGAAGGAAGAAAGAGGCATCGCCGTGTTTGGAGTGAGGTGGTGAGCTTGGATGTGGAAGAAGTCGAGGAAGGAGCGGAAGAAGCCGCTCGCTGGCAGGCCGAACCCGCACGGAAAGTGCGAGCGGAAGATGACCTACTTGCCTTGCTGCGGGGCCGGCCTGATATCTGCCACCGGCACCAGGCGCATGGCGACCCTGTCGGCCGGCGGCAGCTTCCGCGACCGCCGGAGGACGTCCACGTGCTCTTGCAAGACCTCGCTGCCATCCCATTGGCCATGGTGTCGGGGAGGCGCTGGACCGGACATGGCTCGGGCGGCGGTTCGCTGTGACGACGGCGAGAAAGGCGGGGAAGAAGATGAAGGATGGGGGAGATTGAGCGCGAGAACGGCGCCAGCCCTCTCCCCCGGCCTATATATAGGCCCGGGCGTCGAAGGCGAGGGGGCGGGCGTCGGATTAACCGCTCCAAGTCCCGCACGACCCCCGATTTTCTCGCGCCTAATCCGCGCGCATTAAATGTGCGTGGGAGGGTAATCGATTACCCCTGCCACTATGGATCCGCGCGGGGCCCGAGGCCCTTAGTGGCGGGCCCCGGGCCACTGTTATGTCATGTCACGCGTGTGGGCTGGCAGGCTGATGCGACAGGATGATGACGCGTGGGCGCTCCCAACGGTCTGCGGTCCTGTTCGTCTGTCCGCTGACTAGACGGCGCCTTCCCGCCGAAGACTCGGAGACAACGGTTCGGATGCTGGGAGCCGGCTTCAGCGGTGCAGTGCCGGCTATCAACAGACAGACATCTTTAGCAGATAAGTGAAGGACGATGGGCTTGCCTGGGAGGGGAAGCTGCTGGAACCCCTCGGCACCTCCAGCACCCGCCTCGGAGTTCCACCAGCTTCGGGGACTACTGTCAGAGATATTGACCATGGGTACCCTCGGCGCCTACCCTTGGTATTTTAAGACAAATGACAGCCGCTTGGTCCGTTGCAGCCATCTGCTCATCGAGCCGCCTCCTAGGGTAGCCTGCCCTAGGAGCCGGCTGCCAGCAGGCGGCAGGGGCCCAGCAGGCGGTGACATCAACACCACCAGCTAGCAGACGGCCCTGCACTCCTTTCCCAGGAAGCACGCTAGGGGGACCCCTGCGCGACGGAGGCGTGGCTACAGGAGAACATGTCCTTAGAAGATCTATAAGGGCATGGCTACAGTGACCATGTACCTTAGGAATATCTCCTAAGCGGCGGGTCACTGTAGCCACGCAGCTCGTGACCAAGCATCGGTCAGAGGAGGCCACGATCCCACTACCTACAAACGGCGGGGCCAGCAGGCGACTGGCCCCGTCGGTCGGCGGGTAGCTCATGAACAAGCCGCCCCTGGCAGACGGCCAGGTGAGATGGCCGCCTGGTAATAGACGGCAAACCTTAGCCTCGAAGTCCAAGCCTCATCAAGATGACAGGACTGGGCGAGGCGGCAGCGTACGGCGGGAGGCGATGGTACTGTAGCCATTTCCCTCTCTAAGAGGCTGTCGTCTGCAGAGGCATCCCCAAGTGAAAGACAATCACGAGGGGCCAGCGGGCGGCGGGCCCCAGCAGACAGGCGGTAAAGCCGGCGCTAGAAGACACTGATGGCCGGGGCCACACCGTCGAGTTTACCATTGTACCCCTGGGGGGTAGGTCTATATAAACCCCCCAGGGTCCTGCATGAGAAGGAGTTAGAATATCACGAGGTTAGACCCTAGAGATAGAGAGGGAGGAGGTGAGCTAGCCTTGTCCATCTTCTTCCTTTGAACCACACAGCTCAAGGAGCAATCTTGTAGCTACCTTAGTGCCATCAGTCATGACGCGGAGCCCCCGCAGAGCAGGACTAGGGGTGTTATCTCCTCGGAGAGCCCCGAACCTGGGTAATATCCGTAGGTGTCCTAAGTTTCTCTTTATCCCGCTTCCCGAGCCCGGTGACGTTCTTTTGACCCCATGCATGATAACCATCCGTTGGCATATGTCGTCCCAAAACCCCGACAGTTGAGCTTCCCGTCCTCGGGTGACGCGATCTGCTCCGTATCTAGGGCCAGAGCAGTTACAGGTGCTATCCACTGGATATGGTCCGATGACAGATTTAGGTCATGTTCATCATGGTGGCACGGAGCGGTCGCCATGGGCTCGAATCCGTCGAAGATCAAGCCTCCGCGGATATCAGCAACATAGTTCAAGCTTCCAAACCTGACCTGATGGTCAGGGGCGTAGCTCTCAACCTGCTCGAGGTGGCCTTCTCTGTTGGCACAGAGCATGAAGCCGCCAAACACAAAAAGCTGGCCGGGTGGGAAGATCTCCTTGGCAGTGGTGCCGTCGTTGTTGACGAAGTGATCCATTGGTCCTTCGGTCGACGACACAGTGGAACTCTCGATGAAAGCACCAATGTCGGTGCCAAAACTGGTGGATCTCAGGTAGGGGGTCCCGAACTATGCATATGTGGATCGATGGTAACAGGAGACAAGGGACACCGTGTTTACCCAGTTTCGGGCCCTCTCGATCGAGGTAAAACCCTACACCTACTTGATTGATCTTGATGAATATGATTACAAGAGTTGATCTACCTCGAGATCGTAATGGCTAAACCCTAGAAGTCCAACCAGGGCGATTGCTATGAATTGGCTATCGTTATTCAGCCTCTACGAACTAAACCCTCCAGTTTATATATACACCAGAGGGCCCTAGGGTTTGTACATGACCATCTTGCAGACGAAGGAAAGATTACACCCGAACCTAAAACCTGCCATTATACGCACACAGGAGTCCTATCCGGATACGAGAGACGATCTGGCCCACAACGAGTTATCCGGCCACAAAAGGACCCCTCAATCTAGGACTCCCTCAAGGGGAACAACCCCGGCCCCTACATCATCATGATGCACACAACCATATTTATTAAAAGGAAATAAATAGGTCTGAAACATACATAGTATCAACTAAACGACAAAAAGAACATGAAAACACCACAAACGGTGGGTACGAACGAAGGATTACATGACTTAACCACATAATCTATTAGTGACATGCCGGCCAAACCAGTTAAATAACACCTGTGAAAGCAATATGTCTCCAACATATGTATAATTTTTTATTGTTCCATGCTATTATATTATTTGTTTTGGATGTTTATATGCATTATTATGCTATTATATATTATTTTTGGGACTAACCTATTAACCTAGAGCCCAGTGCCAGTTTCTGTTTTTCCCTTGTTTTTGAGTTTCGCAGAAAAGGAATATCAAACGGAGTCCAATTGACCTGAAAATTTACGAAGATTAGTTTTGGAAAATATGAAAAATACTGGAACGAAAAGATATAAGAGAGGAGTCCCGAGGCCACCACAAGGGTGGAGGGCCCCCCTATGGCGCGCCACCCGTCCTTGTCAGCGCCTTGTGGGCCCCCTTGACTTGTTCTTGACTCCAATGCCTCTTATAAATCGCAAAACCTCCAGAGCATAACCGAGATCGGGAGTTCCGCCACCGCAAGCCTCTGTAGCCATGAAAAACCAATCGGGAGCCTGTTTCGGCACCCTTTCGGATGGGGAAACCATCACCGGTGACCATCTTAATCATCCCGACTGTCTCCGTGACAAGTAGGGAGTAGTTCACCCTCGGGGCTGATGGTATGTACCAGTAGCTATGTGTTTGATCTTTCTCTCTCATGTTCTTGATTTGGCACGATCTTGATGTACCGCAAGCTTTGATATTATAGTTGGATCTTATGATGTTTCTCCCCCTCTACCTCTTGTAATGGATTGAGTTTTCCCTTTGAAGTTATCTTATCTGATTGAGTCTTCAAGGATTTGAGAACACTTGATGTATGTCTTGCATGTGCTTATCTGTGGTGATAATGGGTTATTCACGTGATCCACTTGATGTATGTTTTGGTGATCAACTTGCGGGTACAGTGACCTTGTGAAATTATGCATAGGGGTTGGCACACGTTTTCGTCTTGACTCTCCGGTAGAATCTTTGAGGCACTCTTTGAAGTTCTTTGTGTTGGTTTGAATAGATGAATCTGAAATTGTGTGATGCATAATGTATAATCAAACCCGCGGATACTTGTGGTGACATTGGAGTATATAGGTGACATTAGGGTTTTGGTTGATGTGTGTCTTAAGGTGTTATTTTAGTATGAACTCTAGGGCTATTTGTGACACTTATAGGAATAGCCCAATAGATTGATCAGAAAGAATAACTTTGAGGTGGTTTTGTACCCTACAATAATCTCTTTGTTTGTTCTCCGCTATTAGTGATGGTGGAGTGACTCTTTGTTGCATGTTGAGGGATTGTTATATGATCCAGTTATGTTATCATTGTCGAGAGAAATTGCACTAGTGAAAGTATGAACCATAGGCCTTGTTTTCACACATTGCAACACCGTTTATGCTCATGTTTTTTACTAGTTGCCTTGCTGTTTTTATATTTTCAGATTACAAAAACCTATATCTACCATCCATATTACACTTGTATCACCATCTCTTCGCCGAACTAGTGCACCTATACAATTTACCATTGTATTGGGTGTGTTGAGGACACAAGAGACTCTTTGTTACTTGGTTGCAAGGTTATTTGAGAGAGACCTTCTTCATCCTAAGCCTCCTACGGATTGATAAACCTTAGGTCATCCACTTGAGGGAAAATTGCTACTGTCCTACAAAACTCTGCGCTTAGAGGCCCAACACGAGTCTACAAGAAGAAGGTTGTGTAGTAGTTATCAGAAAGCATTTCCAGACAGTTGCACCCAAAGGCCATGAGCCCCCAGTGTCCCCACGCTGAAGTGACGACCACATATAGACCGATGTGGTGGCTCTGAAGATAACCTGCTAAAATTTAATAGAGAGAGACTTGTTAAAAACACAGTCATTCTGACAATTCCAAATTGCCCAAAGTAAGGCACAAACCCCTACACAGATATGACCCATAAGTATTTTGTTGATACCAACCAACCAATTTCCAAAATAATTTGGGATACTTGTTGGGGGTGGCAAATTATATTGCAACATGAACTGTGCGCCAAATCAAAGCCGCGGAAGGGAGGGAAATAAAAATATGTTGAATTTTTTCATCCTTATCAGAAAAACAACACTTCTTACATCCATTCTAGTTTCGTTTAGCCAAATTATCTTTGGTGAAGATCGCCTCCCTGTGAAAAAAACCACATAAATTTTTAATATTTAAAGGTACTTTGATTTTCCATATATGCTTTCTATGGAACACATGCCATGTATTAATAAGATCTTCATACATAGACTTGATAGTAAACACCCCACTAGTATTTAGTCTCCATCTAAAGACGCCAGACACATGAGATAGGTTGACCAACATCAACCTATGAACTAAATGGAGCCACACCATCCATTTATGCCCAATCAAGGCCCTCCTGAGTTGGATGTTCAAAGGTGCTGAACCAAGGATCGATTGAACTATATCATCTTTCTTATGCATAATAATATACAAAGATGGGTACTGAACCGCAAGCAGATTTTCCCTAGCCAGGTATATTCCCAGAAACTAGTGGATTGACCGTCACCAACTTCAAATTGACCTCTCATAAAGAAATAAGACTTGACCTTCATCAAGCCTTTCCAAAATGGAGAGTTAGTCAGTTTGGCTTCCACCTGAGATAAGGTCTTCGAATATAAATATTTATTGTGTAGGAGCTCTTGCGAGACCCCTTCGTTATTTTGTAACTTGAATAGTTGCTAAGCCAGCACAAAATTTTAATTTCCAAGTTTTCAATTCCCAATCCACCTTGGTCCATACGCCTACGCAAGATATCCCATTTTTCTAGTCGATACTTCCGTGTGTGCTCATCACACTGCCAGAAGTACCCAGACTGATAGAAATCAAGTCTCTACCCCTTTGGGTATTACAAAAAAGACAACATAAACATAGGCAAACTAGTGAGAACCGCGTTGATTAAAGTTAATCGTGCCCCCATATGACATGAGTTTACCCTTCCAACAACTTAGTTTTTTTCAAAACGATCTTCTATAATTTTTCATTCTTTGCTAGTGAGCTTTCGATAATGAACGAGTATACCAAGATAAGTAAAAGGTAGTGTGCCAACCTCACACCCGAATAACTATCTATATTGGTCTTAATTTTATTTGGCTCTACCAAAGCGAAAAAGCTCACTCTTATGAAAGTTTATCTTGAGGCCAGAAAGTTGCTCAAAAAGACATAATACGAGTTTCATATTTGCCGCATTCTGCAGATCATTCCCCATAAAGATAACTGTAACATTAGCATATTGAAGAATAGACACTACAAAAAAGCACTTCTGTGATAATACGTGTTTGTCACAATAGGTCATGTTTTCTGTCATGCATGTGCATCCATGACGATTTTTTGACAGAATCAAGATAATCATACCTGCGCTGTCGTAGAAGTGTTCCATGACAATACCAAAATTATCATCACATAAGTGTCCACTTCCATGAAGATAATTGGTGCGTCATGCAAGTGCTTTTGTCAAGGGTAACCGACACGTGGCATCAACCGTAACGGGTCGCCGTTAACCTATTGGGTCTGGCTTTGGATCGAATAACCCGCTAACATCGAGGACCAATGGGAAATTTCCATGTGTACAATCGTCATTGGCCGGAGGAAACACGTGTCGGCTCCTCAGCGGGCCAGATGCTGTCCATCCAATGGAGGAGACATGCATATGATACGTCGACACGTGGGAGGGCCCAACAGAGGCTCATATAGGTTAAAAAGGCCGGCCTAGTTAAAGGCGTGTAGTATTTACTCAGGTACCATTGGGCCCGCCTACTAATGATCTGTTTAAACATGGCCCATTTACGGACCAAAGCTAGACCTGGCCCGTTAATGTTTCGCCAAGTATTTGGGCCCGATTACGGCCCAGTGATACTTCGTCCTGTTTCATCCCGGTGTGTCTTTCGGCCTTGGAATGGCCCGTGCTGCCCATGGGCCATATATAGTCTGACGTGACATCCGGCCCACTAATGGCCCGTGATCAAGGTGGCAACAGTTCAGCGCAACATGACTTTGGGCCTGTTAAATGCATGTCGTATAATTCGGCCCGTTGATGCCTCTACAGAGCTTTCAGCCTCCTAAAGGCCCGTGATATCAGTGGGACAACTAAGGCCCCAGATATGTTTTGGCCTGATAATGGACTGTCATATAACTAGGCCAATAATGGCACGGTCTACATTCCAGCCTCTAAAGGCCCGTGGACGACTTTTGGAAATTGAGGCCCAAGATGCATTTCATCCTACTAAAGGCTCATGGTATCTTCTGGGCCTCAACGGGCCAGCGGAATATTCAGCCTGTTAACGGCCCAAAGCATCATGGGCCCAACTAAGCGTTGGGTCCACTAAAGGCTCAACTAAACATTGGGCCGAATGTAGGCTCATGTAAGTTGTGGGCCTGGCGCAAAGTGTGAAGGGACCAATGGCCTTTTAGGCCCAAGAAAGTTGCGAACCGACCCAATTGTGGCCCGCTAAAATGCAAGCTCGTTAGAGGCAAAAGTTTCGGCCCGGTCACCTACGTCACATTTTCGCCATTTTTTCACATAACGAATGATGGCATATACTGTAACTAGTAGGAATTAAGAACAAAACTACTCATCATTTTAACTTAGAACAAACCTACACTATACAAAAAAGGATTTAAGGTATATTACATCCATTGGGCATCGAAGTTCGCCACAAAG
The DNA here is from genome assembly GCA_902687465.1 of Secale cereale. NCBI lineage: Eukaryota > Viridiplantae > Streptophyta > Magnoliopsida > Poales > Poaceae > Secale > Secale cereale. The sequence goes on from LR738714.1 coordinate 434,112,965, forward strand.
AAGCAGATTACAAAAACTGGGCGCCATTGCACGTGACAAAATAATACTGAACCAATACCACTTCCAAGACAGATCAAGAAAGCTTAGCCTTGCGAGGGAGCTACTGCGCAAACTGCTGAGCAAGGCTGTGAGATTGGCCTAGCATGTTAGTCATAGCTTCCAGGTGTAGTTGTTTAGCAATGAGGCTCTCATTGGTGTTCTCTGCAATCTTCCTTAGAGATTGGACTTCAAGTTGAAGTTGAGTTGCAGAGTGCCTTTCTGCTTGAACTTGAGATTGAATAAGTCAAACTGATTCAGACAGCGAATTTTGTGAGCTTGTCTGACTGCTAGTCTCAAGTAACTTGAACACTGCATCAAGACATGACTTTGGGGTTGTCTCGCTATCTTCAAGATGTTTTGTCTCACAACCTTCAGCAGACTTGTGCATGCCATCGGGCATATCACCCTGAAACAAGCAGAGAGATGATAGGTTTTACACGTGTATAAACAAAGATGTTAACTATGCTGTCAGTTCCATCCAATTTCAAATTAGAAAATAAAGAGTCAGTTCAAAATATCAATAACATAATTTGGCATAGTTCATAATGCGGGGAGCTTCACCACACTACTGGATTACGATGTCAACAAAACAAGCATAGATGAAGGGCAAAGACAATCATTGTATCTATTTTGGTTAATGTGCATGGCATGTTTTGCATATCATCAGCCACATTAGTAAGATAAAATAGGAGATGACGGGGTGCAAACGTGGGCTGCTTAACCACACACTGGATTATAGATCCACAAAAACAAGCATACATAAAGGAAGTATTGAGTGACGTGCACAGTACGAGTAAGGAATTTGGTTTTACAACAAAACCTTGGAACTTACAGTTGTTCAGAACATGCATTTTGATAGAAACAATAAACTAAACAGAAGTTGAAGATAGGGGGTATGAGAAAATTAAACAACAGTTGAGGATAAAGTCTTTAGAATGACTGACTTACATTAACAGTTAACACCGGCTTTATAATGCCCTTCTCCATGTCAAGGGAAGGATAACTCAAGAATTTCAGCATAGAATGTTCTTCATAAGCATTGCCTGTACTCTACATTTTCTAGAGAGTAATTATAGATATGATAATACTGGAAGGGATAGAGGATAATGAAGGTAAGATGCAGATTGATGCTACATAATCAACTACCAATCCCTATAAGTACAAGCGTTACATGACAAAATGTACTAACAAGAGGCTACACTTCTGAACTGGCATTGTCTGTGTATTCAACTTTTTGGTAAGATTAAATATAGATATGATATTTTTTTTAGTAAATGGTGGGTGAGGGAGATAAGATGCATAATGCTACATAATGAACCACTCCATCCTTCCCATAATATAAGAGCTTTTTGTACACAGGTGTACAGTACAAAACGCTCTTATATTATGGGATGGATGGAGTAGTTGTTAATGTAAGTACAGTGATAGAAGACGACCCGTCCTTACAAGAGGGCTGCAGAGCTAAACCTATTCAAAAGCATTGGGTTGATTCTAAATTTATGTAAGAGTCGATACCGATCTTATAATGTCGACCAAATGGAGGATAACGAGGCTACCATGTGCAGTGATGCTACATAACCAACCAGCTATTAAAGTATGTATGGTCATACTAGGCAAGAGAAACTAACAAGAGCAATGCAGTGTGCGGTATAGTTGCGAGATTCTGTGGTTCCTTGAGAATGAATGTTCTTCTGCAAACAATTTTCATACAAGTGAGATGGTAAGGTACATGAAGAAAAGTAGTTCAAAATATGATGTGATATCATAGACAGTACCTTACGCTGCAGATGAGACCAATGTGTAACAAGATTATTCCAGTCACTGTCTAATAAATGTATCACCGGAGACTTTACAGAAATTTAGTTTAGAGGCTTGCCATCGAAGTGCGATTGCAAGGTTTTCATAATCGCAATTCTGTTATACGATTCTACGACTTTATGATCCAAACTAACCCCTATGATTCTATGATTTTAGTTTTTAGAATCTACGTTTATATGATCCCGATAGTAAAGATTCTACTATTTGCGATCCTACCACTGAAGCTTCGATCCAATTCAAAATCGCTATTCTGACAACCTTGTCAGCTTGCCTCAGGTAGGAACGATACTTCATCAATGAGTGCTTGAAAAGTGCAAGCAACCCTTGCTCGTCTTGACTATCTAGTTTGGTCCTCGCCTATTTAAAAGAATGAAATTGTGTGTCTTCTGTCAGCAGAAACATATGCAATACTTACCATGAACAAGATTAGTACATTACTTACGCGTAAGTTGCGAAGGAATGTTCGAAATTATTATGTGTCTGTGGTATAATCTTTCCATGAAGGAAAGATGCGCACAAAGTTCCTGACAACAATATAAGCTTGGTCTTCTAAACTAGGAATAAATGGAACATGGGTCCTATTTGCTGCAATTGGGGCTCTGTCTCGTTCGAAAAGGGATTTGATGTACTCTTTGTTGGAATGGGGGTTTTGCATTGTAGAGCTGGTGCTATGTCAAGTGGCATCATCATACTATTTGCTGTAGTTGGGGTCTGCTGAGTTGGGGCATCAGAGATGGCCAGTGTAGTAGGGCTAGAGTTTGCTAGAGTTGTGGCTGTGTTTTCTGGATCTGGTGATATTGCAACTACACCAATTGGGCTATTTGATTTATCAGGTGTCACTACCTTTTCCCAATACTTTGTTCGTGCTCCTCCGCGATCAGCAATTACCCTCTTCCTTTTGAGCATATGATACACAAGAACAACATTTGAATGGATAAATATGGTATGATGGCAGATGGAATATGTACTGGAAATGGATAGGTAGGGCGTATTCACATACACGATGTGTAAACTAAGCTACTGACGGTGCAACAAAGTAGAAGCAATGCAAAGCATCAGTTGCAAGATATGTACGACCAATATAACCTTGAAAAGTTAGAGCAAGCACCTTGATGGGTGAATAAGATAGGGCATCCGCCTCTTACTCCTCCACTAGGGAGCTACATTGACCTATGTCTCCCTCTAGCTCAGAATCATCGTTAGGGTCATATTCTGAGGACGAATCTGTAGGTGGAGAGCGTCTGCATTGCATTGCATACAGACTTGATTTCAGTCCCTTAATGCCAAGTTTGATAGCCATGGCATTATTCTGCTTTATTATTTTCATGCGCGAAAGCTCATAATCATTATGATGTTGTTCAGTATCTATGATTCATGAAACATAAAAAGTTGTCAAATTATTATGGAATGCATTGCAGATTTAACTTGAAGAGTGTCTCCCTACAAACCCCTACGTATACAAAGTTCATCCCCCAACCGTGCTGACTAGACCGCACACAGAAATACAAACCTCTTATGTCTCTATGACAGGCGGGCACACATTTCAAAACTGAAGTAGGAACATTAGAATCATATCAAATTCATTTTTGAACAAATAAACTAAGGAATAATGATGGCATAATGTTTAGCTTCAAGGGTGGAGTGCTGGTAGTGCAACACAAAGCAAGTAGGAAGATTGTATTCCATGTTAAAGATCATACTCTATGTAAAAGGTGGATATAACACTTTATTTCTATACAATGGAGTGTTCGTTGCCCACACATGATGGAAGAGATCACAAAGAGAAATACTATTCGCTCATGTAATATTTTGAAACAGGGTTGTCCACTCTAAAAGAATATTGACAAGAAATATGACAAGGCAAGCATAGAGGTAGTGAATCAATCATTACTTGTGAGCTTACTAGGACAAGTATGCAGAATTGTAACTGCACTAAGAGATCGTCCAAAATCTGAATCAAGAAGTTGGTCTAGTACTTATTGTTTGCAACTAATCGACGTGAATAATCGGATATCATATCGAATGAGTAAAAAGACAAGTAAAATTGTCAAAAACCTGGCTTGCAGTAGTAATCTGGGTCAATGTCACTATGAGAAACAATCCAACATGACTAGTGTCTGTTCCTAGGGCCAGAATTTTGAAACCCGTGAACTTTACAGGTACTAAAGATTACTGAAATATCTGAACCATTCAGTGTAGGTAGCACTCAGTACACAACAAACCCTACTGACAGTCCTCCCTAATGAGTAATGAATCAATTAGAAAATGGGTGATGGGGAGTAGCTGCTGAGGGTCAAGGACGTATCTCAGGATAAATCGGGTTGGCTTAGTGGGTGATGCACGTCTGAGCCCTGAATGCACTGGGAAGATAGGCACGGCGGCGCGCCCGGGCAGTGGTGACACTGTTGGGCAAGCGGCTCCTGACCTCCTGTTAGGCCGGTGTCTCCTCCTAGATTCATGCCATCCAGGGACGACAAGTTGCCGGCAAGGCAGGCGGCTGGGGGCGAGTAGAGATCGGAAGCGTTGTTGAACAGAGGGGAATCGGGATCTGGACCGACCCAAAATCCCAGGGTGGGCCACGGCCCACCGTGGGCACCCTGTAGATCCACACCCCAGCGGCATGCATGCATTTTTGAAACTAAATTAGGAACATTTAGCTGACCAATTAAACGACTCTGTTTTAATAATATCATATTCGTATTTGAACAACTAAGATTGTTTAGCTTGATGGGTGGAGCAGTGCTATTATGACACGAAGCATGTAGGCTGGTCGTATAGTGATCATAAAAGGGGGGAAACTCTAAGCATGATCAATTAAACCCTATTATGACTATGCCTTGGCAGATTTGAAGCTGCAAACCGCATAAATGCCACTGAGCAACCATTGGTTGCTTCGAACTAAGAACTAAATTCTAAGAGGTGAAAAGATAGTACAGTAACCAAGTTGCAATCTATTTTCTGGTTGAGATCAAAAAGTTGAGCAGATATGAAGTAGTACCACCTCGTTTGCGACGCCGTGTAGGCATCAGGGGTGCGATGGCTGTCGGTGGCGTTGAAGCAGATCTATGACGGTAGACGGGTCCATCAGGGGATAAGTCCTTTTGTGGTGGACAAGAAGATTGTCGGAGCTGCCCCAGCATGGTGGAGGACGGCGGCGATGGATGGGGTGGCGGGCGGAGGAGGCTGGTGTGGGGATGGTGTTCTAGCGCGGGCGGTGGATGAATGGGAAAATTGAGGGAGAGGTACGGGGAACCATGTTTTTGGGATGCACCTGTCTTAAATATGGGAAAGTTACGAACTTAGCCCCCGTTTAAAATTTGGACGTCTCGTCGATTGGGGATAGGATGGTAATCTCGCATGTCCCCGATATTTGCCCAGAGCGATTTGGGGGGGAGGATAGGGTGTTTTGGTGCCCACGGTTGGCGCCCAGGGTGTATGAACGGGGCTAGCAGGTAGGGCGGTTGCGTCACGTCTAAGTGAAGTTACAAACCTGATCCTATTAAAAATATTTGCCTCCAATGATTTCGGCCGAGTCGAGTTTGTTTTGCCGCCCACCGTGTATGAATGGGGAAATGGAGGGAGAGACAGAGGTCTTTTGGACGAGCTTGAATAAACTGTGTTTTGCCGCCCATGTTTGGCGCACATCGTGTCTGAATGGGCTCAGAGGCGGTCGTGTCACGTCTAATTGAAGTTACTAACCTACCCCGATTGAGAACATTGGAAATCGGGCTGATGGATTTTCCGTGTAAGGGGTTGACAGTAATTTCCATCTTGCAAACACTGGCTTCGGGGAGCTGGCGTGGGAGTGGATATTTTGTCGCTTCTTTCAAATTTTGGGACAATAAGCATTCACGTTTACCCTGGCAACTAAATTTGAATCCATTTTGTATTCTTAGAAGAATCTTTATAAATCATTCTACGTTTTTTTATATCTTCAAAAGCACAACAAAGATGTATTTCACTATCATATATGAATATGATTTACAAATGCCGATACTCTAATTCATAAGGTGGAAACTAGTTTAAGGTGAACTCGAATATTTTAAACCACTTTCTGTCCAACTCAAGTGTAACTTGTATAACACATGCAGCATATAGTGTACTCCCATTTAGATATGTATACAAGCGATGTCTCAAGATTCAAAATACAGAGTCACACTACTGCAGGATGTTGCTAACACGACACTACGATCAAACACCCTTCGACGAAATAGTGTGCCATGCCATAATCGCAAACGAGGGTGTAAAAAACCATCAAAAAAGGTGCAAAACGTTTGCGATGGAGGATGCATCAAACACGGTTCAGATTTTGGTTGCGTGTGCGATGGTGGGCATACGGTTCAGTTCAATTGACTGTTCGCGATGAGGAGGAACGAAATAAACGGGCTGCCAGATGAAGGTGTGTGCGATGTACAACATACGGTTCAGTCAGATGAATTGTTTGTGATTAGGCAACGCAAAAGAAATGGTCAGACAGATCAAGGTGTGTGCGATATACGACATGCGGTTCACTCGGATGAACTGTTTCGTTGAGATAAGAGAACATAAAAGGTTCAATATAAAAAGATTTGTGTGATACGCGGCAAACAGGTCTATAAATAGAAATGTGTGCGAAGACCGATAATAGCACAGACGATTGCTTCTAATAAGATGTATGTGATATGCTATATCTACACAACATCTATTGGCCAACGGGCGGTCATCTGGGTACGCCATAAGGATGCGAAGAGGGCGTCTATATGCGCAAGGACTAACTGTTCCACCAATAGCTCATCTAAGAGAACTCTCAAGTTAATTGTGATCAGGCTGGAGCAGCCATGAGATGGGTGACCGGATGGGAAGTTGTCAAAATTTCAAAACCCATTGATGGGATGGATCATGAAGGTCCTCATATCATAAATGTCCATTAAGGGCCTTCATTACATCCTATTAGTGGGTTTTGCATTTTTTTTGTTTTTTAACACATGTTAAAGAAGGTCTGTCGCATTACTTTTTGACAATGTGCGATATGTGGCATACAGTAGATCCATCCGACCTGTTTGTGAGGGAATAAGTCGTGTGTGTTGTTTGACGAATGGCAACATACCCAATATGACGGATGCAAATCTTACCAAATTGTTTGTACGTGGTTGCACACAGGTCATCCAAAACAACTGTTTGCGTTAAAGGCATGCACAAATCCTGCGTTGCGAATTTTCCCTCGACTTAAGGGGGAAGACCTTAGCTCTCACTTTGCATACGGGTGTTCTATCTAAAACGTTTGCGATCAAGAGCTGCTGAAATCCTGCTTGGCACATTTTCTCTTGGCTTCTTGGGGAAGCTGTCGCTTTGCATACGGGTGTTCTAACTAAAATGTTTGCGATCAAGAGCTGCACAAATCATGCTCGGCACATTTTCTATTGCCTTCCCGGGGAAGCTGTCGGTTTTCATACAGGTGTTCTAACTAAAACGTTTTCGATCAAGAGCAACACAAATCCTGCATTGGAGACGAGTTTTGGATTTACTATAATTTAAAAGTAAAGTATCTCAAAGTTTTGCCGGCAATCAACAGTGCCCTGGTGTTTGAAATTCATTCCCATTTCTTGCATGGGACCTAAGCATGCACCGAAAGACACAGATTTGATTTTTCAACCAATTTATATGCGCTCGAGCATGTGCGTGTAGTTCAAATTTGAATTATGCACATAAAATGCCTAGAAAGCCCACTTGATGTATAAAAATGACCAAACGAACCCCAAAAAATTCCAAAATTAAACAAAACACACATGTTTTTCTATGTTGACGCTAGAATTTTTTTGAAAGCAATAAGAGGCAACGAATATCGTTCCATCCCCAAAGGTGGCATGTTCCCTACTGAAACCATCATGCATGTTGTGAGAAGCTTTGGTTTGTGAGAAGCTTATACCCAAACCTGCCGCAAATGGGACAAAAAAAACTTACCACGACATGTTGACACCGCTCCATGATAGCATGCCAAGTTTCATGAATTTCAGACGAGTTTTGGATTTACAAGAATCTAAAAACCAGGCATCTCAATGTTTTGTCGGCAATCAACAATGCCCTAGTGTTTGAATTTCATTCCCATTTCTTGCATGGGACCTTGAAATTCACCCAAGGACACATATGTGATTTTTCAACCAACTTTGGTGCACTAGAGCATGTGTTAGTAGTTCAAATTTGAATTATGCATATAAAATGCCTAGAAAACCCACTTAATGTATTAAAAAGGCCAAGTGAACCACGAAAAATTCAAAAATTAAACAGAACACTCATGTTGTTCTATGTTGACACTAGAAATTTTTTGAAAGCAATAAGAGGCAACAGATATTGTTCCGTCCCCAAAGGTGGCATTTTCCCTACTAAAACCATCACGCTTGTTGTGAGAAGCTCTGGTTTGTGAGAAGCTTATACCCAAACCTGCCCCAAATGGGACAAATAATTTACCCCGGCTTGTTGATGCCGCTCCATGATAGCATGCGAAGTTTCATGAATTTCAGACGAGTTTTGGATTTACTATAATTTAAAAACCAGACATCTCAACGTTTTACCGGCAGTCAACAGTGCCCTGGTGTTTGAATTTCATTCCCATTTCTTGCATGGGACCTAGAAATTCACCCTAGGACATACATGTGATTTTTCAACCAACTTTGGTGCACTGGAGCATGTGCTTGTAGTTCAAATTTTAATTATGCACATAAAATGCCTAGAAAACCCACTTAACGTATAAAAAAGGCCAAATGAACCCCGAAAATTCCAAAATTAAACAGAACACTCTTGTTGTTCCATGTTGACAGCATAATTTTTTGAAAGCAATAAGAGGCAGCGGATATCGTTCCGTCCCCAAAGGTGGCACGTTGATAACCCACAAGTGTAGGGGATCGCAACAATTTTCGAGGGTAAAGTATTAAACCCAAATTTGTTGATTCGACACAAGGGGAGCCAAAGAATACTCTTAAGTATTAGTAGCTGAGTTGTCAATTCAACCACACCTATAAACTTAGTATCTGCAGCAAGATAGTTTAGTAGCACAGTAATATGATAGTGGCGGTAGCAGCAATAAAAGTAAAGATAGTGTTTTTGTAGTTTTTGTGATATAAGCAACGGAAAAGTAAATAGCAACTAAGAATATAGGTAAAGCTCGTAGGCATTGGATCGGTGATGGGAAATTATGTCGGATGCAATTCATCATGTAGAAGTTATAACCTAGGGTGACATAGAACTAGCTCCAGTTCATCAATGCAATGTAAGCATGTATTCCGAATATAGTCATATGTGCTTATGGAAAAGAACTTGCATGACATCTTTTGTCCTACCCTCCCGTGGCAGCGGGGTCCTATAGGAAACTAAGGGATATTAAGGCCTCCTTTTAATAGAGTACCGTACCAAAGCATTAACACATAGTGAATACATGAACTCCACAAACTATGGTCATCACCGGGAGTGGTCCCGATTTTTGTCACTTCGGGGTTGCCGGATCATAACACATAGTAGGTGACTATAGACTTGCAAGATAGGATCAAGAATACACATATATTCATGAAAACATAATAGGTTCAGATCTGAAATCATGGCACTCGGGCCCTAGTGACAAGCATTAAGCATAGCAAAGTCATAGCAACATCAATCTCAGAACATAGTGGATACTAGGGATCAAACCCTAACAAAACTAACTCGATTACATGATAGATCCCATCCAACCCATCACCGTCCAGCAAGCCTACGATGGAATTACTCACACACGGCGGTGAGCATCATGGAATTGGTGATGGAGGAAGGTTGATGATGACGATGGCGGCGATCTTCACTCTCCGGAGCCTCGAACGGACTCCAGATCAGCCCTTCCGAGAGAGATTAGGGCTTGGCAGCGGCTCCGTCTCGTAAAACACGATAATTCTTTTTCCTTGATTTTTTACTCCACGAAACGGAATATATAGGACATGTGGATACGTCGGTGGAGCATCGGGGGGCCCTCGAGGCAGGGGGGCGCGCCCTGGGAAGGGGGGCGCGCCCCCCACCCTCGAGGACAGGGTGTGGGCCCCGAGTGCAGATCTTCTTGCAGATATTTTTTATATTTTCTGAAATAATTCTCCGTTGATTTTCAGGCAATTTCGAGAACTTTTTATTTCCGCACAAAAACAACAGCATGGCAGTTCTGCTGAAAAAACGTCAGTCCGGGTTAGTTCCATTCAAATAATGCAAGTTAGAGTCCAAAACAAGGGCAAAAGTGTTTGGAAAAGTAGATACGTTGGAGACGTATCACACGTCCCTACCGAAACCATCACGCTTGTTGTGAGAAACTTATACCCAAACCTGCCCCAAATGGGAAAAAAATTACCACGGCATGTTGATGCCGCTCCATGATAGCATGCCAAGTTTCATGAATTTCAGGCGAGTTTTGGATTTACTAGAATTAAAAAACCATGCATCTCAACGTTTTGCCGGTAATCAACAGTGCCCTGGTGTTTGAATTTCATTCCCATTTCTTGCATGGGACCTAGAAATTCACCCAACGACACACATGTAATTTTTCAACCAACTTTTGTGCACTGGATCATGTGCTTGTAGTTCAAATTTGAATTATGTACATAAAATGCCTAGAAAACCCAATTAACGTATTAAAAAGGCCAAACGAATGACGAAAACTTCCGAAATTAAACACGACACTCATGTTGTTCTTTGTTGACACTAGAAATTTTTTGAAAGCAATAAGAGGCAACGGATATCATTCCGTCCCGAAAGGTGGCACGTTCCCTACCGAAACCATCACGCTTGTTGTGAGAAGCTCTGGTTTGTGACAAGCTTATACCCAAACCTGCCCCACATGGGACAAAAAATTTACCACAGCATGTTGATGCCGCTCCGTGATAGCATGCTAAGTTTCATGAATTTCAGACGAGTTTTGGATTTACTAGAATTTAAAAATCATGTATCTCAACATTTTGCCAGCAATCAACAGTGCCCTGGTGTTTGAATTTCATTCCCATTTCTTTCATGGGACTAAGGATGCACCCAAGGACACATATTTGATTTTTCAACCAATTTATATGCACCAGAGCATGTGCATGTAGTTTAATTTTGAATTGTGCACCTGAAATGTCTAGAAAACCAGTTTAATGTATAAAATGTCCAAACGAACCCTGAATAATTCCAATTCTTTTACGACACACATATAGTTGCACGTTCACTGCAGATAAAAGGTCTAGCAATTCAAACAACGTCCATTTCCGCTGTGACCCCATTATGTAATTTAAATCAAGATGAAAAATCAAGTAGATCGCACACAGTTTATTTATGTCCAACCGTGTGAAATGCAGCACAAAATATCCTCGAGCACCATCGGCCTATGGCTTACGCGAGAAGGTGCGTCGGCTACAGTCCATAGCCGGCGTCTCAAGCACACAAGCTCGCTCCCCAAATATCTACCGCCTCGAAGGTTTTAATGTTTGATAGCACACGATTAGTATGTCCGGAGCGTGTGCGATGTCTGGTTTTAATGTTTGGATTGTCTGGAATTTAAAATACAGGATTCAAAACAATATCATAACCTGCATCATGAAATAAATTTTCAAGCCATACATATTTACTGTTGTAGATGTTAATATTTCTTAAGAAAGGATTTGGTCAAACATTTTGCTTAGTTAGACTTTAGACAAGTTATATATGCAGAGTAAAAAGATAATCTCTCCATACCAATGCATTGCCTGATATAATAACTCTAGTAGGCATGAACAAAATCAACAAACGAAGCTCCCATATGTGCTCATCCTGGTGTAGTACTATTAGTACACGCAAGGGAGTTGACGAGTGACCTTAGGTAGCGGCAACCAAGGGAATTGAATCGTGCTCGGCACGGTAGGTAGCCTGGCTAGTTACTAAAGCATCCCTCCATTGTTCACCGGTTCTCATCATGGACCGGGGACATGACGGGAATTTCCTAGGGCTGGAATTCCGGTCGCTAAATATTTCGACTCTAAATGCGGAGGCTCGAGTGGAGGCACAAAGTTTAATATCGCGGTTCTTTTGGTTGGGCTTGGCTAATGTTTGTACCATGCACGCCACCAGCAGGACACGAGCCCGGGTCTGGCTGGTACGCCGTCGGGTGCTACCATTCGAGAATGTGAAAGGAATCTTTTTTTTAATTGTTGAATGAATCTATATGTATTACTATTATTACAAGTCTACAATGCTCGTATTTTCCTTACAAGTAACTGGTCATTCCAAAAGGCACGGTAATTGATTTATGACGAGTTCTTGAATTAGAATGTGTTTGTGATATAGTGATCTCAACGTGGATGTTTGACCAATCATGTATGACATGAATTCAAAAATTAAAATGTAAGCCATGCATGGTTCTCAATTCAATATTTAAAATGCACAATAAATTGAAACATGAATATTAAGTCTAGTACCATGTACATGCATATGTTGTGTTCAGGTCCATGCATATGTTGTGTTCAGGTCTCTCCATCGACAACCCCCTCCCCCCCACACACATACTTCATTTATCTATAGATCTTCATTTCTTTGTTAATAGAGCTATTGGTATCCGACACACGCGTGCTCATTATTTCTCTTCACGTTTCGATCTCCATTTATGTCACACCTGCCCTCACACTCTCAACAAATGTATTTCTCACACACAACCTCGTCGTGCCCTCCATGACAAACCCTCCCTCTATCTCTCAAGACACGTATGTTTCCTTTGTAAAACACCTTCACCATGCGCGCACACACAAAGTCTATCTAGGCCACACTCTCTTGGTAACTATCTCCCTCCCGCCCTTACTGCAGCTTTGCCACACGATATCTCGGTGTATCATCTTTAACATTCGAGTGTATGCTAGGACACACTCACTCGATCTCTCCCTCCATAAATAACTCGATTGACCCTGCTTTCTTGCGTCGTCTCTCTCACACAGAGACGCTCCCACTACACCTCTTGCAGAGGCGGAGCTATGTAGATTGTCGAAGGGTAACCCCTCGATCTTAGACAAAATTGTGAAGCTCTGTTTAGGATTGTTTAGATTATATTTTTTTGAAGATTATATTTGACCCCACCCTCCCAAACACCGATGGGTTGTGCACTGATAACCCACAAGTGTAGGGGATCGCTTGTAGCCTTTTTGGATAAGTAAGAGTGTCGAACCCAACGAGGAGCTAAAGGTAGAACAAATATTCCCTCAAGTTCTATCGACAACCGATACAACTCTACGCACACTTGACGTTTGCTTTACCTAGAACAAGTACGAAACTAGAAATACTTTGGGAAAGTTTTGCAAGATAATAAAGAGCATGTAAATACAAAGTAGGGTCTGTTTAGATAAAAGTACAAATAAATTAGTACAGCGAGTGTGGATTAGAGTGGTAGGTTTTGCGGAATTGTCCCTAGCAAATCGATAACAAGTACCGGTAATCATTCTTGCAATTTTATATGAGGGAGAGGCATGAGCTAACACACTTTCCGTACTTGGATCATATGCACTTATGATTGGAACTCTAGCAAGCATCCACAAATAGTAAAGATCATTATGTTCGTGAAACCCAACCATAGCATTAAGTATCAAGTCCTCTTTACTCCCATACGTCATACCGTCCTTACCCGGGTTTAAGTTTATGTCACTCTCGCAACCCACTGTAAACGAACCATGAACATATTGCAACACCCTACAACGGGGGCCCCTCACGTTTGCGCGAGAATGGAGGGTACCGTAGGACAGCACCATAAATAAAATATACAATCATACCAACCAAGATCACGATTAACCCAAAGGAAAAAATAGATATACTCAAACATCATAGGATGGCAACATAGTATTCGATAATATTATGAAGCATAAAGCACCATGTTCACGTAGGGGGTACAGAGGGTTGTGTGAGAGTGGACCGCTGAATATAGATGGGGAATATAGATGGGGGAAGTTGATGGAGTTGTTGGTGAAGATGACGGAGTTGTTGGAGTAGATCGCCGTCACACGATATTGCCCCGGCGGCGTTCCGGCGTAACCGGGAGAGAGGGGGAGAGAGCCCCCCTTCTTCTTCTTCTTCCTTGGCCTCCTCCCTAGATGGGAGAAGGGTTTCCCCCTGGTCCTTGGCCTCCATGACTCCGGAGGGGCAAGAGCCCCTCCGAGATTGGATTTGTCTCTCTGTCTCTTCTGTTTTGCGTCCCCCAAATCTGGCCGAAAACCGTTTCTTATATTCCCGGAGATCCGTAACTCCGATTGTGCTGTGATTTTAACATGATTTTTTCCGGATATAAGCTTCCTTGCACCCGAAGTAGAGCTCCAACCGACGTTCGAGGAGGGCACAACCCACCACCGCGCGCTAGGGGCCTCTGGCGCACCCTGGTGTCTTGTGGGTTGTGTGGGCCTCTATTTTCGATGATTCCAACTCCCAAAAATCATATATATTCCAAAATAATTCTCTGCCAATTTTTATCGCGTTTAGATTTCGTTCGATATGGATTTTCTGCGATACAAAAACCATGCAAAAATCAGGAACTGGCACTTGGCACTGGATCAGTAAGTTAGTCCAAATAAATCATATAAATAGTTGCCAAAAGTATGTAAAATTTGAATAATATTGGCATGAAACAATCAAAAATTAAAGATACGACAGAGATGTATCATGCACCACCCCCCGGGGAGAATATCATGTCCCCCACACCTTAGATGCTATATGGTGATATGAGTTCCTTGGAGCGTGTAGATCTGAGATATAGTGGCTCCCAAGATGTCTTAGTATTTTTACAAGAAAGCTTAATGAGTTTGGGAATTGCACACAATTAATACCAAAACTACTCAAATGCCCTTGGATCCCATATCCAACGGTCTCGAAGCTCGTATCATCGTAGTACCTAAGATGAGGGAAGACCTCATATTCTATTGTATTTAAGAATATCACGTGCTACCACACCCTACATGTTGTGGTGACACAAGTTCCTCGGAGTCATTGGATCTCAGAGGTTGGCACTGGATCAGTAAGTTAGTCCAAATAAATCATATAAATAGTTGCCAAAAGTATGTAAAAGTTGAATAATATTGGCATGAAACAATCAAAAATTAAAGATACGACGGAGACGTATCAACATCCCCAAGCTTAATTCCTGCTCGTCCTCGAGTAGGTAAATGATAAAAAAAAAGATATTTTTAATGTGGAATGCTACCTAGCATAAACTTGACCATATTTCTAGTCATGGCATGAATATTAAGACATGAGTGATTCAAAGCAATAGTCTATAATTTGACATAAAGACATCAATACTCGGGCATCCCAACATACAATCATGTCTTTCAGAATATTAAGTGCTAAAGAACGTTATCCCTACAAAATCATATAGTCTTGTCATGCTCTGTTTTCCTAGCTCAAAGTATAAATCATGTACTACCTTGGTGTTAGCCAAGCAACTGGTTCATACTTTTTAACGCGCTTCAACATTTTCAACTCTCATGCAATACATGAGCGCAAGCCATGGATATAGCAATATAGGTGGAATAGAATGCGGTGGTAGTAGACAAAAGAAGGGAAGAAAGTCTCACATCAACTAGGCAAACTAATAGACTATGTAGCTGCACATCAATTGATATCAATGTGAGGAGTATGGATTGCCATGCAACGGATGCACTAAAACCTATAAGTGTATGAAAGCTCAATATGAAACTAAGTGGGCATGCATCAAACTCTACTACAGAAAATTCCCACTAGTATATGAAAGTGACAACATAGGAGACTCTCTATATGAAAAACATGGTACTGCTTTGAAGCACAAGTGTGCTATTTGCATGCCCCATCTCTTTTTTTCTCTCTTTTTCTTCATTTTTTCTTCCTTTTCTTTCTTTTTTTCTTTCTTTTTTTAGTCCAGAGTCTCATCCCAACTTGTGGGGGAATCATGGTCTCCTTCGTCCTATCATCAAGGGGGCAATGCTCTAAAATGAATAATGAAGATCACCACACTTGTATTTACTTATAACTCAAAAGAAATAAAAACTACAACTCGATACCTATAACATAGTATGACTCAAGTCAACTATATGATGGAAGTGCATGGCAATATAACACGGAATGGCTATGGAAATGCCATAATAGGTAGGTATGGTGGGTGTTTTGAGGAAGGTATAATAAAGTTTATGCACCGGCGAAAGTTGCGCGGCACAAGTGTCGGTGTCAAAACTGGCGGATCTCGGGTAGGGGGTCCCGAACTGTGTGTCTAAGGTCGATGGTTACAGGAGACTGGGGACACGATGTTTAGCCACGTTCGGGCCCTCTCTATTGAGGTAATACACTACTTCATGCTTGATTGATCTTGATGAATATGAGTATTACAAGAGTGGATCTACCACGAGATCGTAATGGCTAAACCCTAGAAGCCTTGCTTGTATGACTATGGTAATGTGTATCCTTACCCGACTATACCCTCTGGTTTATATAGACACCGGGGGGATCTAGGGTTACATAGACTCAGTTACATAAGAAGGAATCTTCATATTTGGTCACCAAGCTTGCCTTCCACGCCAAGGAGAGTCCAATCCGGACACTGATGCGGTCTTCGGCCTTCATGTCTTCATAGCCCACCAGTCCGGCCCACTGATACTAGGCCGGACGCCCGAGAACCCCTTAGTCCAGGACTCCCTCACTAGCCCCTGAACCTGGCTTCAATGACGAGGAGTCTGGCGTGCACATTGTCTTCGGCATTGCAAGGCGGGTTCCCTTCTTCCTGAACTCCAAAACAGTCTTCAGACATGATGATAGTATCCGGACCTGTCACACACAACATACACAACCGCAGAGAGAATATAATTTTACACGAGTCCAATCTATTGAAAAATGACATCACGTCCATCCGGCCATAATTCTGGACCGTTCTGTGTCCGCCGCTCCACGTCCCGAGATGCGGTTGCTATTGGCACGTCTTGTCAAAGCAGAGAACGTGCCCCCTCATTGCGGGATTCTCATCAATGCGGGTATGGGTAACCCAACCGTGCCGTTTACACATGCCTTGGGAATAGGCGAATTCTGAGGCGAGTGGGGAGGCGTTCAATATTTACTGCCTTTATAAGGGGATAAGGACTCCCTCTTCCCCTCCCACGCCTCCCAATCTCGAGCTCCAGTGCCCAAGTTCTCATCTCCTCTCCACTCGAGCTAGCACTCAACCATGTCCGGATCCGGAGGTCAGGGCAAGTGGATGGTCTCCTCCGTCAAGGAGGAGGACACTACTGAGCTTCGGGCGGCCAGATACTTGGCGAAGGAAATCGCCCACCGTCTTCCGGACGAGGGACAAGTCGTCCCTACACCGGAGCCCAACGAGAGGGTGGTATGCATCCCACATTTCTTCCGCAGACTAGGATTTCCACTCCACCCTTTCATCTGCTGGCTGATGTACTATTACGGGATAGATTTCCACGATCTTTCCCCAAATTCCTTCCTCAACATCTCGGCGTTTATCGTCGTGTGTGAGGCCTTCCTCTGCATCCAACCCCCACTTCGGGCTATGGCTCAAACTCTTAAACGTGAAGCCGAAGGTGGTGGATGTCTAGCATGCGGAGTGCGGAGGAGCCATGGTGAGTAAGCTGTCCAACGTCTCCTGGCCGAAAGGCACTTTTGTGGAGACAGTAAAGGAGTGGCAGAAACAGTGGTTCTACATCACAGAACCCCGTGGAACCACCTGGGCCGCAGCTGCCGAATTCCGCTCCAGTGCTCCCATGCGACTCACCTCCTTGGTCGAGAAGAGTCCGAACTGGTGTTCGCCTGATGAGCTGATTGCACTGCAGACGCACGTTCAAAGCATGATAGCCAAGAACGTCAAGCTTATCAATGTAATTCAGGTGATGCTGGTTCGTCGGATCCTCCCGTGCCAGCGCAGAAGTCGCCCTCTGTGGGAGTTCAATCCGAAGAAGCACCAAACCCTGGTGAGGCTCTTTGAAACCACTCACGAGGGTGCTTGGAGGTTGCTCTTCAAGGGCAATGAGAAACCGCCGGCCACAGATTCAGATCGTGGGCACGACATTAAAGACCTCGCCGGCAAGGTATGTCATTTTTAACGTATCCCCTACTTGTTTGTTTCGGGGATAATGTCTGAGCCCTTATCATTTGCTTTTCAGTATTGGACGGAGAGGGCGAAGCGGGTCCAGTGTCCGGCTCCGCTGCCCGAAGAACCGGTCATCCCACGTGCTACTTCTTGAGCTTGCGTTGTATTCCCTCGAAGAGGAAAGGGTGATGCAGCACAGTAGCGTAAGTATTTCCCTCAGTTTTTGAGAACCAAGGTATCAATCCAGTAGGAGATCACGCGCGAGTCCCTCGCACCTGCACAAACAAATAAGAACTTCGCAGCCAACGCGATAAGGGGTTGTCAATCCCTTTACGGTCACTAACGAAAGTGAGATCTGATAGATAGGATAGTTTGATATTTTTGGTATTTTTGGATATAAGAACGGAAAGTAAAAACAAAAAAGTAAATTAGATTGTAGATCGATATATTGAGAATAGACCCGGGGGCCATAGGTTTCACTAGTGGCTTCTCTCATGATAGCAGAATTCTACAGTGGGTGAACAGCTTACTATCGAGCAATTGATATAAAAGCGAATAATTATGAGAATATCCAGGCATGATCATTATATGTAGGTATCACGTCCGTGACAAGTAGACCGAAACAATTCTGCATCTACTACTATTACTCCACACATCGACCGCTATCCAGCATGCATCTAGAGTATTAAGTTCATAAGAACAGAGTAATGCTTTAAGCAAGATGACATAATGTAGAGGGACAAACCCAAGCAATATGATATAAACCCCATCTTTTTATCCTCGATGGCAACAATACAATACGTGCCTTGCTGCCCCTGCTGTCACTGGTAAAGGACACCGCAAGATTGAACCCAAAGCCAAGCACTTCTCCCATTGCAAGAACTATAGATCTAGTATGCCAAACCAAACCAATAATTCGAAGAGACTTGCAAGGATATTATAATCATACATAAAATAATTCAGAAAAAAGAACCAAATATTTCTCATAGATAATCTTGATCATAAACCCACAATTCATCGGATCACGACAAACACAACGCAAAAAGATTACATCGAATAGATCTCCTCGAAGACCGAGGAGAACTTGGCATTGAGATCCAAAAAGAGAGAAGAAGCCATCTAGGTACTAACTATGGACCCGAAGGTCTGTGGTAAACTACTCACAACTCATGGTGAGGCGATGGTGTTGATGTAGAAGCACTCCGTGGAAGATCCCCCCTCCAGCGGAGCTCCGGAACAGGCCCCAAGATGGGATCTCACGGGGACAGAAGGTTGCGGCGGTGGAATTAGGGTTTTCTCTGTTGCCTCGATGTTTTCAGGGTACATGGTTATATAGGAGGAAGGAGGGCATCGGGGGAGCCAAAGGGGGACCACGAGGGTGGGGTAGCAAGGCACGTATTGTATTGTTGCCATCGAGGATAAAATATGGGGTTTATATCATAACGTTTGAGTTTATCCCTCTACATCATGTCATCTTGCTTAAGCATTACTCTGTTCTTATGAACTTAATACTCTAGATGCATGCTGGATAGCGGTCGATGTGTGGAGTAATAGTAGTAGGTGCAAAATCGTTTCGGTCTACTTGTCTCGGACGTGATGCCTATATATAATGATCATGCCTAGATAGTCTCATAATTATTCTCTTTTCTATCAATTGCTCGACAGTAATTTGTTTACCCGCCGTAGAATATCGCTATCATGAGAGAAGCCACTAGAGAAAACTATAGCCCCGGGTCTATTCTCAACATATCAATCTACAATCTACTTTACTTTTCCGCTTTTAGTTTATGTTCTTATATCCAAAAATACCAAAAAAATCAAAATATCATCTTTATCAGATCTCACTTTCATAATTGACTGTAAAGGGATTGACAACCCCTTATCGCATTGGCTGCAAAGCTCTTATTTGTTTGTGCAGGTGCGAGGGACTCGCGCGTGGTCTCCTACTGGATTGATACCTTGGTTCTCAAAAACTAAGGGAAATACTTACGCTACTGTGCTGCATCACCCTTTCCTCTTCGAGGGAATACAACGCAAGCTCGAGAAGTAGCAAGAAGAATTTCTAGCGTTGTTGCCGGGGAGGCTTACGCAAAATTCATATACCAAGTACCTATCACAAACCCTTATCCTTCGCATTACATTTTTTGCCTCTCGTTTTCCTCTCCCCCACTTCACCCTTGCCATTTTATTTGCCCTTCTTCTGCCATGTGTTTATCGTTAGCTTGCTTCTTGTTTGCTTGTGTGTTGGATTGCTTGCTTGTCACTATGGCTCAGAACAATACCAAATTATGTGACTTCTCCAATACCAACAATAATGATTTTATTAGCACTCCGATTGCTCCTATTACCAATGCTGAATCTTGTGAGATCAATGCGGCTCTGTTGAATCTTGTCATGAAAGATCAATTTTCCGGCCTTCCTAGTGAAGATGTCGCTACCCATCTAAACAACTTTGTTGGTTTGTGTGATATGCAAAAGAAAAGGGATACGGATAACGATATTGTTAAATTGAAGTTATTTCCATTTTCACTTAGAGATCGTGCTAAAACTTGGTTTTCCTCTTTGCCTAGAAATAGTATTGATTCGTGGAATAAGTGCAAAGATGCTTTTATCTCTAAGTATTTCCCTCCTGCTAAGATCATCTCTCTTAGAAACGATATTATGAATTTTAAGCAACTAGATCATGATCATGTTGCACAAGCTTGGGAGAGAATGAAATTAATGATACATAATTGCCCTACACATGGTTTGAACTTATGGATGATTATTCAAAACTTTTATGCTGGCTTGAATTTTGCTTCTAGAAATCATTTAGATTCGGCTGCAGGAGGAACTTTCATGGAAACTACCTTAGGAGAAGCTACCAAACTCCTAGATAATATTATGGTTAATTATTCTCAATGGCACACTGAAAGATCAACTAGTAAAAAAGTGCATGCTATTGAAGAGATTAGTGTTTTGAGTGGAAAGATGGATGAACTTATGAAATTATTTGCTGCTAAGAGTGCTTCTTTTAATCCTAATGATATGCCTTTGTCCACTTTGATTGAAAATAATAATGAATCTTTGGATGTGAATTTTGTTGGTAGGAATAATTTTGGTAACAATGCTTATAGAGGGAACTTTAATCCTAGGCCATTTCCTAGTAATTCCTCTAATAATTATGGAAATTCCTACAACAACTCTTATGGAAAGATGCTTTCTGAATTTGAAACTAGTGTTAAGGAGTTTATGAATTCGCAAAAGAATTTCAATGCTATGCTTGAAGAAAAATTGCTTAAGATTGATGAATTGGCTAGAAGTGTGGATAGAATTACTCTTAATGTTGATTCTTTGAAACTTAGATCTATCCCACCTAAGCATGATATCAATGAGTCTCTCAAAGCCATTAGAATTTCCATTGATGAATGCAAGGAAAGAACCGCTAGGATGCGTGCTAAAAGAGAGAATTATATAAAAGTGTGTTCTTCTAGTTATCATGAAAATAAAGATGAAGATCTGAAAATTATTGATGTGTCTCCTATTAGATCCTTGTTTTCTAGTATGAATCTTGATAAAGATAGGATTGGAGATGAGTCTACTTTAAGGTGTCCCAATGATTCAGAGTTTTTAGATCTTGCTGCTAAAATTGTTAAAGGTGGGAGTGAAGAGATTAAAACTTTGCATAGTGATGAACCCACTACTTTGGATTTCAAGGGATTCAATTATGATAATTTCTCTTTGATTGATTGTATTTCCTTGTTGCAATCTGTACTAAACTCTCCGCATGCTTATAGTCAAAATAAAGCTTGCACCAAACACATAGTTGATGCTTTGATGCAATCTTATGAAGAAAAACTTGAATTAGAAGTTTCTATTCCTTTAAAGCTTTATGATGAGTGGGAACCTACTTTTAAAATAAAACTTAAAGACCATGAATGCTATGCTTTGTGTGATTTGGGTGCAAGTGTTTCCACTATCCCAAAAAAATTGTGTGATTTGCTAGGGTTCCATGAGCTTGATGATTTTTTTTAATTTGCATCTTGCGGATTCCACTATTAATGTAATGCCCAGTATGCGCCTATGTCCCCCACGTGTCGAGGCACGACTTAAGGACATAAACGCATACTATAATGATCTCAAGTATGGCATCTTTGTACATCTCATGTAAAATTCAGGGATGAAATTGTAAAATGATAGTTGGCTTACACTCGCCACGTCACACAATGAATACAATAACATACATCATCAAAATAACATCAGGGTCCGACTACGGACGAAAGCCAAACGAGAAAGATACCATAAATAACACAAGCCCGGATCCTCCTAGTAAGAACCACTACTGATCGTCGGGATAAGACACATAGTAACATCCACGCTCTTCATCGAACTCCCAGTACAGCTCCGAACCATCTCCTGCATAGTTCTCAGCGGTACCTGCATCTGGTGTATGTTGAATCCATGAGCCACAGAGGACTCAGCAATCCTGTTCCCGGGTATTAAAACAACCAATGCCTTAGGGGTGGAAAGGTTGTAAACAAGGGTTGCAGCAAGCACTAAGCACTAGCTTACGAGTTTAGAGCGAGAAGAGAACAAGTGCCAACGATCGCCAAGTTGATCAAGAAGTGATCCTAACTACTCACGTTCAACATAACCCCACTGTGTTCACTTCCCGAAGCCCTTCGGAAAGAGACCATCACGGTTACTCACGCAGGTAGTATATTCATGAATAAGGTGTCAAGTTATCTACAACCGGATATTAGCAAATTCCCATCTGCCACATAACCGCGGACACGCCTTTCGAAAGATCAAAACCCTGCAGGGGTGTCCCAACTTAGCCCATCACAAGCTCACGATCTGCGGAGTCGCAACTCCAAAGTGGGAAGACCCAAGTATTCTGGGAATCCCGTGCTCAAGATATTTCGACAAAGGTAAAAATAATCCAGCAAGACCTCCCGGCGTGCCGACACCCTAATAGTAGCCGTGCTTATCTCGTCTCAGGCCACGACCGGATGGGATATCCTACAGGTGTATACCAAACCTCGAGTTTCCCCGTGGTGGCCCCGCGGTCTGCCCAGTTTGGACCAACACTCATGAGGAGCACTGGCCCGGGTTGTTAATTAAGAACTCGGGTTTGCAACGCCCTATGCAAGTTTTAGTTATTAGGCAAATGTAAAACCAATGTTGGGCCTTGCTGGAAAACCTTTAACGCAGAGCAAATTATCAAGGGGGGCCATAAACCCCAACTGTGTTAGGAACCCTAATCAAGGAACATAACACCGGTTTATCGGTTCCTAGGGTGGCATGAGTGGAACAAAACACCAAGCAGAAAGGCTTAGCCTTCCACCCATTACCAATATATAGGTGAATTAGTTTAACAGATATTATATATTGTGATATCCCAATAACAACTTCATCACGGGGAAAAATCTTCAAAACTTCACCTGCAACTAACAACGCTATAAGAGGGGATGAGCGATGCGTACTTAGCCAAACAACGATTTGTTGGGAAGGTGGTTAGAGTGTTTCATGGACACAATACGAGGGCTGACAAACAGGAATAGGCATCGAGGCAATATCTAAAGAGCGAGACATCTAGCATAGGCAAAGATACAAGTGATATCTGGGAATGGTCATCTTTCCTGTTGATTCCACGGAGGGATCGTAACCTTGCTCCTCAAACTCAGCCTCGATAGGAACCTCGAACTCCGAATCGTCACCGGGCTCAAACCAACACAACAATGCAAGACCAAAACACAATCAATCATCATGCAATGCTCAAACACATGATCCATGAATATGATGCATATGGGCATGGTAGGACATGATGCATCTCCTAGGAACAAGAAGATTGCACAAGCAACATGGCAATAACAAGATCACACTAATGTATGAACACAAGCAAAAGGAAACAAGTCCAACATGCCCACAAGTGGTTATGTAGATTATTTCAACAAGCACCCAACAAGTTTTAAAAGTGGATTAACATGGCAAGGGGTGCACCTAGGACTAACAGCAACATGCTAGCATTTTAAATGGGCCGGAAAGAACAAACAACAATAAACGGAAACTCCCATATTCAATTATATACATTTGGGACAGAACTGAGAAACTCATATTTTAAAGTTGTTAAACATGCAAAACAACATCACCGCAATAATCTACACATTTTTCCACCACAAATGCATATAAAGTTTGTTAAATTTGGAGTTGTAGAAATTTAGTTACGATTTTTACAAGTTTAAACACAAATTAATTAAAACAACATTTTAAATGTTTTAAACATGGCAACAAATAGCATATTAATATTCTACATGACAAACTAAGCAGTTTTCATATATAACTCATTTTCATCAAGTGCATATTTTAAAAGATATTAAATATGCAAAGTTAATGCAGAAAAAGAAAAAGAAAAAGAAAAACAACAGAAAAAGGTCAAACTGACCCAGGCTAATCTAGCCGCAGCCACTGACCTGTGGGGTCAGAGGCGTTGAGGTGGGAGTGGTGGGTGCGCGTGTGGGTGGAACTGCGCAGAGAGGCCGACAGGTGGGGCCTGCCTGTCAGTCTCACAGGAAAAGCAAAAATGGGGGGAAACCATTGCCCCCGACGGGATAGAACCTGCGACCTCCTGCTTATCTGACAAAGAGCCGAGCCACTAGGCTAGGCAAGTGTTGCTGATAGAATACAGGTGTGGTGCCGTAAACTGGAGAAGCATGCAACAAGGGGAATAGGGCACGTCGGAGCTGCTTGTTGGAGCTGCTTCGGCGACCTAATCTGGCGGCGGAGGGGTGCGGTCTATTCCTGGGGGAACTCCGCATCCACGACACGTACTAGCAGCACCTAGCATCAACTACAGCGACGGCGGCGAGCACCAAATAGAACGGCGGCGGCGGACCTCGACGAGACAAAGCAGAGGCCTAAACGGAGCGGCGATAGCGCTAACAGCTTCTACGCGACAAGATGAACCTGACGGGCAACAGAGGAAGGGCTACGGTGGTCGGAATACTCGCCGAAGACGATTCCCGACGGCAACGCGCTCGGGTGCATGGAGAACTACGAGCTAGACGACGCGAAGGAAGGGGAAAATGCACGGGGAGGTGTGGATGCTCACCGCGAACACGACGAGGTGTTCGGCTGGCCGGGAGGTAGGCGGAGTCGACGACGGCGACGATCGAACAGCTGCGGCTGCCAGAGTGGAAGAAGAGGAAGAAGAAGTCGCAGGCGAGGCGATCGGCTCCGTGTATAGGATGTAGACGACGTAGCCGACGTCGTGGAAGGAGCCCGACAAGGTTGGCGAGGCAGAGGTCGACGAGAGGCACGCCGGCGACGAGCTCGCGCTCTCAGATGCGCTCGGGCTAGCTGCGGAGCGGCGGATTTGGTGGCCCTCGGCTCACCAGGCGACGGGAGGAGGAAGAAGGAACCCTAGGGAATGGGTTGGACACGGGGAGAGCTTAAAAGGGGGGCCAGGGCCACCACGGTGCGACGACGGCGTCGGGCTCGCAGTCCCCATGCCGTCGTCGACCCCGACCCCGACCCCCGACGCCCAACACCCCGACCTCGACCCCCGACGCCCCGACAC